>JAQMYJ010000039.1:7400655-7421896 GCA_030014305.1 Clarias laeviceps | reverse complement strand
ACTTATTGGGAATTTCACAAGAAAAACAATGGTGTGCTTGGTTTTAACGTAACTTTATTCTTTCATGAGTTATTTAAAATAACACAGCAACAAACTTTTAACCCTTTTTCATTTATGCGTGAAATCCTATCGAACCCGAGCAAAATTTTACCCAACAGATTATTAAGGAATAACTATAGTCTGGCTTTAGCAGCACTGCACATGTACTACACAGTAATGCACTAGAATGTTGAAGGGTGCAATCGCCACTCCATCCCTCATCATATGCTGGAAAATCACAGGGCAGTGAAGCAACTATTATTATTATTATTATTGTGCCTCTGTTTAGTCTCTTTCTCAGTTTGTTTGACCTAGATTTGAGGGGGAGGAGGGGGAGGGGGGGGGGGTAATCCAGAGTGAACACTTGAGCTGTCCACGTTGAATGCTCCTGGGCTTTAAAGTTCTATAGGACATAAAATATGCAAAGAATGAGCTACAGTAAAGGGGGTGCACATAGGGTTGTCACGTTACGTTATTTCACAGTCTGGCTGCCTAGTAGGGGGATGATGGGAACCACGTCAAAAACACGCTAGAGCTGCTGCTTCGTACAGACGAGCCTGACCGGATTTAGCCTGGAACTTCTTAAAGGTTACAGACTTTTGTGCATCTATAATTCATGAGAAGGTTGATGAGAATATAATACTCATATTACACACACACTCATTAGACACACATTCAAACAGATAGAGATCCTCCAGAAACAGTGAGCGGCAGGGAAAATCCGTCGCCTTCATAAAGAATACACAAAAAAGTGAAGCATAAAAAAAGAGAAAAAAAACATTCTTTGAAAAAATATATATAATGCGAGTCATTTCTTATTTTGCACATTCTACTCAAACTTAACCGCCTTTCTACGTCTGTGCCGTAGCATCTGAATACTAACTCGCTTTCTTTTCCATTATAGACTCATAACTCTAAAGGATCTCATAAGCAGCTCGACTCGCGTCTGTACTGGAGCGCTCTCCTCTCTTGGCAGCTTCCTGTTAGCTGCTTTAGGGATCAGGGAGATTAATGAACACCCAAGATCCAGGAACACGTACTGTACGGATGTTACCTTCACCGTGAGTGCGGGTTGCTATGGTAATTAGATTCAGTGGTAATTTTGGATAGATTTAATAATAACTTCAAGTTTGTGGAAGAGAAAATGAAAAGAGAGTAAAGAAGGAAAGCATAGGAAAGAGAAGACAATTTAAGAGACAGGAGGAGAAAAGAAAGGAGTCAAGGAAGTGGGAGCGAAAGACAGGAGAGAAGATGAGAAGAAACGAGAGGAGAGGGGAAAAAGACAACCAGTTGAGAGGAAATAAGAGAGAGAAAATGGGAGGAGATAAGAGGAAATGACAGAGGAGGAAAGGGGAAAGAAGAAAGGAGGAGGAGAAATGGGAGTAAAAAATTCAAAAGGAAATGAGAGGAGAGGAAAGAAAGAAGAGGAGAAAAGAGAATAGGAACTGGGATGAGAAGAGGAGAAGAGGAGAAGAAGAAAGAAATGGAAAGGAGATGAAATCAGGGAAGATAAGAGGAGAGAGAGGAGGAGAGAAGAGAGGTGAGAAAAGGGAGAAGAGAAGAAAAAAAGAAATGGAGAGCAGATGAAATGAGGGAGAGATGAAAGGAGAGAATAGAGGGTAAAAAGAGGAGAGAAGAGATGAGAAGAATGAGGAGAGGCGAGAGAAGAGGAGAGGAAAGAAGAAATAAGGAGAGAAGAGAACAAAAATGGAAAGGAGATGAATTGAGGGGAGATAAGAAGAAAGGGGAAAGAAGAGAAGAGAAGATAGAAAAAGGAGATGAGGTGAGAGAAGGTCTTTAAATAAGAGAGAAGAGAGGAGACGTCGGCTGAATGCTGTATACAATTAGTATGAAATCATTTAATTAGAGTCATTTAATTAGAGGAAAATTTGAGGAAATGACAGACGAGGAAAGAGGACAGAAGAAAGGAGGAATAGAAAATGTGAATAGAGAAGGAAAGAGAAAATGATAATCGAGGAAGAAAGAGCAGAGGAGGAAAGAGGATAGAAAGTGGGTGGAGAGCTGAGGAGGAGGGAAAATAGGTGAGGAAATTAGACTAGGTGGGGAAAGAAGAGAGAAAAAAAAAAGGTACAGTGGAACCTTGGATTAGGAGTATAATTTGTTCCGGAAGCGGGCTCGCAAACCACGTTACTCGCAATCCACTCGAGGTTCCACTGTATAGGGACAATAGAGGAGAGGAGACAAGAAGAGAGAAAAGGAGAGAAGAGGAAAGTAGGTGGGAAGAGAGGACAAAAGAGGAGACGAGAGAGGAGAGGATAGAAAAAAGAGCAAATAGGCTAGGAAAGAAGATGAGATAAGGAAGGAGAGGAACGAGAAGAACAGAGAGAGGAGAAGAGAGGAGATAATAGAAAATGAAGGTAGATGAGGAGAGGATATGAGAAAATTAGATAAGAGGAGAGGAGATAATAGAAGATGAAAGGAGACAAGAGGAGAAGAAAGGGGAGAGGAGAGAAGAAATAAATAGGATGAGAAGAAGGGGAACAGGAGGAGAGGTGAGAGGAGAGGAGAGGAGAGGAGAGGAGAGAGCTTGGTTGAATGCTGTATACAATTGGTTTGACATCTCGAGTAATTTAATTAGAAGTGTGTGAAGAATACTGTGACTGAATAAAGAGGTGCTCAGCTCTAAAAAGGTCTGTTTTTGTTCACAAAAACCCTGGCATGTCAGAGCTAACAGAGTGTGACTGTGGAGGAGGAGGAGGAGGAGGAGGAGGAGGAGGAGAAAGGGAAAAGAAAGGGAGGGATAGAAAGAGAGGAAGAAAGTGAGAAGTAAAGAGTGATGGAGCATGGGGAGTATATTGTAAGAGATTTCAGATTCCCCAGATAGAGATGGGAAGGGGTAAAGAAAACACTGCTATCTAGACGAAGACTGTGAAGACTCTGTAGGACATCTAGTGAAGATGATTTTTGCGTGAGATTTTCACCACTGAAATGCCAACAATATGCAACATTACTATTTACATCTTACATGGCATAAATCATTATTCTTCCTATAATGCCGTGTACTGAGCATGTGTGTGTACTGAGCATGTGTGTGTACTGAGCATGTGTGTGTACTGAGCATGTATGTGTAGGTTTGTGAAAATATGACATGCTCGAAAGCAAGTAAAGAAAGAAAGAGAAAGGGATAGACTAATCGAGACGAAGCAACGGAGACATGGAAAGTGAGACAGGGAGTCTTAAGGGAACATCATCCATCACTTGACAGCGCATCACTCCTACTAAGCGAACTCGAAATGGCAGCACATCAAGAAGTGTGAAAGTAAACACTGAGAAAAGGAGACAATGTCTTTATTGTTAGACTGGGAAGCAGAAAAGGCTATTCGTTTTAAACCAAACAGTGAAAATAGTACAAAAAGAATAGAAAAATACATCTGCACTGTCGTCAGTGATTATATAACTACAGTATAGATGAATATATTACAGCATATACACAACGATCAGCCGTAACATCAACACCGCAGCCAGGTGAACCCGAACAACATTGATCACCCACTACAGTACACACCGGAACCCAGACTTACCCATGCCCAGACGCAACCCAGACGCAACCCATGCCCATGAGGACCAATCTTGACAGAAAAGGTATCAGAACACCCAGTGCACCACAGCCTATGATAGCATACCAGACAAAGAGCCCAACCCGGTCTCCAAATTCACCAGATCCTAATGTGATCAAGCACCCATGGTGTATACCAGGCAAACAAGTCCGATCCACAGAGGCCCAACCTGGTAACCTGGGAAAAGATCAGCTGCCAATGTCCTGGTGCCAGACACCACATCACACCAGCACAAGAGGGTTAAATGTTAATTCTGTAGTTTTAAATACATGGCTAATCTGTGGATATATATTTAGAAGGTTATAATAATAAGAGGATCCTGCGCACCCTATAGTGCTTGGGCCCTAATAATAAACCCGGAAGGACAGTGCTGAACTGTTAACTTTACAGAAGAAATGTTTGTCAGAATATCACAAATGACCATGATCGGAGGTAACTTAAATACCTGATGTTTAAGAAAAAATTTACTAGTAAAAATAAGAGCTTATCCAGACACAATGCAAGAAGAACTCACAGGATTGGGACTAAACAGCTGTGTGGCCTTAAAAAAATCCTGTTAGTAAGACTAATCGGAATAAGTCTTCAGTTTGCTCTGTAGCATAAAGAAATCCTAAACATCTTAAAGAACTGGAGCAATGGAAAAGGTCAATGTGATGAGTTCAGACTGACCCTATTCCAAAGCGATAGTTGCATCAGGGTAAGAAAGGATGCACATTAAGCGAAACTCCCATCATGCATAGTGGGGTTCCTCCAGTTGTTCAGGTCTAGACTTAGGAATCTTATGTGGCAATAAAATCAGCTGACTTCCTAAATGACCAGGTTAGAACATCAGTGGAGTTTGTGGAAAAGGCATTTCCAAGGACAACAATGCCAAGATTTATCAAGCTCAGTTTGTAAAGGAGTAGTTCTGGGAGCATGCGGAACCATTTTCACACATTAATTAGATACCACAGAGTCCCGACCTTAACCCTATTTGGGATATGCTGAAGACTGGAGATGATTTCACGGAGCGGGTCGATACACAATCTCGGCCAAAAATGAATGCAGCTCGGACGGAAATAAATGTTGTGATGTTGCATAAGGTTGCCGAGACTGTACCATGAGGAATGCTTGATCAAAGCTACAGTAAAGGTGGGCGAATGAAACATCAGACTGTGTGTGTGTGTGTTTTTTTTTATTGGCTGGGCCGTGTCGGTAGGTCGATATGTAGACATCAGAACCATGTCATAGTGGTGCAGTAGATGAAATCAGTTTCAGGTCAAGATCTTTAGTTAATGAGCACCAGAATGGAGGAGAATGGAGGAAATTGCGATGAACCCATGTTTGTTGGTGCCAGAAGGGCTGGTTGGAATATTTCAGAAACTGCTGATCTCTTGAACAAGTCGAAGTCTTCAGAATGATGCAAAAAGCCAAAAACATCCAGTGAGCGTCAGTTTTGAGAGCGAAAACACCTTGTCAATGAGAGCAGTCAGAGGAGAATGGCCAGACTGGAAGTAGTCGTAGTCTTCACAGTCACGGTGAGTAGGAAAACATCTCAGAATGCACAGAATCAACGCTTGAGCCAGAAGATCAGAAAATGACTAGGCACATACTGTAGTCAGTGTCTCCTGCAGTCCAGGATTTCATTTCATCCTTCCCAAAGTGGGTCTAGTTACATGTTTAGTAACAAATATGTATTATTAGACACTCTGGGGGATTTCTACAAATACATAAAGTTCACAGCTCTATTACACACCTCGATTTATCTCAGATTACCTGTGAAAAACCCCAGATGAACAAATACACACAAACACAAGCATCATCTCTATTAAATTACACAAATTCTCTTGGTTATTTGAGTCGTCGACAAATTCCCTTTTTTCTTTCCGTACTCTCGTGCGCTCTTGTGCAGAAATGATCACACACACATTACTGACTGTACACACACATATATCTCTATATATAAAACATGAGCAAATACCTTTCTGCTCCATCACATTGTAATTCCTTCAGGAGGAACGTAAACCACGCGCCGGCCACACCAGTGTGTAAGATTAATATAGGACAGTGTGTGTGAGGCAAGATTGAATCCTGTGGGATCAATAGGATTTAGCTGGGAAAGGGTGATATGAAGGGCAAGCTGTCTGGTGGAGAGCGTAGCGCGGATACAAGACGTGTCAAAAATCTCTAGAAAGTAATGGAAAGCGAATGACAGCTGGGTTTGCCATTTGCCAAAGTTAAAATATTAAGATAAAAGAAAAGAGTTCAAATATTAGGGGAAAAAAAGACGCAGATTTTGTAGAAATGCATATTTACATGTGAGTTTTTTTTTTCTTTTTTTTTTTCTTGTTCTTGTCAACAGAAGCTCCCGCTTTTGGATGCAATTTTATCTACAAAGCACACACGAGTCTAAGCCTTCCTCATTTCCATTTTGGTTTCTCTCTCTCTGAGCTGGGCCTGTGGTGTGTAGCGGTGTGTTCTGGCTCACGGATAGATTAATACGTGTAAAAGCGGCATCTTGTTTGTGTTTATTACAGGTCGCTACTAAGGTATGAGCTCTCAGTGCGTTATGGGTGTTTTTTAATCAGCATGTGTCTGTAGGCATCAAGGGAAACTCCAAACGCCAAAGCTATATGTGTGTGTGTGTGTGTGTGTGTGTGTGTCCCTGTTTCGAACAGTCAGGCTTTGTACAATAAAAGGACAAGTATCTGTTTTCTCTACACACTCAGCAAGCATGTGCACTTGAACACAGACATGGTTAGTGTGTGTGGTGATGGAGAGCTGCCTCTTATTTAAAGTGGATGTCTGGGACCTTTCAGCTCAGGAAGCATCTCTCACAGAAACACACACCTGTCGGTTTGCCTGAAGAGCCATGTGATTACTCTGGACCCTTTCATGCGCCCGAAAGAGCGAAGAAAATAAAATGTTTGCGCAGGAACGGCGACATTACGGCGATCCTCTCTCGTGCACACGGGTCATCACGTCTCCTTTAAACATTCGCTCGGCCTCGACTGCTATGTGTCTGTGGCTGAGTGCATTTTTATTACAACGATAAATCACAATTAATTGCCTGAGACAGAGCTCGGACTGTTTCCTTCAGGTCAGCTCAGTCGCTCCAAAAACAGTGCCGGGAAAGCAAGTACCCTTCGTTAATGAGACCGGGTTAGGGTTAGTGTCCGATGCCAAACCCTGCTCATGGAGGGAGTTCAGAGAGGATGGGTTTAGCTGCAGCCCTCAAACGGATGGAGTACAGACACACACTGTTCTGTTCTTTCCACTTTCTCTCTACATAGTGCTACGCTTGAGCCAAGCGACGCTGCTATCAGTGCTCTCCAGTGTACTCTATCCATCAGAGATGAACATGTGCACGCTGCCAGAAAAAACATGCTGTTGCTATGTTAATATGTATAATAGTAAATCATTTGTCCAGTTTGTCTCATAATTCTCTGCATTTTTTCATCTGTTACAGTGCATAGTGTTTCCTGACCTGTTTCCTGGTAATTGCATTAAACGTACAGTAATCGATTCTGGAAAAAGACTGTTGATACAGATTTATAGTCCAACAGCTGTCTCTTTTGTGTGTGGACAAAAAAAAAAAAACCTGGTGCGTGTACTGAAGCCCTTATAGCTAAGTGGTTAAGGCAATGGACTGCGGGTCGGAAGGTCTCAGGTTCATACCCCCCCTTGATCAAGGCCCTTAACCCTCAGATGTGTAATGAGAAAAAAATGTAAGTGGTCTGGATACGGGCGTCAAAATGGCTAAAATGTAAATTAATAGACTGTAACACACAACACTAGTCCAGGGAATCAGCAACAGGTGTGTTAGTGCTTGTGTACCGGGGATAGGGGTAGTAGAAGAATATACAGCTATAAATCTCACACATGCTAACATGCTGGTCTCCACATATCGTCAATAAGGAGAGGGACGGCTGAGAATTACCTCAACACAAGAATTTCTGGACAGCAAAAATTTAAAAAGATGTTATATGAACAGACAATTGCATTTGTCCAGTTTGGTAATGCCAGCTGCCACATTTTTATGGTGCTTTTTTATGATGGTCTGGGGCTTTGCAGCTTCAGAACCTGGACGACTTGCCATAACTGATGGAACCATGAATTCTGCGCTCTGCCAGAAAATCCTGAAGGAGAATGTCCAGCCATCAGTTTGTGATCTCAAGCTCAAGCGCACTTGGGTAATGCAGCAGGATAATGATCCAAAACACACCAGCAAGTCCGGCTCTGAATGGCTAAAGAAATAATAAATAAATAAATAAGGTTTTGGAGTGGCCTAGTAAAAATCTGGACTGGCATGACCTTAAACAGGCTGCTCATGCTCGGAAACCCTCCAATATGGCTGAATTAAAACAATTCTGCAAAGAAGAGTGGGCCAAAATTCCTCCACAGCGATGTGAAAGACTCCTTGACGGTTATCGCAAATGCTTGATTGTGGTTGTTGCCGCCAAGGGTGGCCCAACCAGTTATTAGGTTTAGGGGGAATTACTATTTCACAGAAGGCCAGGTAGGTTTGGACAGTTTTGTCCCCTAATAAAAAGAGTTATTTGTGTGCAATATTAAAATAATTTTTCTGAATCATTTAAGTAGGACAAATACGCAAAAAAGGAAGGGGGGTAGTGGACAAATACTTTTTCACAGCACTGCATGTCAGGTAAAATTAAATTACTTGCCCACACAGATTAAGTTTGCCAAGATACGCTGTTGTTGTGATGTACTGTAAGCTGCAGTAGCCAGAGAAATGAGAGCATCATTGTTGGTATGCTGGCTCTGGGAAACTGTCTATACAGACGAATAATAACAGAATTGTTGCATTTTCTTAATAATCTGAATTAAGTTTATCTGATTTTCAGACCACTGACCAATTCAAGCTGTGTTTTGGCAGACCGCCTGGCTGAACCCTCAGTTTGCCTTTCACTTGGTGAATAGTGCACTACGTATAACATACAGGCCATTGTCTAAACCCTCACTTGGGAATGAACCTCTGCGAGTTTTTAGGTTGCACACTGCGATCTGGAATGGCTCATAGCTTGCCAACCCTAAAGCAATTCCCAACTGGCATTTAGCCAAAGTCGTGAAGAGCAGTTATTAATGCAGCAGTTGCAGAATTAAGGCAGAGATGTAATCTCTATTATTTTTTAGATTCATTTAAGAATAACGTTATTGGGGCGACCCAAACCTGTCCACCACTATCGTCTGAAGGTTGCGAGTTCGGTTCCCGGTTGATGCTACAGCCAACTGTAACTGGGAGCCTAGCGAAAACAGATTGACCATACAATGCACGAGCAGCAGTTAAAAAGGATGCGTTGGAGAAAGCAAATGTTGGTCTACACCCTGGTCCCATAGTGTCCTAACAAGATAGGTGGGAATTGGACATGACTAAAAACATTTATTTAAAAAACAATGTCATTGAGTAGTGCCATAGGAGTTTATCTAGAGGATTGGGAAAAGGGTTCCCAGCCAGCCAGATGGTCTAATGTATTGGAGCACATGCATATTATGTTTCTTGATAGCTTACTGTACCTACAAACCTTGTTAGGCACTGTAAATTTGAAAAACATTTTAAACAACTGACGATGTGCTAATGGACTTGCATATCATTTGTCTGACGAAGCTACAAAATTTTTTTGGCTCTTGAGATAAAATTCTAACCGTCATTCTCCAAAATGTTTTTTTTTTTATATCTTTAAAAATTTGGAGAGGTCAAAGATCAACTTCCTGATTTCTCGGAGGGCTGCTGTGGGAAACAGTAAATACAATATATTGAATGTCTCATCAAATGTGTTATGTTCAAGAACTATCAGGAAGATATTTACGTTTATTCTATAATAGGTTATTCAAATTCAGCAATTTCTGAGTGCATGTGCCATCATCATATTTCTTACAATAACAGGTTTTGGCTACGTTAATAACCAAACCATGAACTAATAAATCCAAGTATTTCATAGCCGCATTGCAACAGGAGTCTCACATTCCAAACACTGCTATGTTCCCTTTGAGCCTCAACCACAGCTTGATTGACCCACTAACCCTTAAGCTACAAAACACATGCATCATGGTGTGTCTCTGTCCTGGCACCTAGGTGGTGGAATAAACTTCTCCTGACTTTCTGAACAACTGACTTTTTTCTAAGGGTGGGGTATTAAAGTCGATTAAGGCAGTGCCCCAGATCACATAGTACAAATAGACAAATACCATAATTTCTCCCAAATGTGCATCTCTAAAGGTTAGAATATTGTGGAAAAGTTATTTATTTATTTTGGTAACTTAATTCAACAAGTGAAACTTCTATATTCTACAGTCATTCAATTCTGTTTATTTATCACTTATTCATCGTCTATACCGCTTTAACCTGTATACAGGAACACAGGGGGCTTGAAACCTATCCTAGGAGACTTAGGGAATGAGGTAGGGTACACCCTGAATGGGGAGCCAATCCACTGCAGAGCACACACATATACACATACAATATTAACCACTACGCCACTGTGCCGTCCCGGTTTATTTATCAATAAACATGTAAATTCTGTTTATTTATCAATACTTCAATACCTTTAGCACAAATTACTGCATCGGTGCGGGTATGAAGGTGATCAGCCTGTGGAACCGCTGAGGCGTTATTGAAGGCCAGGTTGCTTTGATAGCAGCCTTCAGCTCGTCTGTGTCAGGTGTTTCTATATCTACCTCTTGACAATACTATACTATAGATTCTGTTTTGGATTCAGGTCAGGTGAGTTGCATGTCTAATCGAGCACAATAATATGATAGTCAGCAAATCAGTGGTAGTTTTGGCACAGTGAGGAGCTGCTAAGTCCTGCTGGCAAAGGAAATCAGAATCTCCATAAAGGTCCATAATGCAGACAGAAGCATGAAGTGCTCTAAAATCTCCTGGTACTGGCTACATGCGTATCTATATATAAATAAATATACAGTATTCAACATATTATTTTTTTTTCTATATTTTCTAGTGTTGCAGCCTAAATGTTATGCCATAAATCTGGATTAAACTTTATGAAAAAAAAAAAACAAATATTGAAGTGGGGGAAATCTATATAGCTGATAAGAAGCAATGCAAAAACATCTTTACCTTACTGTAATAAAGGATTACTGTTATCAATCATTTGCAAATTTCATCACATCTGGTTGAGTTTATTGTCATGGAATAATAAACTAGCTCTTTTTCTCCAACTGAAAAATAAGTCACAAGAATTTTTTTTTTTTATTTAAGACACAAATACATTTGTTGGGCAAGATTAGAAATTTATTGTGTGTGTTTTGGGACGTAACCCCCTTCAACATCTCCTAAGCACACACACTTTAAGGGTTTAACTTGAAAGTATTCGTAGTCCCACACCTATTTGTATTAGCATGAGGATGTGTTTTTATAGAGAGACTTCAAAGCAGTTCTGTGAAATTATATGTGTAAACTGCAACATTACGAAAAAAGCCATGAAACAGACTTTGTAGTCCCTCTACTACATTTTACTCTTAACGGTGCATTACTTCTCACGATCCCCCAAACCTACTTGATGTAAATGATGAATCCAGCATTTTAAACCTCACAGACCTACTGTACACAGGAAACAGTACAGGAATTCAAAGTAGGAAATGAAAAAACATTGTCTTTGGCTCTTCGTGAACTTCCAAACTGTTTCTGGACTAAGATCTAAAGACATCTACCAGAAGTCATCGCTAAACATTAGCCGTCTTCTCTGACTCTTCTTCTTTGGAACTGAGAGCAGTAAAACAATGTCAGACTTTTCACTAGCTCCAGGGTTTCTCATCCAAGGCATTAATATGTTAGATCAATCCAACGGGAGGAGGAATGAGAGAGAGAGAAAGAGAGAGAGAGAGAGAGAGAGAGAGAGAGAGTGGCGTCTGTCCATGGAAAAAACAGGGCTGTTATTTAGGACATGAGTGCAACAGAAAGCTTTGGTTTTAGTCACGTGTGAAACATAAGTGGGATCTGATGTTTCTGATTACACCAAAAACCAAGATGAAGCCTCTAAGTAGAAAGTGCTTTTGAAAAAGTACAATGGTTTGGCGAATGAAGAGCATGTGAAATCCAGTGTATACGCAAAAGCACTGATCATGCGGACTGGAATAATTACATAGCTTCAAGCTAAATTCCCATCCATGGTAACTCCAAATACAAAAGCATCTTTTTGAGAACAAAGAGCGACACTCTGTTACACAAAGCGAAGAAATGAGAAACGGAGGTGGGAGGTATATCAAGCCAATTCTTCAAATGTTCAGAGAGGACATGTAATATCATACAAGGGAAGTGCTCGTGTAGGTGTGGAAAAGATGTACAAAAGCAAGCCCCTGGTTTGAAAGAGATTATCTTGACTTATTTGTCGCAGAGACAAACTAAATCCCCTATCTGCACCTTAGGCCAGGGAGAAGCTTCTACACTGCACACAAATCTAGTACAAACCAGTGGTTTTTTCAGTAATGACTTTAACATGGCTTGTGACACAGTGGCTTAGTGGTTAGCATTGTAGCATAGTGCACCAAGGCTGGGTCGAGTGTTCGATTCGTGCCTTGGGTCTTGAGTTTGCATGTTGTACCTGTGCTTGATGGGTTTCCTCCGGCTACACTGGTTTCCTCCCACAGTCCAAAGACATACACATTAGGCTAAATGGCGTTCCCAAATTCAATTCTATTAAATTTTATTTGGTTACCGCTTTTAATAATTGTCATTGTCACAAAGCAGCTATACACAATCAAATTGCCCTTAGTACTGTATGTGTGTGTGTCCTGTAATGGCTTGGGACCCTGTCCAGCCGTAGGCCATAGTTCTTCTCGGATAGGCTCCAGGCCCCCATGACCCTGTATACAGGATAAGCGGTATAGAAGATGAATAAAAAAATAAATGTTTTCAACATTTCCCCATTGAGTTTCTTCGACACCTTGAAAGTGCATGTCATCGATATATAACATAAGAGGTCACTTGCAGCATGTGAGGACTTGCTTTTGAGCAACAAATAGATGAATGCCATTTAAGCCATCTGTTATATGACTGGGTAACATAAAAGGAGCTTTGCTTGCCTTTTTATTTTGTTACAGATATTTCAGATTGCAGTGTCTCTTGGAGAAATGTCTGCTTTTGAAGGCTATGGTCATGTTGTCCATGTACTACTTGTAGGTCCCAGGTTTAAACCTAACCACCACCAAGTTGGGCCCTTGAGCAAGGCCCTTAACCCTCAACTGCTCAGAATATAATGAGATATAAATGTAAGTCGCTCTGGATAAGGGCATCTGCCAAATGCTGTAAATGCTTGCTGCTGAGGATGAACCCATATGCTTGGTATACTGTATAAAAACAAATAACTGCTTCCATGGAATTTATTTGGTCTTCCTTGGTGTTTAACGGCAGTTGGATTTCAGTAAGTTGCACTACAGCCAACTGTAGGACTCATTCTTCCCCACCTTCCCTTTTACACTTAAAAGAGCAACAATATTTGAAAATAATAAATGATCTCATATAAGATGGCAAACAAGATTTGAAGAAGGAAATTCAGGAATGGCATTTTACAACAAACAGGGCAGGTCTTATCTACTTACACTTGATGTTGAAGGAGGCGTTGTTGGATGTGGCCACCTCCCCCGAGGTCAAGCTTGTGGCCACACATTGGAAGTTGCCCGCATCAAGACGGCGATCCACTGCTGTAAATTTGAGGTTTCCGTCCTCCACGAAGCGCCGCTCGGTTTCCCGCACTGCCTGGCCGTCCTGCAGCCACGAGTATCGCACGTCAGCCGCTTCACTGACCTCACAGCGCAGCATGGCGCTGCGACCATGCAGTGCATCCTGAGACTTGGGCTCTTTGGAAAAGTGCAGAGATGAAGACTGCACACATAGCACTGTAAAAACAGGAAAGAGACACAGAAAGAGCGAAGCAGGAGAATGAATTATGGATATTGATAGTGGTGCAGTCAGGTACATACATGCACTCATAAAGCTAGGTGCTAATTACAGATTGCGCAATTTAACATTTAATCGAATTTTCAAACTGCTCTACTACAGCAAAGAAGGTATTTAAGATGCAGATCATGTTTCAGAGCATGCCTGTTTCCTCTGCTTTCTGCACACTCCTGGAACAATTACACTAAAAGCCTGTCAATTCTAAGTTGGATATGGAAATTTACACATGCACACAATAGATTGTAAACTGCCATACTGTATCTACACACAAGTCAAATTCATATAATTCATATCCATATTTTTGTAATTGTTTACCTAAGACTGGTATTCATGAGTTTATGACATTTTTTTAAGGATATATGGTTGTCTTGATGTCTTTCCACGCTCATATATTGTAGTTTCAGCTGTGGCTCAGTGTACATAATGATAATGTTAGATAATGGTTTCAAGATTGACTTTAATTTAGACTCGGAAAATGCACTTAAGTAATCAGAGCGTCATTAAAGAATAATTCGTATGACTCTTATAAATAGCATATTTTAGTACATTTTATGACGGATTGTCTACTCCAGGTAGGGAGCAAGTTATTTCCCCAAATGAAGGAGTTCAAGTATCTCAGGGGTCTTGTTTACGAGTGAGTGGACATTGGAGCGTGAGGTTGGACGAAGAATCAGAGCTGCGGGGGTGGTATTGCAGTCACTTTACTGCACCATTGTGACAAAAAGAGAGTCGAGCCAAAAGGCAAAGCTCCTGATCTACCGGTTGATCTTTGTTTCTCCCCACACCTATGGTCATGAGTGTTGGGTCATGACCGAAAGGACAGGATCGTGGATACAAGTGGCTGAAATGGCTTTTCTTTTAGTGGTAGGATGAGAAGCTCAGTCATCCGTGAGAAACTCAGAGTAGAACCGTTGCTCCTTTGCGTGGAAAGGAGTCATTTGAGGTAGTTTGGGCATCTGGTAAGAAAGGTTCTTGGCGTGTCCACCTAGGAGGAGGCCACGGGGCAGACCGAGGACTAGGTGGGAGAGATTATATCTCCAGACTGGCCTGGGAATGCTTCGAGATCCCCCAGTCTGAATTGGCTGAGGTGGCCAGGAAAAGGGAAGTTTGGGTTTCCCTGCTGGAACTGCTACCCCCGCGACCTGGTTTTGGATAAGTGGTTGAAGATGGGTGGATGGATGGAATACAGTTTTATTAATGAACCAGTGCAATTATCGTTACCTTTACTGTATAACAGTGTTACTCAGCTCTTAATGTTAATGTTACCACAAAGTGCCACAATCAGGATACATTACAGAGAACAGCACATAGACAGGCAATGGTAGCTTACAGGTATGTGTATTAGGGAGCTGTAAAGAACTCAGACTGGCCTAAAGGGCTGTGATCGAATCCAACTGTCAGCCTGTCGGACATTTTTAGATAAAGCAGCAAGACAATTCTGTCATGTGTCGGGTCAGATGAGCAGCTGAAAATGATCTGTGTGCCTATCAGCCTGTCTGACTGGTTTTGTTATATTATTTGAGCCAGACTATGCGCAGCTAGCAGTTCAATCATGAGATCACCGGAGAGACTGTGAATGGCAGGGACAGAGGGAAGCATGGGGAAACAAAGAAAAAAGGATGGTTTTATTAGTTTGTTAATATATTAGGGATGGGAATATATGATATTATCAAGATACCGAGGCGCCGATTCGATTTGTATTGCGATTCTATATGTATCATGATGTATAAACATCCCAATTTGAGATTAATCTTTTTTTTTTTTTTAGATTTTGTTACACTTCTATACAAACTTTCTTTTTTATTTTATTTACTTTAAGCAATTATTTTGCTCCTATCACACAAGATGCTGTGCCGTTTAAAAAGTATAGAGTGCACCACATGCAGGATTATATACTGTAACGCTCCAAATGCAAGTATACTGCATCACTCACTCACTCACTCACTCACTCTCTCATCGTCTATTCAGCTTTATCCTGTACACAGGGTCGTGGGGGGCTGGAGCCTATCCCAGGAGACTTAGGGCACAAGGCAGGTACATCACAGAGCACACACACACACACACACACACACACACACACTACGGGCAATTCTGGAACCCCAATTACCATAACCTGCATGTCTTTTGAGCGTGGGAGGAAACCAAAGTACCCGGAGGAAACCCACATGCAAATTCCATGCACACAGACCCGAGGGGGGATTTTTTTTTTTCTAAATTAAAACCACTTGCAGATTGTAAACCATTATTACAAATTGTAGCAATATTGCTTTCACTTATACAACCACAGACATGCTGCAACATGTGCCTAAGCTGGCAAACCCAAGTTCAAAAGTCATAACACACTGTACGCTTCACTGCACAAGCTCCAGTTTGACAGCAGTAAATAACACTAAGTGAGCAGGCTGCTCATTCTCACTATTAACGAGTTCAATGAACAGTTACACATGGACAGATATTAAAACTCCTTCTCACATTTTTTCTCTCATTAAACAGTGTTTCAATGTTCAGTTCAGTACCTGTCACACGTACGCACAAACATGCATGAACACACACACACACACACACACACACACACAATATTTCTTATGTACAGTACCACACTGAAAGAACCATATTTTCCCTGGTAAAATGACTTCTTTTTGCTTAAGTGTACACATTCCCAATTTTTTTTGGCTTAAACAGCAGATTCTCCAAACTCATGAAATGCAAATCAGGGCATTACTGCAGAAAAACAAACTTACTTTATCAGCGTTTGTTTTTTTTTATTTTAGCCACAAGCCCATGATTATAATATATTAGATAGTTTACACACCGAGAAAGATATGATAATAGACGAGCAGACAAGGAATTCTCTGGACTGTATTTTATGGAAGCATTCTGGGAATGCCTTTAGAGGTCTGTTAAATGTGCACTGACATGTATAAATATGGACCCTGCATAGATGATAAATGATATATGAAAATTTCAAGAAACTCTCGACGGAGTGAGCGGCTCAGTACGAGCTGAAAATGTCACATGAATAATACAATTACTACATACACCACTACCAATTACCACAGCCCTACTGAGCTTGTGTGAACTGTATGAGGTGTGAGTGTGGGAGAGAGAGAGAGAGAGAGAGAGAGAGAGAGAGTGAAATTGAGAGCAGTTCCCCCTTGAGGTTCAGCGGGATGCAGTTGTTAATAGCCCTGGTGATGTATAAAGGCAGGGGCCACTATCTGTTATAAGAGGTCAGAGCATCAAAGCCCAGCGGAGCCAACAGAAGCAACAAATCAGCCACTGAAACATTCATCACTTTGGCTTTTTCTTTTAAAGACCATTTAGAACACTACACTGTTTAACCAGAGAAACGATCCATTTATGAATTTCATTGTAATCAGAATAATAAAAACAGAACACCAAGTTTTACTGATCAAGTGAAACAATAGCTGCATTTACATGGACAGTATATGACCTGCCATAATAAGTCAGGGTAATTTCCTGCTATGGCCAATAGATTGCAGAAGGTAAAATGTATAAAATTATAAATTCTGGCAAAAATCGGTTAATAAATACCATATCTTTTTGATTCTTCAACAGAATTGAGAAACTATCAATTAGAGCTTTCAATATCAACGCGATTAATCTAGAAAGTTTAACGCATTATTTTATTTATTTATTTTTTTTTAACACAAATGAATCACATGACCTAGTTTGACCCCAATGGCTTCCCATAATCCCAGCACGGTTACCTGGCTGAGGGTAATAACAGTAGCATGTTTAGCACGAATAATAAAATGACTAAGGTAACATCACCAGATGTACTAATGGAGGTTTTACTAGTGGAACATTATACATTTATAATGCAAGTAAATCTAAGTATTTTAAAATTGTGATTAACCATGATTAATTAATTGACAGCACTACTTTTAATCCTTAACATTGTTTTAAAGCACTTTAATGAACACCATCCAAGCTGATTTTTCCAGTTGTTATAGGAAGACATGCATTTATTTATTGGCGATAAATCGAAAAGTTAATTTTAGGGGTAGCAGAGAAATCTTGGTGTCAAAATGAGGCTGAGGTTTCCCTCTTTCTTATTCGAAAAACAGGATGTCAACGTTTAATTTTTTTCCCCTTGACACGCCTCGAAACAAATGAACATAATAAAGTAATAACATTGGTAACAACACTGAGCGTATTAAATCAGGAATAGGAATTACTGTATGTGTAATTTAAATCACAATGTTACTTAACACATGGGTTGATGTGGCGGGTCATATATTTCATACATTTCTTTAATCCGACTGAAATCATTCTGATAATAGAGATTTAAAACTTAAATGTTTACATGGACACTGATCTGACACACACATATTGAGGTTATCTAGGATTCCCATTTTTTTCTGATAAATCGCACCTTCTGTGTTATAATAGGTTTCAAATATTTGGTCTCTTCTATGACTGTTTAGATCATTGGCCAATCAGTGCGTCTTCCTCAGCCAGAAGAAGGAAAGTCTGTAGTAAAGCACGGTGGAAGTGTTGTGTTCTCAGAGAGTTTTGATTTGAAAATTTCCATCCCCGAAACTCGTCTGAAAAAAAATCTAACCCCCTCCACGTTGGGCAAACATGAGCAGAAAGAAAATATTTATTCCAGGAAGATAGACCTGACCAGATCCTGTGTGTTTACATGGCAAATATGGAACGGATTATCACCTTCCTTCTCATTTCAAATTCCGTTTGATCACACCAAGCTGATTTAATTGAGGTGGTCACATGATGCTTTTGTTTTCCGAATGAGCTATTATTATGATTATCAATACAAATTGACTTATGCTTAGACACCTGCATCCAGGCAGCCAAGCCAAGGTTGAAGCTTTCACTTGAGTGTTGTTTAATAATAATAATGTTCCTGAGAACAGAATGTTGCTCCTAATCAGTGGAAACATCTACCTTAATGACACCATGGACTTGCTGGTGTGTATTTGGATCATTGTCCTACTGCATAATCCAAGTGTGCTTGAGGTCATGAAGTGATGGCTGAACATTCTCCTTTAGGATTTTCTGGTGGAGCCCAGAATTCATGGTTCCATCAATCATGGGAAGTCGTCCAGGTCCTGAAGCTGCAAAGCCCCAGACCATCACACTACCATCACCATCTTTTACTGTTAGTATGGTGTCCTTTTTATGAAAGGCTGTGTTAGTTTTACTCCAGATATAAGGGGTGCACACCTTCCAAAAATTTCAACTTTTGTCTCATCAGTCCACAGACTATTTGCCACAGATTTTTGGAGATAATCCAGATGTTTTTGAGAAATGTGAGACAAGCCTTTGTGTTCTTTTCGGTCAGCAGTGGAACTCTCCCATGTACGCCATTTTTGCCCAGTCTCTTACTTATTATAGAATCATAAACACTGACCTTAACTGAGGCAGGTGAGGACTGCAGTTCTTTAGAAGTTGTTCTGGGTTCTTTTATGAGTTCCTGGATGAGGTGTCATTGTGCTCTTTTGGTGATTTTGGTAGGCTGGCCACTCCTGGGAAGGTTCACTACTGTTCCAAGTTTCCTCCATTTGTGGAAAAGGGCTTTCAGCGTAGAAATGGCATTGTAACCCTTTCCAGAGTAATATATGACTTTATTTCTCATCTGTTCTTGAATTCTTTTAGATCAAGTTGTTTTATTTTTTATATTTTTTGGAGTGCTTCACTTTGTCAGACAGGTTCTATGAAAGTGATTTCTTGATTCAACAGATGTGAACAGGTGCGGAATAGTGAAATAATAAAATTACAGTTAATTAATTATTACTTAATAAATATATTCATATTAATCATAATTTTTGAAACTGCATTTTGTATTTACTGTGGTTATCTTTGTGTAATATTAAAATTTGTTTGATGGTCTCAATCATTTAAGCGTGAAGAGACTTGAACGGTGCATGAAGGGGCGAATACTTTTTTCAAGGCACTGTAAGTACAAACATTTAAAATGGATACATGCACTGGATTTTAAATAACAAAAGCAAAAGCATCTGGATATTTATTTCCCCTCGCTGTAATGGAGCGAAACAGATGCCCACAGATGCATGTCTCCTGACTGCAAAAACATGCACAACCTTTATTAAAAGATTCAGATGAATAACAAATTCTACCAAGAATGTGAAATACATACTGAACTAGAAAACCCTCATTTTCATCCTCAGTCAAGGAGCGCTTGACTCGAATGATTTTGCGTCTCTGGATACAAGGCCTTTACCCCTTGCTTTTCCGACAGCAGGATTCTGTCTTAAAAACTCCTTAACTGAATGTGAAGGAAGTGAGTCTGTAGATTACATCAGTGCATGAGAGTGCACTCCCACTGAGGCACTGCAGCTGTCTTCAAAGGCCACAAGAAACTCAGTAATAACTGTCAGGTATTAATCATTAAAAGAAAACTAGACTGGGGATATCACTTCAAAAGCTGGGAGAAGAGAGAGAATAGACTGCTGGCCCAGATAAGGAATGGAGACAACAAGGTGCCTGTTGCTCCTCAAGAAGGTTAAGAAGAGCCCTACAAAGCACCATTTGTACGTACGTGGAACTCACTGAGAAAATAGCTTATTAGTGCTAAGCAGTATAAAGACGTTTCACAAGGGGTGCTTGTACTAAACTAACTTGCATGTGTGTGTCATTACTTACTGTGTGCCTAATGACATAAACTTGTATCACCAGGAACTGATGAGTACACACTCAAAAATGCCTTTTTTTTTCCAAAGTAAAGGAAACAAGCTCTACATGGTATATTCACAATACAACAGCAACAGCTGTCTCTTACCGACACTGAACACGTTCGTCAGTTCAGAGCTGCCTAAAGGTATGTCAATAATGTTTGTAGATATAATATCAATCAAGTTTTGTCTTCCGAGAATTCTGGAAAACTTCTGGAAACGTATTGAGTTGAAATTGCACAGAATATTAGAATGAGTTGATCATTCTAATATTCTGTGCAAACCTACACACTTCAGTGGATTGTAAACATGATGACAGATGATTTTAATATACAGTGGTACCTCAGCATACCAAAGCCCAGCCTTGCGAATTTTCACCTTAATAACAAAAATTTTGCAAGGAATTTTCCTCAGCATACGAAGTACTTTCGGCATAGTGTACGATTGACCCAAGAATGTTATTAAGGAGCGCCGCAAAAATTAAACAGACCCACTTTCAGTTTGTTTTTTAAAGCAGGAACCATAAACCAAAAAAAGAAACCCAAAAAAGTAAGGTTTAACATCTATTTATTTCATATTTTACTTCATTTAAATGTCTTTTCTAAATGTTTTGATTGTTTTCATATGCAAAAATATAATTTTAGTGATGGAAATTGGTAATAGTGGCTGGAATGGATTATCTGCATTTACATTACTTCCTATGGTAAAACACCTTTGGCAATGCGAAATTTCACCTTAAGAACTCACGGTGAAGGGGCACGGTGTCAAATTACGCGTGCGCACACACATAACGACAGAGAGAGATAAAATGGATTTTTAACCTCTCTAATGAGACTTTCTTTTGCTTTAAACGCACGCACACGTGTGTTATAAGAAACAGTACATGCGCGCTGTACACACGCGCTTACAAACACAAAATAAAATATGTTTTACAAGCACATACATGGTCAAAGTGTTATAATAAACAGTACACGTGCACGGATGTTGATTATACCAGTAAGAGACGAGCACTAAGACCCAGCAGGGGA
>JAQMYJ010000039.1:7382695-7400555 GCA_030014305.1 Clarias laeviceps | reverse complement strand
TCAAAACAAGAAGCGCATGCGTGATACATGATACTCGGTACTCGTAAACCAAGACTTGTTAGTTTTTCAAGTCAAAATTTATTTAAAATCTTTGCTCGTCTTGCGGAACACTCGTAAACCGCGTTACTCGCAATCCGAGGTTTCACTGTATTTCGCTATGGTCCTGCACAACTTGCATTTGATTCCAATTTCGAGTTACATGGAGGAAAAAAAAAACCTCAACACTCGATGATGACTGATGAGATTAGAGAATACAGGGCAAGGAATCTGAGATCATTCTTCAATAAAGAATTCTATAGGGATACTAGTTACAGAATCCTAGGTCTTCTGTAGTGAACACAGATTTTCAGTGGTCAAGGAATTGGGAAGAGCCGTGTTCAAGGTTTCATTCTGTGGCCATGTGCAGATTGTGATCTTTAGGAAAGCAACCCAAAAGTAATGCATGAGTCAAAATAGAAGACAACTGGCTTTATTATGAGGATGATTCATCCTTCCTGAAAGTATACAATGTATCCTTGATTTGTTTGATCTAAAACAATTACTTTACCAGATTATCCTGTAGTGGGTGCATTGTATGACTCAACATCCTGTAGAGTGTGGAAACATCAAAAACCAATGGCAGCCAAGTGGAAATGTCATCAGTCTTGTTTAATGTGATCTGAAGTCATGTTTGTTCCTGAGAAACCTTTTGAGATCCCAGGTTTTAAGAGGCGAGAGTCACTTGTTTAGATTTGTAATTTTCAGTTGAAATGGTGTGGTGTTTCATTCTTGGCAAAGTATTTGTAAAGACTGAGGGACAATATTTTACTACCCAAAGTTTTGGGTGGACTGGACCATGGATACATATACAGTAGATCGTTTTAACTAGTGCTTGCAAGTGGATAATATTTACATAAGAGTTTTTTATTTAACATTTGTTAAATGTTATGTTTGAGATATTATAAAACTGCATAAGCCAACATTGCATGTTTATAATAATGGTAAATTCTAGTACAAGTACAGTGGAACCTCGGCCTACGAATTTTATCTTAACCCAGCGAGTTCTTAAACTGAAAATTCGTATTGCGAAACACATTTTCCTATAGGAGATCATGTAAATGCAGATAATATGTTCCAGCCATCCAAAAATATTACCAATGTTTCTCATTTCCAACACTCTAATCTCAAAACTAGAAAAGATGTGTAAATGAAGTAAAATATTGAATAAATAGACATTAACTCTCACTTAACCCAGTTTATGACTTCTCTTGGTACCAGTTGCTTTTTAGCAAAACTGAAAGTTGCTCTCTTTTCTTCATGCTAACATCATTGCAAACTTTCTTGGTACACATAGTGCTATGTCTTCACTAAATCTTGCACAAAAAGCAAAAAACAAACACAAAAAAAATAACACCCTTCGCTTCGTGCAAATTAGCCGCCATTTGGTTTAGTTCGTATGTCGAACATGCTTCGTATGCAAATGTAAATTTCCTGCAAATTTTAAATTCTTTAAGCCAGGTTCAGACTACACAAGTACACAATAAATGAGAAGATTATTCATAAAAATGTTGAGTGATACCGCTATTGCCTTGGCCTTGCATATCTATCTATAATTATTAGGTTTTATATTGTTTTGTGCAGCCTGTACCCTTAGTATGCTACTTAGGCCCAACCTCCCTTGCATGGCAGTAAGATCACGTGAACTTACAACCAACAAAACTTGCATGTGCAAAGTCATTAATATTCATTAGCGTCTGCCAAAGATGGGCGTGTACACAGGATCAGACTTGTCTGTGTTCACATTGGATTTGCTATAGCGACTTTATTTTATTTTATTAAAGGGTGAAAATTCATTTTGGAGGGCATTAGTATTCCTAGGTTCCACTGTATTTTAAAATTGTTATTAATGGTCTATGACTGTGATTAAATAGATTTTTTTTTAACCAATTGACAGCATTAATTTATACATACAAATTGTTTGCATAATCATACCCAGACATATGGCGATAAATTTGCAGAAAATAATAAACACAGAAAGTGTATTTCTTTGTTCCATAAAATGGTTACTTTTACAGAAAGTGAAAGTAATAATAATAAGTAATTGCCCAGACTGGTTCATGTACCGTAACTTAAAGTATTTTCAAATCCAGTGGTTTGGTTTGAGATGATTATATCATTGGCAAAGTCGCCTGAAGGCCACGACTCCTGTAGCACAACCAGTCCCACAAGTCAACTTTTACAGATTATGTATTACACACTTAACTGTTTCATAGCTTTTATAGTCTCAGTGGTATGCAGCTACAGGGATTGGCCCTGAATTCCTGACTAACAAGATTATACCTCCATTCCACTCCCTGTTCACTCACTAGGGAAAAATGAAAGGGCAAATGACTGCCTGTATGCTTAAGCATTGTAGGAACATTCAACTAAGGAATTAGATGCCTGGATTTAAGTCTCAACCTATTACCTCAGGCACGAATGAGTTCAAATAACATCCATCTAGGCTAATCTATATCAGCCAAACTTTTCACATACAAGTCATACCTCGCAAAATCACATACAGACAGCACAAAGCTTGATGTGCTAACTCCAAAAGCATACTATACTATATCTGCCTCTCGCCTGGTACTCCTCCTCCACCCCGATATCCGTCTCTCCCTCCTCACACAAGTGACAAGCTATTACAGCAGCCTTAGCACCTTCTCTCAACATGTGTGTGTGTGTGTAGGTACCGAACCTGGCTGTGACAGGATGGCTGCAGCTATACTACTCACAGGCTATAAATAGCTCCACGTCTCCCTGCTGATGAAGACGCCTATAGTTCTGCCTGCCAGACCACCACCGAAAGCTCACCCTGCCAATTATGGAGAGCAGTTCTTCACGTCTTCCTGTCCAAACCGCTGGGATCCAACAAACTCTCAACTGACTCTAGATTTCTGAATGATGGCTTTATTGAGGCTTATAGAAAGTTTTAAAACCCATCTACTGACATCAATTCTTGATAAAATTGCTTCAAATTACAACACTTTTATGTAATTTTATTATATATTAACTGTTTATGAGTACACCGAAATCATAATTTCAAGGATGCTGCAGCCAACTGTGGCCAAGAGAGCAAACGAGCCTCTGTGACTGGAAGGGTGTTTCATGGTGTCTGGCAGCAGGACATCAGCAGCAGATCCTTTTGGTGTTGTGGGTTCTGTAATGGGGTCTCCACGGATTGCATAGAGGGTTTTTTTTTTTTCCTTGCAATTTTTCCTGATTTTCTCCCTAATTAAGTTGTAGCCAATTCCCACTCGTCATTAGAGCACTTCCCCATCAAGGCTACGACTACCAATTAATAGTACCAACACATTCGGAGGATAGCGCTATTTGCTCATTTCGCCCCTGCGTGGGCTCATAGACTCCCATGATTGGCTGGAGTCGCGATTGAAAGTGCCTCCCCCTCCTCGTCTCCGAGAAAGAGAGAGAGAGAGATCGGCCAATCAGCTCTCTCTAAGTCTCCGGCTGTGGGGGATTGGACTTGTTTGTCCGGCGCCTTCCAAGTGCATGATCTTAAATATCATTTTTATTATTTTTTATTTCCATTGCATTTAGACACAAGTAATGGCCTTTTGCTAAGGCCATTACTTGTGTCTAAGCACATGGATCAAATTATTTGATTAACAAACTGTTAAAAGGCATCCTTGTGCTTTTCCCATCTACCCTAATGCACTTGTCTCTCTCTCTCTCTCTCTATCTATTTCTCTATATTGTGCATGCCATCTTAATAAAAGAATTTAAGAGTACAGTAGACCACAAGCAATTCACGGCAAATTCTTTTTAAATAGCCTTTCTACATGTGATGTGATGTTGCTTAAACTTTACATACTGTAGGACGCGCACCAATTCCTTGCATGGTCCAATTGAGGCCAATTAGCGCCTGCAATTTTTAGACAGTGTTTTTAGATATACAGTATTAACATAGTGTTTTAACACATTACAGTATTGACCTTTTTTTCTAAATCGAATATACAGTATTTCCATATGCTAAAATGTACACAGGGAAATGGAAGAAAAACTTTGCCCCAGAAAAAAGTCTAGACTATGAAATATCACAAAAAAGGTGTTTTTTGACAAATGATACTTTATATAGAAAATGGGCCATTGTAGCTGGCTGGATTTGCGGCCCACAAGAGACATACTATAAGTATAAAGCTATAACAGCACCAGTGAGATCATACAGGTTTAATACATGAACGCAGATGAATACATACCTGCAGAACATGGATTTAATTTCTCCCTCTGTGTATAAACATTCTGCATTCTTTTCACCAGTCAGACTTGTAAAGACAGGTCGGGAAAATGGAGATTATACAGTCAAACAACCTTTTACACAGACGCACTGGTTGGTCCGGTGCAATTAGTTAAGTGTATTTTATGTTTTTTTTTTTTGCTATGTAATTTATTGTAATAGTCAATAATAAACATTAAAATGTAACAAATGTTGAATTAAAATGTCACGAATTGCACCCGCACTGCATGCAGTGGCAGAACCCAGATCCTCAGATCTATCCCACATCTTCCCTTTAATGCATTCTGGTAAAAGTAGTTAGATCTTTTTATTACTTCTATATATATTAAGCTTTATATAATGAAACTTGCCGTTCAGAACACCTGGTGATATTTCCAGAGTCATCTTATTAGTAGCGTGTCACTATCACACATAGGATAACCATGGAGAATGGAAAGCCATTAGGGTCAAACTTGGTCATAGAATTAATTTGCATTAAAAATTGCATAACATTTCCAGGTTAACACGTTAATTTTGACAGCCGTAATATTAATACAGTACAATATTCTCTGACATACTGTACTGTATATGCATCCAGAAATTGCCAAGGCTGGAACTGGGACCCCAGCGATGTAATGATGAGGCAATGCACAGAGTCCTGCTTATTAAGTTAGAATATATTCATTCATATACAGTAACCTGTACCTGTCTGTAACCAGAGCTTTATTTCCAGGCGGGTCTGGCATCATATAAATATGAAATACTCCCCCATACTGTAACACACTGCATCAGGTTAGTACACAATGTATTAACTGTGTAACATGGATCTCCAGCTGAACCATTACAGGTGGTAATTTAACAGTTGAATATGTTGAAAATGGTGCAAACAGGCTGATAGATCCATGTGCTTTAAACTGCAACAGTGATCGAAGAAGAAAGTGTCTGAAAGGCAAATACTGTATTGTTGTCCTTAAAAAGCATTGCATTTATTCTGTTTGTATTTCAACCGAGGCGTAAAAGAGTGATGAAAAGTGAGGCTGGGTAGCAGTGGTGAGGATTACTGATTAGGTGGAGCTCAGTGGTTAAGATGTTGACCTATCGATCGGAAGGTTATGGGTTCAATCTCAGATGTACTGTATAATGATATAAATGTAATCAAAAGCATTTGTCACGGAATCATCTTGAGGATGTCTCTGATTAAAATAGCTCTTCTCTATTAGCCTTTCTCTAATAGTAGAGTATAAAGAAAAATCTGTGCCAGGGCAAACTGCAAGAAATAAAAAGAAATACAACACACACACACACACACAAAAATTGCTTTTCATTAGTGAAATGGAGGAAATCTACCACACTGAGAAGCAAAACATGCAGTTCATTTATCTGATATTCAACCAGCAGGACGTCTTTGTATTGCTTTTATATCTGCAGAAAAGGTGACACACTGGAAAACAAAACCAGTTCATTTCTCTCACATTGCTGGGTCCCTTCCCTAAAAAAATCAGTAGGAAAATATTTTTCCACACACACACACACAAGTCAGACTTAAGTGCAAGTCATCACTACACTGGCTTTCACTGTCATCAGTGCCCACCGATTGTGACACACTGAAATGCAATCAATGTCCAATAAGAGCTCTGAGGCATATTCGGTGGTGTGGATGTAATTGAAGGAGTGCGGCCTGAAAGCTTCATTTTCCAAGATGCATTGGGAAAGGAGAGCCTTCACGGTTTCTCTATTCCGACTGCATTGATTGATAATTGAAATTATACCTACAACACTCACAGCTCACAGTAGGACCCAGGAGGTACGTGACCCAATTTAACAGATAACAGATATGGGGACCTGACCAGCACTGTGTGATATCTACTGTACGGTTCAAGGAAATCTTTAACTGCGGCGATAATCAGAGGAATGACTCTGCATACACTACTATGCAAGTAGCTTAATGAAAAGCGAAAGCACTGAAGGTCTCCGTTGGCCCATCTCAATAGATTTTCACAAACAAACAAAAGTCCACTGCAGAGGAAAAAAAACGCAGATCAGTTACTACACACCACTACAGGAAACTCTCCAGTACTATGTTTGGTTTGTCTCATGTTTCAGACAGTACAGACGGCTCTCGTGGCTGAAACACAACCGCCTACAATGCTGCGTTTACTACAGCTGGATGAGGTCATTTTTTTCCCCGCAATTACAATTACATTGTTTCATATGCATTTGCTTACTCTCATCATCCAAGTTCACACATTAGGTGGAAAAAAGAAAAAAAACTAACAAAGTGGCCAGTTTGGCACTGTGGCCTCGCACCCCTAGGGTCGGGGTTCGATTCCCCCTGGGGTTCGGTCTGTATGCATGGAGTTTGAATGTTCTCCTTGTGCTTGGTGGGTTTCCTCCAGGTACTCCGGTTTCCTCCCACAGTCCAAAGACACACAGATTAGGTTAACTGGGGTTCCCAAACTACCTATTGTGTGTGTATGTGTGTGCGCCCATATGTGTGCCCTAACGTGGATTGGCACCCGGTCCAGGGTGTACCCCGCCTCGTGCCCTAAGCCTCCTGAGATAGGCTCCAGTACCCCCCCCCCCCCCTTATAGGATAAGCGGTACAGCGGATGAATGAATGAATGAATGAATGAACGAACATCAAATATGAAGCACATGGGCTTGACCACAACCACAGGGGGTTATATCCGGAGTCTTCCGTCACTGTATAATAAACACCACACATTCCCTTCATTTCATTTATTTTTTTCATGAACATTATTTCAATGTGAACAATTTCATTGTGTGAACTTCATCTATTAAGAGCCTGAACACAGCAGGGTCACGTTAACATTATTTATAGGCAGTTTGGATTAAAGCTATTTGATTCAAGTGGTCCATCAAACCATCCAACACAGCTGTGATTTCACTGAAATAATAAGACACAGATGCCCGGCTCCTGGACTCATGGAAATACTAAACACAGCAATGTGCCTTCCAGAAGATGATAGACTACTTAGAAACAGTGTGGACTAACAGTGTAGTAAAATATCCTGAATATCTCATTACTCTACCATTAATCTGTTCATGTCCAGGAACCAGATGATTTTCATTCTCGAAACGGTGCGTCATTTAATTTGACTGTAATTACTAAAGAATTGATCATAGATACTAAAATACATGCTTTAGCTACAGTATACAGTATATGCCAGGAGAACGGCACAGATTCTAGAGGTATTGAGGTCCAGATATAAATAAACTCTATGCGTCACATCTACATCAACATCTAGAGGTTATTCCTATATGGAATAAAAGAGAAAAGAAAAAAACACCCTAAATCACACATCATTACTCACTAACAGCTTGAGCGCACAATCAATCAATAAGCCAAGTCACCGTTCATTCAAAAACAGCACTGCAGGTATGTGATTTCTTTCTCGAAGCTGTTAAAATGTACAAATTATGGTGTGGAATAACTGATTTGATCCATTTCACACTTTGTATTCATAGCCTTAAATCATTCATCACCACAATAGGCAGAAGAACACACTCCAACACAATGCTGCGTGGAACGGATAACCCGTGCCACGTGCCGCTGAGAGCTGAGAATGGAATAAATAAATAAATAAATAAATAAATAAATAGCAACCTGGCTTTAACACCTAAGATCGACTGCAATCTTTAATCCTCCTACAGCATTTCACAATGTTTGAGTTCAGGCCTAAGCTTTTACTCCCAACACCTCAGCTGCGTCTCTGCAGGCTTAGAGATATTGCAGCGGTAATTGGTGTGTTGAGGAGCAGTGTACTCCTGAGCTGTTGAGCCGCAGCTGATCTCCAGTCTGCTCATTACGGCACTACGGTCCTGACACCAGCGCCACATCACACACACACACACACACACATAAAAACATCCACATGGCCGTCATGGAGCTGGGAGACCACATCAATGACCACTAACCTAAAAACGCCATGGCAACCTCTCCGCATCACATCTCCCTCCATTACTCTCCCTCTCTCTCAGTCCTTATGGGTGCCTTCATTTTTATGTTGAAAAGAAATTGATGCTAATAGGAATGTTTTATCCGCTCTATGTTACAAGAGTTCAACCCACGGTTGAGTCAATAGGTTTGAGTGACACTATTTTATTGTTAAGTTACAAACTAATACCATTATTTAGCTTTTTTAAAATTCTAGTTTAATATTATTCATTAATACACCCTGGACAGGGTGCCACTCCCTCGCAGCAGGGCACACATACACACACAATGAGCAATTTGGGTACGCCAATTAGTCTGATCTGCATGTTCTTGGGCTGTGGGTGGAAACCGGAGAACATGGAGGAAACCCACCAAACACCAGGAGAACATGCAAACTCCAGGCACACATACAGTACATGGAGTTATTATGGGAATCGAACCCAGACCCTGGAGGTGCGAGGCGACAGAGCTAACCACTACGTACCTACCTTCCCCCATATTTTAATATTAATTATCATTTTATTTTTAAAAGTTTCTACCTTTTAAGTAGCAAGCTCAAAAGTGTGCATCTGTATTATCCCTATCTGTGCGCTCCTCTTTTGTTTACATGAATTTCCTTTTTTAAGGTGTGAAATAATTCCATCACCACGTTTCCACTCAGTAAGTAAGAGGCATGAAAATGAAAAACAGACAGAACATTTTCCAGCGGAGACCAGCAAGAATCAGTGAGACCTAAAGACAGCCTTCATATGAAGATGATGTACATAGAAGACCGAAAAAAAAAATAATAATGCATGGAGCGCATGGAGTTCTCGTGTTTGGTGGGTTTCTTCCGGGTACTCCGGTTTCCTCCCACAGTTAAGTGGCGTTCCCAAATTTCCCATATTGTGCGAATGAGTGCAGGACTGTGTGTGTGTGTGTGCCCTGCGATTGGCACCCTGTCCAGGTTGTACCCCGCCTCATGCCCAAAGTCTCCTGAGATAGGCTCAATGCCCCCTGCGACCCTGTATACAGGATAAAGCGGTATAGACGATGAGCGATCCTAAAACAAACACCAGAACATAATATGGAATAAATGTTGTAATCCACGTTTTGCTTTACATAAATCGGATAGTTTACCTTTGCACCATTTTTGTCATGATGATGTCAATCATAGCATGTCTTTTGCACTCAACTGTACTAGTTAACATCAACCTGGGTGATTTTACCATTTTATACAAAGCCCTACATTTCATTCTTTAATGCATTAATAGGATAGTTAATCAGATTGGGATTATAACGTACAGTATGTACTCTAACTATAGGAATAACTGGCTTGCCGAAATATTAGGAAAGATTTAAAAAGCGCACGCTGAGCTTTTATCCATCAGGATAAAATCATTATCTTGAAAACAAAACCACAGACACAAAATAAGGGGGAAAAAAAATCACAGAAAATGCAGCACAATAAAGCACTTCAAACAATCTGAAGATATTTTTATTTCTTTCTCCCTGCTGTCGCTGCCTCTGCCAATTAACAAGCTACTGTAGCATGGAGTGTCCATGATGAATAATAACCATAAAAACATGCCAAGGAGGGTAAGGACACACACACACACACACACACAGACTAAAAAGCTGATTTTTTCACATCAAACAAGTGTGTGGTTGCGTATGAGTATCTGTATGCGCAGCACTCTGGTGATTTACTGTAGGTTTTGGTTAAACAGGCCACCCAGGCGTGTTCATTAGCGATTCATTACATCCCCGGATGAGCCTTTGTCAAGTGTTTGGCTCTGGTTCAGAAAACAAAACAAGAAAAAAAAAAGTTTTATACACATTTATATAAAGACTGTTACCTTTGTTCCAGAACCTTAAGACAATGCAACTATTATTATGTGGATGCACTGCGTGTCATGGCGTGTAATTCCAAAAGGAAAAGATGGCAGTAGAACAAAAGGAAGCGTTGATCTGAACTCGCAAGGCAACGGGACCTAATGTATCTCAACTTCCCTTTAGGCTCATCGGAGCTTAGTGTGTATGATTCATGGGGCAATAATGCTTTAAGTGTGATTCAAGAGGGCAGGCTCCGAATTGGTCTTTACTCATGCTTTTATAACAGTTTCTCTACGGCAAGGAGAACAAATGTGTAGATGATGTTCCTGCCACGGTGTACGCAGAGAACGAGCAGAGTTTCTACAGAGCTTCGGCTCAGCGCTCTTCCGCATCTAATTGTTCTGCGTCTGGCATTTGCTACATTATCAAAAATCTCTTTTAACCTGTTTATTGGTTGCAACTTGGTCGTTAACCATTACATGTTTGCTGGCATTATTTCCAGGAATCAGCTCAGCAAAGAAAACATCAATTCACAGAGAGATGAACAGATACAGGCGGCACGGTGGCTTAGTGGTTAGCACTGTCGCCTTGCACGTGGAGGGTTCGATTCCCGACTCGGGTCTGCGTGCACGGAGTTTGCATGTTCTCCCTGTGCTTGTTGGGTTTCCTCCCGGTATTCCGGTTCCCTCCCAGAGACCAAAACAGATTAGGCTAATTGGCGTTCCCAAGTTAAGTTGGTTTCCCAAAGTTTACCAAACCAAAGTTATCTTCAGTTATCTACACTGCTTATCCTGTATACAGGAGCTCAGAGCCCATCCCAGGAGACTTTAGGCATGAGGCGGGGTACACACCCTGGACAGGGTGCCAATCCATTGCAGGGCACACATATATACTACAGGCAATTAGGCAATCTAATCCCATTAGATTAATCTTCATGTCTATGGGAGAAACAGGGAGAATGCATGCAGACCAGAGGCAGGAATTAAACCCCTGTAGTGCTAACCACTACGCCACTGAACTGCCATTCAAGGTTATCTCCCTACCCGATTTTTCTCCCTAATTTAGTCGTGTCCAATTCCTCCCCGTCACTAGGGGGCTCCCACATCAAGGCTGCTACTACTACCACTCAGTCAGGAGGGCCGAAGACTATCACGTGTTTCCTCCGAACCATGTGACGTCAGCCGACCGCATCTTTTCGAAACTGCTCGCTCACGCACCGTTGGGGGCGGTGTAACACACTCGGAGGACAGCGCTATCCGCTCCTTCCACTTGCGCGAGCTTACAGACGCCCCTGATTGGCTGTAGAGCCGTGATTAATGTGGGAGCACGAAGTACCTCTCATCCCTCCCCTATGAGAGAGCTCGGCCAATCAGCTGTCTCTAGACCTCCGGATGCGAGAGGTTACATCATCACCCGGGAATCGAACTCGCGATCTCCAGATGATAGGGCGAGCACTTTACCACTGCACCACTCGGAGGCCCCATCCAAGGTTATCTTTAACCTTTGAAGTAAACCTTTTTCTTTTATGCTTTAACTTACAATCTTACGTTCCTCTTTCTGTTCCCAGGTAACACTTGTAAGTGGAAATATCGGCTGCTTCATAAACAGTTTCTTGAGCACAGAAACAGACATCAGATTGACTCCAGCAATAATAAAACTGTACACCGTATGCGGTGATATTCAGTCCACAAATTACCAAGCCTTGAAGGCAGAGGATTGAGTGGCTCATAAAATACAGTTCAGCTCAGCAAAGTGAACTATAAACAGCTGTGGTAGGAGCCCAGATGCCTCGACTAAGCCCCCAGTGGTAGTCAAGACCTGCGGTGTTATTCTTACAGCAACCTTACACCAAAAAGCTTTATTTAATCCCACTGAAATATAGTTTCCTTTCAAGCCACTCATTTGCTGACTCACTCTCCCATTAGGACACCAACCGTTTATTACACTCGCTCATTAACCCGCCTAGTAATTATTACAAGTCAATCAGTTATTAAGAAAGTTTTTTACTAATTTTATGCTGTAAGTAACATTTCGCTATCATGTCCTAAGTAATCCTATATTTTTAATACCACTATCGTTCTTCATTGCATGGTGATGAAGTGGTTAACACAGTCACTTCACACCTCCAGGGTTGAAGGTTCGAGTTTGCATGTTCTCCCGGTAGGTGGTGGGTTTCTAGATGGATTGGCTTTTCCAGCAACACTGGATCGAGTGATCAGGTGTGTGTGTGTGTGTGTGTGCTTATGCCCTGTGATGAGCTGCCACCCTATCCTTGGTGTGTTGGTGCTTGGGCCCAGAAATCCCTGGAATAGTGTCTAGGTCTACTCCCACAATCCTAATGAGTATATGGTAAATGGATGGATGGATATCATCCATTTTGATCATCCATTTTGCTGATGAGTGGCTCATATCCAAACACCAAATAAAGACAGAGAAAACATGATCCCTTCCTTTCCATTTGTGATATCTGAACTCTCTCTCTCACACACAGTCTAGCAGGCACCACTTACACAGGGAACATGATGGAGTTCATTACTCGTAAAATACAGCCATTCAAAATGCACTTAAAATGCCATTAAACACACAGCGATCTTCTGACAGAGTCAACACAAAGCAGATTCCGTGAGTATCACTCATTTTATTCTTTTACAAATGTTAGAGCAGTCGAGGGTGATTCAGACCAGACTGCAGAACATCTCCAGAGAACTAGACTTAGATCCACCACACTGCCACATCACTAATATATTCCCCAAACCAGACTCAACAGTTCAACCGCACACAATTTTTTTGTTTTAAAGACAAAAACGCAGATCTTCCTGAGTACCTGGATAAGCAATCTTGCGGCGATAGCAGCCAATGAAAATACTATGAAGGAAATTTATAGTGGCAAATCGGGGTTATAAGAATGGCCACTATCCAATAATAACAATGTCATGTTTACAACAGGATAAAGAATTTAATCCAGAATGGGATTTGATGGTTAAGTTAAAGCTAAAGAAGAAAATGGCGACATGGTGGCATAGCGGTTTGCATCGTCTCCTTGCACCTCAAGATCCTGAGTTCGATTCCTCCTTCAGGTCTGTGTGCATGGAGTTTGCATGTTCTCCCCATGCTTGGTGGGTTTTCTCCGGGTTCTCCAGTTTCCTTCCACAGTCCTAACACATGCTTATTAGGCTAATAAATTACCCGTAGTGTGTGAATGTTGGCTGAAGATCCTACCATGGTTGTACAAATAGAAATAAATACACTGGTCCCCATTGGCCTCCAAGATCCCTAGATGGTCCTAGATGGATGAATGGATGGAAAGAACAAACTGCGGGACAAAAAAATCCAACACAAGGGAGAATATATTATGCTATTTACAAAGAGACAGGAAGTAATGAGTTATGATCTTACGTCTGATCACTAGACACACACAACAGATGGTGTTCAAATCAATGGCTATTTTTTTCGTAGTACTTTCAATCTATAGACAGGTTGTGCCCAACTTAATCCCTATACTCAAGAAAAAACCCATATTATTCATCTTACGACAACTGGAAGGATGACATAATGTCCTCGTTCTTTATGCCCCATCTTCACCTTGCAGAGTCCCTGAGATGTCAACATGTACCCATTCAAATGTTCCACCCTGAGAGCAGGCCTGGAAGTCGCATTAGCGGGAGATGTACAGCATGTTATCCAGTTAGCAGGGGGATATTGTGTAGCCAGAGTGAGGACAGAAAGCTTAGAGACAGGAAGTATCTTAAGATCTCTACAGCACTTAATTCTGACCTGGAGGGAGTGTGGAAACCAGCAATGGAAAAATGCTTTTTGCTGTCAGAAGAAGGTTAATGTTGTGTAGTTTACGCTGGAGCTCCCATTAAAGTCTGAAAAACTCATGGCAGTAGGATGGACTATGAAAAAGTGGTTGTTGTTACTCTTTTGTGCGCTCCCCGTTTTAGACACCACAGCGGTTCACCAGGTAGACATATTTTTCATGTGGCGCAGGTTTTTACACCAGACGCTTTCCTGCTGTAATCCTTCGATTTATCCAGGCTTGGGATCGGCACTAGGTATGCACTGGCTCATACAAGCCCCTTTCTATAATCTCCCTGACCGGGCATCGAACTACAGAACTAAGAGTGCCACATGCCAGCTACTATTCCACCAGGAAACCTGCAGGGTGAAAAAGTGGTGTACGGTGTAAATTATATGTTTAAGTAAACCGTAGATTTTTATTAAGCAACCATTGCTATTATTATAAAGTACTCATGATGATATTATTTGAACCTCCCAGGCCCACTCCTTTCCCATGATGTACCATGCTGATCAGAGCTACTCCTACTCCTAATCCTACTTGCATAGAAATTAAAAAAAAAAAAAAAAAAAGTGAAAAAGTCTCCTGTATGCCATGGTCATCTAAATGCTATAATAAATGTTTCTTTAATAACTCCACAACCGATTTACTATAACGCCTTATCTGTAACTGCTTAACCAGAACTCCTCGACCATAGCTTCTGAACCAAAATTATATTTCATAAACTGTAACTGCAAAAATCCATAATCTTATGGAGTACTTAACCACAGCTCCATAACTATAACTTCTGAACCCAAAAGGTTTGAGAATAACACAAATATTAATTTTCACAAAGTCTGTCTCCAGTGTTTTTAGATCTTTTGTAGAAAACTAGATCTATTATGGTATACTGAAGTATGATTATAAGCATTTCATAAGTGCCAAAGGCTTTTATTGACAATTACATTAAGTTGTTTCAAAGAGTCAATATTTGCAGTGTTTACCCTGGCATGCTGTCAATCAACATCTGGGCCACACCCTGACTGATGGCAGCCCATTCTTGCATAATCAATACATGGAGTTTGGCAGAATTTGTGGGTTTTTGTTTTTTTTGTTTTTTGTTTGTCCATTCGCCGCTTCAGGATTGACCACAAGTTCTGACGATTAAGATCTCGGGAGTATCCTGGCAGCAGCACTGTGGAATCCAGGATCAGGGTTCGATTCCCACCTAGGGTCTGTTTGCATGGATTATACAGTACATGGTGGGTTTCCTCCGGGTTCTCCGGTTTCCTTCCCAAGTCCAAAGACATGCAGATTAGGCTAACTGGCGTTCCCAAATTGCCCGTAATCTGAGTGTGTGTATGCGTGTGTGCCTTGTGATGAATTGTGCCTCGTACCCTAAGTCTCCCGGGATAGATTCCAGGCCCCCTGCCCCCCCTGAATACAGGATAAAGCGGTATAGATGGTGAGTGAGTTTCCTGGCCATGTACCCCAAAGTTTGGTGTTTTGTTCAACGAGCCACTTAGTTATAGTTTTTGGAGGCTTGGAAGAAGTTTCTCACGGAGGATGTTTTTGTACCATTCTTTATTCATGGCTGTGTTCTTAGGCAAAATTGTGAGTGATCCCACTCCCTTGGCTGAGAAGCGACCCCACACATGAATGGTCTCAGGATGCTTTACTGTTGGCATGACACAGGACTGATGGTGTTCTTCACCTTATATTTAAATTGTATTACTACAGGCTGATTAAATGCTCCCTGCACATGCAACATGTCTAACTGTCTAATAATTAAAATGCACAGCAATGTAGATATAACTTATAACAATTCGCAACCGATATTTTTTTGCCTTCCTTTATGCGAGATTTTCGACAAGACAACGAGTCTTGCACTTCATTCTGTTTTGAGAGGAATTCAGTTTGTAAACGCAAAAAACATTTGCTTTGTTACTGTACGTTTTTCAAAGACGACACAAGTAAACACTCCGATGAGAGTGTTAGTGAGTGGTGGTAGACAATCTGCAAACAATCCATCACACAAAGCAGTGAGTAGTGTGTTTCCAGTCAGCGCTATGGTTCTGCCCTTTTCCAGGAAGAGCACGGCTGACTTGTGTACGTAACAGTGTGGTCATCAAAACTTGATTAACCCTGAGGAGCACAGTTCCGGCTGATCATCAGATCTCCTACAGAGCATTTGAGAATACAGAGCTAGTTGCCATCATGAATGCAGCCCGGTGCACACGAATTCCCCTAGTCAATTTCTCTCTTATTTTCACACACACACACATATATATGCATGCACACAAAAACAGACACACACTTCACAAACTCTCACCTAAGCGAATATCTCTATGGACATTAATAACATCCATGTTCTAAGAGTTAAGGGCTTGCAAAGTTTTTCTTTCACTGCACTGTTACACTCTAAATGGATCCAACAGCCTGCCAGATAACAGCCAAGAGCAATTAGCCGTGAGTCAATTAGATCCAGCTGAAGACTTCACACGTTCCCACACAACCAAGCACGAGTGATGAGATACTGTTTACTCCTCTGCATTCAGATTTAAATGGCAATAATCGTTTTAATCAGGCAGATATGTGAGCTAGTCTTCTGCAATACTTTACAGTTACAGATGCATTATTCTAATGAGCTGCAGTGATTTCTAAATAAGTGCTGGATAGAAAGAGCATACTATTATAATACTGGTACATGATTTTTTTTTTTTTTCAATTATGAGAACTGGAGCACCTGGAGGAAACCCACCAAGCATGGGGAGAACATGCAAACTCCATGCACGCAGACCGAGGCGGGAATCGAAACCAGAACCTGAAGGTGCAGGCCGACAGTGCCAACCACTAAGACACTTGTAGGAGTTGCGTTATTTAAAAAAAATAAAAATAAATTAATAAAAAAGCATAGTGGCACAGAGCAAAAATGATGGAGTACAGCAGAGAAAGAGTGACCGAGATTAAGCAGCGTCCTTCTCCACTGCTGATTTCCAATGCGCACATTCACAATGTGGACACAATGGATAAAACACACAGTTACAGTTAAGTATAACCCTGGCTGATGTAAGCTGTGCACAATAAGGCAAACGAATTGACCTGAATGGAACCGGACATTCGAACAAGCTCTCCAATATACTGTACAAAAAGAGGGCACTGAACAGCACACACCCTACTGTGAGAGAAGGAACCTGGATATTCCGCTCAAGGTTGGTGTACACAGTGTATTCACGAGTAACGTCAATTTAGTTAGGACAAATCATCTTCGATTTCTTTTATTATATCTCATTAGAGAATTTATGTTGCCTCACGGACCATAAAAGACGGCAATGCACAGTAGATGTACTGTAGACTGTAAATAAGTCAATATTAAGCACAGCATCCACTCCATAAATATTGTTTATTGTATAGTTATTACTGTATGTAATAAAAGGAAAAGATCTGTAAACCTAATAACGTGCATATTATTGTAGATATAAATCCTTTGCAATGACACAAGTACTATTTTCCTGTAAATATGGCTTTTTCCTAAAAGTTCATCTTATTTAGGTGTGAACTGATTTTCCTATTGAAATCATCCCCAGTCTTATGCAACAATAAGAACTCCAAAGGTCTAAGACAAACTTAATATCATGTAAAAGTCATTGTTCACAACAAAAAGAGTAGTTTTGACCAATTTTATGTGAATACAGCTGTGATCAGCCAGCATAAGGTTGCGTAATGTTTCTGCTTCATACCTCCAGGATTCCTGCCTCAAATCTGATCTTGTGTTGCATGGAGTTTTCAGTTCTCTCAATGTCCAACCCAACGTTCTTCCAATGTGCATCATTCCAGTGTTCTCATAATTTCTATCCCAGTGTTCTCCCAGTGTCCTTTCAAATGTTTTCATAATTTCTATAACAATATCCATTTCAGTGTTCTCCCAACGTGCATCTCACTGTCCTTCCAATGTTCTCCCAATGTCCTTTCAATGTTCTCCTAATTTACATCCCAGTGTTCTTTCAAATTACATCTGTTTTCTCCCAATGTGTTTCCCAATGTTTTCATAATTCTT
>JAQMYJ010000039.1:7355143-7370326 GCA_030014305.1 Clarias laeviceps | reverse complement strand
AGAGATAGAAAGTCACCACAAACTTTTGAACGGTAGTGTGTATATATATATATATATATATATATATATATATATATATTCCCATAATTGCATATAATAATAATAATAATAATAATAATAATAATTCCCATATGTTCCCATAATCACAGCACAGGTACCCAACTGTGTGTTATAACTGCACTTTATAAACATCACAAGTTGTGCTGAACTGCAAGTTTTATTATAAAAAGCTTCTACGTGGAAGATGGAAGTTTGGATAAAACCAAAGCTGAGTGTCCAGGGAAACTATTTTTACAGCAATACATTAAACATAATCTGTGGGAGTGGTGGCTCAGGCGGCTAAGGCTCTACAATAGGTTGTTGATTCTCGGATCTGAGGATTTAATGATAAATTTAGCATTTGTTAAATGTTAATGTTTGAGATATTATAAAACTGCACAATCTGTTTCCTCTAACCATGCATTTCTTTAATCCAACATTGCACGTTTATAATTTACATTGTGATTAATCGTGATTAAACTCAGACTATGACTGTGATTAACTAGATTAAAAAGTTTAATCGATTGACAGCACTATATATAATCAGCTGGTATATATATATATATATATGTTTTTTTTTTCCCCTAACCAACAGAAGCAGGCCTTGTAATGTCCTTACTTACAAGCTATCATCATCTTCCTCTGTGATATTCATCACACAAATCACACAAAAACCTTCATCATTAAATCCAAAAGCCTGTTTTGGATCAGTATTAAGAAATGTATTATATATTCAGTTGAATAACATATTTTACAACACAAACAACATTCAGCATTGGGAGAAGCCATGCAGTGTGAAGGTCTCATTTATGTCAACACCGCATTCATGTATTTCTTTCTCAGTGCCAAGATGTGTTCCAGACCTCAATACCCAAACTCTCTTGTTACGCGGTTTTAAATAAGAAAATGCCGTTTCAAGAGCGTTTAGCGTTATATAAAGTGGGAAGAAATGTATTCTTGTAGAAGAAAAATGTTTCTTAATGGTTCTTTATGAATAAATATAGTGATTTGATTTCTATTTACCCTGCATGAACTTTAAAAGGGTGGACCAGTGGGTTTAATATCTTTCTTATTAATTGTAAACAATTTTGCAAACTATAGAGATTTTTGTCACACTTTAAAATCTAAGGTTATTTGGTTGCACTATAAAACGTTCAGGAAAAAAGCGCACTAATAAATCATTAGTAACCAAAACCATAATGTAATTGGAAACACACAAGTCTGTCGTAAATGCACAACTTAGAGGGTAAATACCTGTGCATAGTGCACGCTAACTAGACAGAACAATAGGATAAAGCAGACAGCGTGATTAAGCAGACTGTGCAAACTGCATGTAACTGTGAACCATGTAAGCATTCCGGTTCAGTGCTTTAGTATAATGGCCAAAGGTTGATTGCTCAGCAATGGTATTCATGTAATCACACAGGCATCCCCGAAACATACTCTTTGTGTAGCTCTGCTGCTCACACTTTGGTAGAAGCACTCCTTCCTTTCTTCAATGTCTCCTCTCAGACAGACAATACATGCTGAATTAAAGAGAATGTCAATCCCACAATGAAAGCTTAGCCCATTTCCTCAGGCGGTTAGCACGCAAGTGCAGCTGTTTTCTAGGGGAAAGACAACACCGTTCAGAAGAGGATTAAATGCGTAAGATTAAGCAATTAGTTCTGATCGAGTAATCTGATTAGATGAGAAGGGATAATACATGGTAACAGCACTGGGACATTTAACCGTACGTATCAGTCAGTGTCACAGGTCTTCTAACGCGACGGTCACCAGCATGACGGAAAGTAAAACCTTCCAACTTGTTTCTGTTGTTCTGTTCAATCTTCTAATACAAGGCTGAATCCCAAATCCCTCTCTAATCCCTAATCAACGACACTACTTTGTTTGTGCAACAAGATATTACAACCAACATAGTGCACTAGCATTACGCTATTTGACCTTCAACCCACGAACCCGAAAAATAGCTGATACTCTAAAGCGAAATGAAGATTTATACTCCAAAGCCTCCGTGGTTTGACTACACAGTACCAGTAAGAATTTTTAAATACTTTCACCCCAGTTAATTACACTAACTGTCAGTCGCCAGCTCCGCCAGTCGCAGTTAGCTTGTTCCATCGGACACGTAAAGATCTTTCCAGGTGGGGAAAAAAAAACTAGTTAAATAAACTGACTATTCATAATCTGTTGATAATGAATGGTGTTTGTGAAATGGCTTTATATAAGTTAAGTTAAGCCTTAATTTGTCACATATACATTACTGCAGAGTGAAATTCTTTCTTCACATATCTCAGCGTAACTTGGGTTAGAACGCAGGGTCAGCCATGATAGAGCCGCCCTGCAGCAGATAGGGTTGAAGCTGGGGCTCAAACCGCCAACCTTCCAGGCAGTAACTGGAAGGCCTCCGAGATATCATTGACCTATATATAAAGTACATGTTGTTGTTGGTCTTTCGGCTGCTCCCGGCAAGGGGTCACCACAGCGGACCATCTGCACATACAAGCTTGGCACAGGTTTTATGCCGGATGCCCGTCTTGATGCATCCCTGCCATTTAATCCGGGATTGGGACTGGAACTGCATCCAGTGGCTGGGGTTTGGGAACTGGCTGGGAATCGAACCTGGGCCTTCTGCATGACAGGTGAAAGACTGACCACTGAGCCACCAAATATATATATATATATATAAAAACATTAAAACAGAAACTTGAATTAATCAACTTTATCAAGGAATATTTGGAATTGGCACATTACCAAAGGTGTAGCAGAGTAATATGTTATATATTTTTATTTTCTGTTATTTCCTTAAAGGTTTTGAGCAACAGATCTGAATAAAAATTAGAAATTTTCATAGAATCAGCTCATTGAATAAAGCGGTTACATTTGTACCTATTTCCATTCATGAATGCAGCTATACAGTATATCTGTGCAGCAAATTGGATATCAAATCAGAGGTTCCAAGCTGCATCATGCTCCGATGGGATGCCGGTGTCCTGTAATTCTTCCCATGAGTTGACAGACACGCCATCGGTGAGATTTGACTGACTTCCCAGTGGAACAGACGGATTCAATTCAATTCCACATTCACTATTACTCAAAAACAAAAACCCATTCGAGTGTAGAAGGCTTTGAGCCTGTGTGTGACGGGGTTTCAGGGAGATTCTCCATAGCATGCTTTTTATTCACATTCTGCCATCTCGATTCCACTAGCGAGGCAAAGCTGGGGGTTCGGCCTGGAGCTGAGCCATGTGTCTAAAGACAGGCACGTATTCATAACGCTGGACTTAATTAAGACAAACTCCGTCACAGATGTACTGACTGTAGCCCTGCATGCCAAAAAGAAAAGAGAAGAAGAAGGTGGTGAGCAGGGATCTTCTAAAGAGAAGGAGTAGGAAATTATTTGACTGATTTTATAGATATACGCATGACTGTTAATGTGACTCACCGTCTCCAAAACATTATTCCAAACAGTATAATATAATGTGATTTGTCTAATAATGGGACTGACCGTATAATATAATTTAATGTAATGAAGGACAAGTTGCTTTAGATATCACTTACTTACTCATCATCTATACCGCTTTATGCCTTAAACTGGGACTGGACTTGGGGGACACCCTGGATGAGGTAGCCATCCATCACTGGGCACACACACACATTCTAACACACAATATTGGGAACATCATTTAGTCTTATCTGCATGTCTTTGGACTATGGGAGGAAACCGGAGAACCCGGAGGAAACCCACTAAGCATAGGAAGAACATGCAAACTCCATGCACACAGGCCCCTGAGACAGGAATCAAACCCGGACCCTGAAGGTGCAAGGCGACTGTGCTAACCACTACTCCACTGTGCCACCATTGTTTGCATAAAAATCAGCAAGATTTATCATCAAGACGTTTTCAAATAGCAAAAATTAAGATAGAAATTATGTGGGGAAAAATTATATAAATAGCTGCAGGTTATATAAAGAACTACATTAAACTCCAAATAGCCAAGAGACATTTTTTTCTGGACTACGGAAAGAATTTTTATAAATACTAATCATGCACATTGTCTCCGCACTCTATTTATATAGGCTTCTTTTCTCAGATGGAACGCAGCTCAGTGTCCCCCCAGGCACCGCTTTATTACAAGAACCCAAGACTTTACACAACTCCTCTTCTGTATAATGTCTACATCCTTCTACACGCAAACACACATACACACACAAAGGCCTGTGCAGAGCCACCCAGACCTACTTCAGGGCGGGAGTAATCAGCTCTAATTACTTCCTGTTCAGTCACGCACACAGGTGAGCCTCATGAGAAAAAGAGACTTTACTGCCTGGATTGGTAGATACGGTTTTAGTGGCTTCAGGTTACTGAAGGTTTCTGCACTGCTGCTTTTTCTGCCGCCTCCCTTTTTACGCTTAATCCCCCAACGGAACGACACTCGTTCAAGGGGTTACGTCATTATGCTCTAAACTGGATGGCGGACAAAATGTTCTCTTATTGGCTTACTAGTACCGTATGCACAGCATAGCCAGATTGGAGAAGAGATTGAGGTTCTGCCAGCGAGGTTTGCCCTCATACTGAATAATGGATTATCTAACTATAGCTCTGTAAAGATAACCGCAAAAAGATAAGATGCAGAACAAGAGTCTGCAGAGAAGAGTGTGTAGAACTTTGTGTTTAACACGTATATTTTTAAACAACTTTATAGAAGTCTTGCAAGTGTCCAAAATGTGTGTTTATGTCCTGCATGGTGGCTTAGTGGTTAGCACTGTCGCCTTGCACCTCCAGGGCCTGGGTTCGAGTCCCGCCTCTGTGTGCATGGAGTTTGCATATTGGTGGGTTTCTTCCAGGTACTCCGGTTTCCTCCCACAGTCCAATAACATGCAGATTAGGCTAATTGGCAACCCAAACTATATGTGTGTCTATCCGGCCAGGATAGACACACATATACTGCCATAGTGTAGAAGGAATGAGGACGCGCTTAGGAGAAATCGAGGATATAACTGTACTCTCATATCCATATGTAATGGATCTGTTGCTCCAAAAACCATTGAGGTTGGTTTAACTAGTTTCACATGGATTCCCTGGTATATCATCACTATTCCTCCCAAATCACTAACCTGAAGATTTATCCTGCTTCTGCATGCAATACAAGCAATTGTTAGAAACATTAGGCTAAAAAGTTTATCAAATGATCTTAAAAAGCAATAGCTTTAAATAATTGCTAACGCTTACAGCTCCAGGACCTGAAGTTGAGTCACGGATAGTCGGAATAGATAGTATTTTCGCAAATCCAGCTAGGAACTGTCGCTCGTTGGGAAAGCATTCCGATGTTAAATTTTTAACACACATTGCTCAATGGTCTATGCAGTGGTCTCATTCAAAACACACTTTAGCTTGGTCAGATAAAATGGCGACTCCTGGGCGGAGCTGAGCCCTGAGCTGGAGGAAGCTACCAGTTTTTAATTTGCAGTGAAATATTGGAATATGATCTAAAAGTGATGGGTTCCAACTGAACAGTCATCATTTTGACCCAGGAAAATACTCTTAAAGTCAAATTTCATTGTTGAAAATAACCCGTACTTTTAATCCATTATGTGTTATTTTAAACAAAACAGTCATTCTAGTCATTAATAAAGCTTTAGATTTTTTAATGCCATTAAGCTGTTTTACACTTAAACATTTCAAAAACCCTGAAAGGAGAATGTGGTCTCTTTACAACTGGTTGATGAGGTCTAGCTCACCAGAAACCGAACGTTCTTTCGTACAGAGCTAACACATTCCTCCTTCCCTCCACAGCCAGCTCTCATCATTAAGGAAACCACAAATCTTTTATAGAAAGGCCTGAGACTAATCTGTGGTCGTCTAGCTCGCAGCTGCTGCAGTTCCACTTCAAGCTCACTCGGAGCCTAAGGCAGACTCATAAGTTCCATCGTCAGACCACCAGGTGCTGATGTGTCTGGTCATAAATATATGTATAAACCCACTGCAGCGAACGTTAAAGGGATTTTTCAATCAAAATTGAGGTGCATATAAGAACATTAAAATAGATTTTGGTCGTTGTATATTTTTTCCTGCCCTGGACACCTATTGTGAAGTTTATCACCCGGAACACTGTGGAATTTGGCCCCGATTACTGTATATTGTACTCGTGTTCCGGGTGACAAACCTCACAGTAAGTGTGCAGAGCAGGAAAATATATATAGCGAATAAGACCTAGTGTAATGTACTTATATTCATGGACGTAGAGTATTACGGTGAACTGGTATGTTTAGATGCTGTTCCCCACTCTCATTGATCACTCAATTGTTGACTGCCATCTCTCCTTCTCTTCTCTTCGTTGCCAGTGATCCAGACCCCCTCTGTCCCCTGGAGCTGTCTGACTCGTCCTGGTGTCCTGCTTCTGGTTGGAGATCTCGTCTCGTGCCTATAGTCACTCGATAGTTCAGGACTGGAGTTTCCTACAGCCTACCTGAGCCTCCAGGAACGAACTGGACTCCATTTTAACTTAAACACATCTCCTGTTCTACTGAACTTCCAGTCTCACACAGTATGATGCAGACCAATCCCTGATATCCGTTATCACCCAGATGAGGATGGCTTCCCTGTTGAGTCTGGTTCCTCTCAAGGTTTCTTCCTATTGCCATCTCAGGGAGTTTTTCCTTGCCATCGTTGCCGTTGTCCTCGGCTTGCTCATCAGGGACAGTCTTATCATTTTGATTCATACACGTCCACATCTCATACAAACTTCACTAATTCTTCTGATTGTGTAAAGCTGCTTTGCGACAATGTTAATTGTTAAATGTGCTATACACATAAAATCGAATTGAATTGAAATTGAATATTCACCTCAGTTTTGGTTCAAGACAGACTTCAAATTCCCAAATCATACCTCTCAGATGCTGTCCTTTAACAAATCCTGTCTCACCTCAGTAAAGCTTTCTGCTGTCAATTTCAACACCATCACACAAGATCCAAAATGCTTTAATGTCTAAAAGAAAAGAATTCTGTACTAAAAGTTTAACCTTTAACAATTTCAAAGGTTAAGTCGAAGCAGTTTTTAATTATAAATTTTTTAAATTATATATTATAAGTGATTTACAGTTACATTTAGCAGATTTATTTATCTACGGGTTCTTGTTAAAGGTTCAGCTGAGGTCTCGGGATTAGACCTCACAATCTTCTGACCAACAGCTCAGAGCCTTAAATTTGAAAGCCACTGCTGTTCAATCAGATTAAGATTTAAACCCAAATGATCTACAAAAAGTACTTTAACCCTCAAAAGGGGAAAAACAACGGGTTTAAAATGTGGATGGTAGTATTGATTCAGATACAGATCAAGCATGCTTGTAACATCATTTATTGAACTAAAACACTGTTATAATAAATAATAACTGATCTAGAAACAAAGAACTAATATATATAATATATATCGGGGCTTCCTTAGTCAAACATTGAACGATCATTACTGATAGAAAAGTCGCAAAACAGGCCAGTTGATTCACAATCTTTCATTTCTATAAAACATGAAGCAATGTATAGAGCCATTGGTGGCTTCGTGGTAGGTTTCTCGCCAGCCATGTGGAAGGCCCTGGTTCAATTCCCACCCAGTGCCCAAACACCAGCCACTGGATGCAGTGCCAGTCCCAAACCTGGATAAAATGAGTGGGTTGCATCAGGAAGGACATCTGGCGTAAAAATTAAAATAAAAACCTGTGCCAAGTTGTGTGCGGATCAGATGGTCCGATGTGGCGACCTCTCAATGGGAACAGCCGAAAGCCTAACAACGGCACCATAAGCAATGTCTAGCAGGTCTATAATCAGTCACAAGTTACACTGTGGTACTTTAACATCATACACAATGTCATTAGTAAGTTCCCACTATTTGTGAGTACAAACCCCGACGATCGTGTTTTGCTAGATTTCTGGCATGTATGCTCATTAGATCGGTGGAAGTGCAGCATAACAGCATTGCCATAACGAATAACTTAGTGTTCCGTGACCTTTCCATCCAAATCCCATGTGGGTTTTGTCCTTTAGCTACCTACAGCCACTTTACCGAGAGTCCAGCCATTAACACGGAGGCCTGTGCGTGAGTGGATTTCGTGAAAATGCAAATGCAGGAATCTCAGTCCCTGCTCATGCTCATGCAGATTAGGACACTCGACAGGTTGTAAATGGAGCACTCTCGTTTAAGCTCTGAGCTGAATGTGAACACAGAAGCCTAAATGGTTGTGTCACTGAGCAGGGGCGATGTAATAAAGAGGCTTTTTCCTTCAGTTATCTCTGAGTGTCACTATTAGGATTATGAAAAATGTTACCTTGTTAAATAAAAAAAAAAAAAGGACAGATTTATCTAAAAGGACACTAATAAACGGAGGGAAGAGGGACGCTGGCGGGAATTCGTGTGTGTGTGTGAGTGTGTGTGTGTGTGAAATATTATTGGTGGAATGTAGGCAGAGACAGTCAGCAGGTAGAAGAGCAGGTTTAAAGGCTTGGCACATCCTGTCTCTGGCACAGCAGGTACCATGTGTTAAGGTGAGACAGGTGTGACAGAACAGGTGTGTGCTCGGTGGAGTGAGAAAGCTTCGGCAGCGTCCGACCGGGCGAAAAGGACAACGGGTCTCCAGCCCACTCGTTTGACAGTACTTCACGGAGGACACACACACTTTCCCCTTTGCATCAAGGTCGTCCTCTTCTATCCACGCGTCGACTTTCAGCTCTACAGTGAAACACGCTCTCAGCCGGTGCCGCTCTCAGCCGGTGACGCTCCATTTGCCCGATCCGACCTTACAAACACACACTCACACACCACTATCCGCCACGCGCTGGGAAGAAATCAGCTGTGAATGACAGGAATAGATCTTTAGCTGGCTAATGTTTGCGAGGCATCTTGTCAACACAGCTCAGTGCCAACCTGGTCCTGGAAGTAATGCTGCCAAAAAGCCTCACAGTCTCAAAAGACTTTGAAAGTTTGCAGAGTGCACACATAAATGGCCAACTGACATCAATCGGCTCTTTACAGCCTATACCTTCTCACCCTCAGGCACCCAGCATAAAAGGTCTCTCCCTCTCTCTCTCTCTCTCCCTCTCTCCACAAAACCATTGAAAGCTTGGCCGTTCCCGGAGTACTCTCACATTCCGGCACAATAAGCAGTTCCTGTTACTCTGCACTCACCTCTGTGGCCTGATCCTGCTCTACTAGCTTCCTGAGTGTCAAAACACCAAAACACTAACGCTCTCTCCCTCTCCATGTGTCCTGAACGCAGGATTGTTCCTCACTTTAATTATCTGACGAACCAACGCGCGCACATTATCTTGAATGAAAGGATAATGCGTTTTTGACAGATGCAAGTTTTTTTTTTTTTTTTTTTAAGAAAAGCTTTCCAGATGTCAGGAAGATTGATAGAGATTGACTGAGACTAGACATGTGCACTGGAACTGTGATCATGCAAGCCGAACGATTAATTCTTATTCCAGAAGCGAAGCTCTTGGAACAAAGAAATACTGTACATACCAGAAATCAAAGGAGTATGCAAACATTAGGGGAAAAAAATACATAAAGGAAAAAAAAAAGTCATTTTAAATAAAAATGAAGGAAGAGAATTTGTCTCTTCCCACTCATTGTGACTCTTGGCTCTTTTTCAGTTTGCTAGACAAGAAATTACATAAGCAAAGTACAGCGGTACCTTGGTATATGAATTTTATTTGGTATTTTGAAACGCATTTTCCCATTTGAAGTAATGTAAACGCAGATAATCCGTTTCAGCCTTTCTAATATATTACCAATATTTTCCAATTTCCAACACTATTATCATATTTCTGCATATAAAAACAATGAAAACACTTAGTAAAGACATGTAAAATATGAAATAATTAGACATTAAACCTCACTTAACATTAATTCATGATTCCTCTTGGCACCAGCTACATTAAAAATGAAACTAAAAATAAATTAAACACACAGGATTCTAGTAAACAGGATCTGTCTACAATAATGGTAAATCAGATTAACCCCTGTGGAATTAAGTAGTTATAAGTTGTGGCTTATGATGAAAATGAATGTGACATTATGAATCTCCTCATCTGCAAGCGCTTCTACTCTCGTCTGTGTTTAGGAATATTCTTCCAGTTGTTTAGAAAATCAATGCATGAATGAAACACGTTAACTTTCATCTGTAACAGTGGATAACTTGTAATCTCATACTCACTCACTCACTCATCCTCTATAACACTTGTCTTGTACAGGGTGACAGGAAGCCTGGAGCCCATTCCAGGAGGTCCACCAGTCCATCGCAGGGCACACAAGTACACACACACTCACACACTATTCTCAACCTGGAAATGCCATCTGCATGTTTGTGGACTGTGGGAGGAAACCTGAAAGCAATCAAGCCCGGAGAGAACACGCAAACACACACACACACACACAGACCAGGAGCGGGAATCGAACCCTTGACAGTGTATGTGCAAGGCCACGGTGCTTGGTAATCTGTTACCTTATAACAAAACCATTTTACCTTGCAAGATCCTTATAAACCACATCATAACTACAAAATGTAAAGAAACGGATTACTTTAAACCGGTGATCAACAAGCACACACTCATCATGCTCAGATTCCTTAAATCATTAAAAATGATTTAAGGAAACGAGTGGAGTTTGGGTTTGATCCTTAGCTCAGGAATCTGTCTGTGCCATGTTCCACATGTTTGTGCCATGTCTGTGTGGGGGCCCATCAGGGTTCTCTGGTTATTTCCATCCTCACAAAAACATGCTGGTATGTAGATTGGCTAATTTAAATTTGCCCCAGGAGGTGTGTTAGCGTCCCATTCTGGTATTATTACTACTGTACCTTACAGCATTGATCAGGATATAAAATGCTTTCTTTTCTGTTCGGTCATGCTTATCAAGTGAGCCTAGGCCACATTCAGCTTTCCATGCATTTCAGTCCGACCTTTTACCGTCCGCTCTACACCTTTCTCACGGATCTTCCTTTATGCCAATGAGTTCCACTTCCCTTTGCGGTGCTTGAACGGACGTTACGTTAAGGGCCCCGGGGCCCAACAGCGGTAGCCCGGTGGTGACAGAACTCGAGTTAAATGACAAATTGGTTAAAAATCCATGGAAATCAGATTGCCATGAAAATACATGCCTTTCTTTTCTCCTTTAACTTCTTCTATGGAAGTATTGCTATTTACAAGCATAAAGTTTTTGCAAAGAAGACGACTAGAAATGAGAGAAGTGGTTTTAGAATTAAGCTTAATACGAATATTAAGTAAGTCTTGAAACTGCTAAAAAAAAAAAAATGCTTTCAGAATGAACAGTTTTGCATTCAGTGATTATGTCTGATGTCATCTGGCAATGTATGTCGCAGAGCAACGGTTCAACGTTAGCTACACTAATAAAAGTCAACATCAATTAATGATTAAAACCACATGCACGCCAAACTTAGACATAATTTGGGCATATGCTCATTGTAAAAATGCCATCTGGACCACTGCCTAGGCCAACATTTACCAGGGGTAATTAATAGCTTCATGCTTTTGCTTCAGTTTTAAGACTAAAATCCAAATGCTACCAGCTACAAATGAAAAATGACTGCAGCTACATCATCTTTTTCATACAGGCTTTTAAACCTTTGTGAAATAAAAAAATCACTAATGTTAACTGACCATTGGCGGCACAGTGGCTTAGCGGTTAGCACTGTCACGTTGCACCTCCATGGTCCGGGTTCGATTCCCAGACAGGTCATGATTCACTCCTCTGTGTGCATCCGCATCTTCTCCCCGTGCTTGGTGGGTTTCCTCCGGGTTCTCCGGTTTCCTCCCACAGTCCAAAGACATGCAGATTAGACTAACTGTCATTCAAAGATTGCCTGCAGTGTGCCAAAAATCCATTCTCAAATAGATGAGCAGCAAAACTGTTCCAATGTTTCTTCCGAGATGTCATGACATTACAGTGAACATATAACTAACTTAAAACCATAATGGAGAGTCAGATTCAGTACATTCACTGAATTTGGGTGAGACGAAACAAGGAAAAAGGGACAGACATGGGAGGTTAAAACCAAACACATTCAATGGAAAGAGGCAGAGACAATGGCATGAGGTAGCGGGTCACGAGGGGGACACTCCAGACTTAAAGATAAGCAGACAGATGCTTGAGAGCTGAAGGTTTCATTCACACATGGCAATGTGAGACAGAGTAGATAAATAAAGTTGTCTGCCAGCTCCTGGAGACAGACATACACACACTGACAGGTATGGACCTACATTATTATTATTATTCTCATTAACATGAGAGATTTACAACCTACAGTACATTCCCCTACACCTTACCCATCCTCTACTCTACATTTTCTACATTATCTATGACTGAGCATAAACTAGTTGATATATGACATGAGCTGGACTGATTAGAGCCATTCTTTAATGCTCTCGATCAAGCCATCAATTTGTTTTCATAAGTGTCACAAGTAATTAATTCTTCAGTTATGAGTCTTTGGCAGGAGGTTGACAGTGATGGAGAGAGAGAGAGAGAGAGAGAGAGAGAGAGAGAGAGAGAAAATAAGAAACAGCATAGTTATAGCCCCTGCTCATAGCTCTGAACATGAACATCTGCTTTTTGATTTGAAGAGACCAAGAAAGTTACTTGCTCAAGGTTTCAACAAACTGCAGAACAGCACCACAAATGTTTAAAGGTCTGCTAAGTTTTTAAGATTTCTCTTTAAAAAAATCCTCCTCATCAGAGCTCTGATCAGTTAGTTATATAGATGGAGCTGTATAAGAATAAGGGTAAGATTTTCCCCAAACATTGGTTATACCCATTGGTTATTGGTTCACCTGCTAACCAGAGGTATTATTAGCGAGGACCGTCATGACATCACTGGAGACGATATCAATGTAAAACCATAATGAGTTATAGGAATAGTCACAAGTGCAGGTGCTGTCGCTTCGTCTTCATAATAAGCTCTTATGTTGAAGCTTGTTAAAGGGTGCTGAGCGCAGGGGTGTGAGGAAGTGTTTAAAATGACAACACATTTTTCTAAGAAGATTTTTTTTCAGTCCATTAATCATGTTCTTCATACACCAAACAGCCTTGACATTAAACCATTAACGTTAAAGCCACCTGGGATTTGGGTTTCCCTTTTACCACCGGGGCAGCTCTGGCCCCTCGGGGTCGGGCCCCTGCTGGTGTATATGCTGTTTGTTGCGGGTTGGGGCCTCCAAAGATAAGACTTGCAATCCCCAAACTCCCCAGATCAGATTGGGATCTTGGGAGTTTGAGGACTGGGTTGGCGGCCTTAAACTCTTTGCCTGCTGTGTCCCATGTGGTTGAGGCCGTGGTGCACTGGGTATTCTGGTGCTTGTCTATTGTATCCTTGGGTGCCCATGATCCTATCACTAGTTTGCTGGTGTACAGCTGGTGATCAATGTTGTTCAGTTAAACTGTCAGTCATGTTAGTGTTACAGTTGATCAGTGTATTTTATTATTAGTAAGAAATAAATCAAGTGTTGCACCTTTTAAGAATACGGATGCTTTGGGTATTTTGTTACCTCATACCTCATCATGGCGGCATCATGGCTTAGTGCTTCGCACTGTCACCTTGCACCTACAGGTCCTGGGTTTCATTCCCGCATCGGGTTTGTTTGCATGGAGTTTGCATGTTCTCCCTGTTCTTTGTGGGTTTCCTCTGGGTTCTCCAGTTCCCTCCCACAGTCCAAAGACATGTAGGATAGACTAATTGGCATTCCCAAATTGACCGTAGTGTGTGAGTGTTGACCAGAGGTCCGACCACGATCATACGGGATGGGAATAAGTACAGTGGTCACCATTGGCCTCCATGATCCCAAGTTGGACCACAGAGGTTTCTCGATGGACCACAGAGGTTCCTCGATGGATCATACCACAATCTCAGCTCATCTTGTATTTCATGCGTAACATTAACGTTACACACATAAATAGATGATATGATTGTAAAAAATCAGGCTCTCGGGAAAGGTAACCTTCACTCCTTTTACAATGAACCTGGAATGCTGGAACCAACTAACTGATATGTTGTTGGTGGATGCTGAGTCTAACAACACACATGTTAACACACACACACACACACACACACACATAGTCACTCAGGTGAGGATCGAATAACAAACTGTGGCTTTAACTCTGTAAGAATAGAAGCCGCTCTGATCTGACGTCACACTCGGACGAGGCTCTTAGCTTTAGGGATCAGCAGTGGATCAAGGCACAAAGTCTACAGGTTTAACATGAGCACAGTTCAAAAGTGTTACTCTGCTTTCACACCTATTATTCTGTTTGTCAAACCTGTATCAGAGCAAAATCGATGCGTTTGGTTTGTTAGGTTTTGCTTCAAGCTGCACATTATTAAAACCCAAATAGCAAAAGAAAGTTGGTGGAGGAGAGTGAACAGTTTTGGTTGTGGTGTTGTGCGTGGATGGAAAAAAATACTCTTAAAAGTCATTAATCCACTGCTCACAACTACGGCAATGGATTGATGGCAATCAATTTTTGATTGTTTAGACGTTTTGTTTTATTTTACCAGGAAGTCCCATTGAGAGAAAGAACAACTTTAATGGATATTAATATGGCACATTTTAAAACTTTCTGCAAGTTAGTCCATGGCCAAAGTCTGATACGGCCCCTTTGTGGAATTTACTTCAACAATCAAGACCGTAGTCCTGACTTGCATTGCTTTTTCCATTTTTCTTCTATATTTTCTTTCACTGGACTGTCTTGCCCTTCGCCTTTCCATGGTCACTCTTTCATACTAACAATATAACAATATATTGCTTAATGGGTTTCAATGATTGCTGTGTGTGTCAACTGTATATTGAACCTGCTCTGTTGGTTTGAACCAAGGAAACCTGGAGGAAACTCACCAAGCATGAGGAGCACATGCAAACTCCATGCGTAAAGACCCGTGACTCAAACCCTGACCCTGGATGTGCGGGGTGACGGTGTTAACCACTAAGCCACCGTGCTGCCTTGAATGTTAATAATAACTTTAAAAAAAAATTAATTAAATTAAATTAAATAATATATATATATATACACTACCATTCAAAAGTTTTAGAACACTTGCAAATTTCTTTGTTTTTGTTTAGTGATTTATTTTCTACATTCT
>JAQMYJ010000039.1:7311581-7332251 GCA_030014305.1 Clarias laeviceps | reverse complement strand
CTACCATGTAAATGGTCATGAAAATAAAGAAAACACATTGAATGAGTGAAGGTGTGTCCAAACTTTTGGCCTGTACTCTATATGGGTGTTTGATAATATACGTATACATTATGGATTAGTAATTATAGTCATATTAATTAATATAATTAATTAATCCATATTTAAAAAATTACAACCTTCATTGATGAATTTTGGTTATGTACAGTAGTATAATATAGAAACAGTAAGGGATAGTAATGGATTTGATTATTGATTATTGAACCCTTTGTTTCTTAGCTTTAACAAAGGGAAGTCTGGCCATCTGTCCTCTGTGTTTAGAAAAAATGGAACTGATTGTTTCGTAAGCGTCTCTGTTAATCTTATTTTGGCAAAGTACTTTTTGCACTTTTCCATTACGATCTGTCTGCTTTAAAGTTCCTTATTTCTTGCTCTCAGTGTGTACGGGTCATCCCTTGGTTACGCTCTTGTAGGGTTTTCTACAGTTTTCTACTTGAGTAAGGTTAGAAAAGGGGCATAATAATATAAAATAAGATAAAATTAGTAATTATTATGATATTATATTTGGTTATAATATTACTATTTCCAAACAATTTGGGGTTGAGTGTTCTACAGGGAGAAAGATTATTCACAAGTGGAAAGCATTCAGAGAGTTGCCAATCTTCGCAGCAGGGGAGATCCCAACATGTTGACCCCAAGGTGCAATGCAGTGCTCTGAGAAATACAAAAAACCCATCAGCTATATCACAGACCCTACTGAGGATGTTAAAAGTTAAAGTCCATAAAAGCACAATTAGAAGAAGACTGAACAAATGCTGTTTGCTTAGAAGGGGTGCCAGGAGAAAATTTTTAAATAAAAGAATCAAGGTTTTGGAAGTCCAGACCTCAACCTCAACTGTAAAGCCTCAATAAACTGAAGCAAGATTGTAAAGAAGAATGGGCCAAAATTTCTCCACAACAATGTGACAGACTGGTAAAGTCAAATCAAAATTAAAATTTTATTTGTCACATACACAGTACGATATGCAGTGAAATGCTTAATTCTTTGCATATCCCAGCTTCTTGTTAGTAGGCAGGGGTCAGAGCGCAGGGTCAGCCATTTTACGGCGCCCCCTGGAGCAGACAGGGTTAAGGGCCTTGCTCAAGGGCCCCACAGCGACAACCTGGCGGAGCTTGAGCTCGAACCGCCGCTCTTCCAATCCGTAACTCAGAGCCTTAACACACTGAGCCACCACTGCCCCACTGTCATACAAGAAACGATTACTTTAAGTTATTGCTGCTAAAGGTGGATCTATAAGCTATTGAATCAAGGGGTTGGGGTGAAAAATGGTATAAAGTCCAATGGAACGAGGCGGGACTAACTTTTTAAATATTGCTGTATACATAAGAATTAATCAGTTTCACCAACTGAAGAGCTTTCCCAGAGCATCACACATATACAGTGAGATTCTAGAACCACTAGAGCATCCAGTTTAGTGCAGGCTATAATGAATGCACATAAAATTTCTCATCTAAAAATACTACTACTACCTAATAATAATAATAATAATAATAATAATAATAATACATTCTTTCAAACTCAGACAGTTTAAGCACATTCAGTGCCACTCCTCTGCTCCTCACTCAATGCCCTGTGGGTAAAGATTCCAGTTAAGTCACAAACACGCAGTATCCTAATCCAATTTATGCCTGTCAAACATATGCTAATCCCTGCAATCTCTGAGTTACAGCATGACTGCCAACACTTCTGGGATTTTTCTTCAACAGCGGAGAGGCATGACGGCTCTGACTGCTAAGGTTGTATGTTTTGCTTTTGCTGTAACATCGCAATCTGACTTTGACCATGTGGAGAGGTGAGTAATGGTCATGTAGTAAGCAGACACAGGGTGGTCCATGAGAGGAACAAGTCCGAGTGGGAACATAGAGACAGCTGCACTAAAACCATTTCAAAGTTACACTGTGTTGTCTTATCCTCCATTTTCCCCTGGCTTTTTAACCTTTAGACCTTTTGCTGATTACTTTAAAATTCACAACCTGCTCTTAATGTTCTCCTTTGTCATATATATATCCTTTAATCGAGCCAGAGGAACTGCTCAAGTGGAAAAAATCCAGGCATCATAAACATGGGTTTTGATTAAAGTCAGCTGTGGGAAACGGGTCTCTCGCCGCATCTCTATTTCTTTCTCAGTTTCTCCGCTTCCCAGAGAGATCAAAGTGAAGTCTGCAGAGAGAAGGGAGGCAGCGCGGGATAGATAAGGTGTGACTCTATCAGATGTGAACTCAATTGACTTTTCACTTTTTGAAACTCTCGAACGAAAAATATTGTAAAAGCACACATACAGTAATAAACACATGCATGCAGGTATTTGGTCCACACCAAGATATGAATGAGATATATACCATTTTTGCCCCACATGTGCACACACACACAGTCTTCTTTTTTTCTTGAGCTCAGATGAAAAATAGATGACAACAAAGGCTGAGAACTAAAATGAGGAACATGCAGCTAAACAGACATAGTTCATAATCACCCGCTGAGTTAATACTTGATTTGTGGAGGTCTTGAGATCTGAACTGGAAATTTTCTTTACACTGTCTCTGTTTGCTATATTTGATTTCTGTTAAGTCAGTTCTAATGAAAAACATTGATTCAATGGTTTATTTTATGGCCACAATTTCAATAACAAGGAGAATTAAAATGACTGGCTGGCCTGGCAAATGTACAGTATAAGCTTCAGAATTACAAACAAATGGTGCAAGTTCAAGTCAAACCAGGATTTGAATTGTGATTGTGCAGAATAACAATTATGAGACTCTCTATATTGTGAGGTTCTCTATATAACCCCCTGCTACACTAAGGCACTTATCCCAGTGTTTCACTAATGCTTGGACACCAACAAGGTAGAAGGTTTTCTCAGTACACCAAAGCCATGATCTGACCTTCTGCGTCATGTCTGAAACACTGGCCTCCCAGGAACTCCTTTAATGGCCCAAACATGTGGGAATCGGTTAGAGCGAGTTCAGGGCTGTATGAGTGATGTGGCAGTAACTCACAGCCAGTTCCTGTAACGTGCATGTGGTGTTGATGAATGCTTGTGTGTACAGTTCCCACAGACAGATGTGTCTCTTTCGCAAGATGGCGAGAAGTTATTCATCTATTTTCAAAGATCAGGCATTCCACTAGCTGAATGTTCACAGGAACGTCTGCACCGCTGCTCCGAGCCGTCTCGGCTGAGATCATCGTTCATGCACGTAGAATGTTTGTACCAAAATGTTTTGCTGTGGCTAAGAGTCTCATCACTGTACCGTGCTTGAAGTCTTCTGTAAATGTAATTCAGATCTCATTTTAAAGGAAATTTCCCAGTTTGACTTGAACGCCCCTCATAACAGACACTTACTGTACAAAAACGCCTGTTAAACTAATTAAACAAAAATGCCTAGAAACCTTTTAAATGAATGCACACACAATGTGCAGTTTAAAGCAGGATTTCATTCAGGTATTAGAGTAACCAGTTTAATTCTGAGAAAAAATGACATATAAAAGCTCCATTTTTAAACAAATATATAAGTTTAAATCTTTGTTGCTTAAACACTTATATACATTTATATCCTGATTATCACTAACATATAAAAAAAACCCACACACAAACACTAGTTTTAATATTCCCCTCCACTAAAAGCTGTCTTAAAAAAATATATATATACATTTGATAAAAAATAGATATACATTTGAGATATTTTACCAATTGGACATTGAAATATTGATGGTTTGATTGTTGACTTTTTGTAAATACTAAAATGTTTTTTTTTTTTTTTTTTGCAGTGCACTGTAAATATTATATATATTGTAAATATATTAAACATTTTCAAATTCTATCTTGGTATGCTACATATTTTAGATTAAACCTGGGAACATTTTGCACTATTGCAGTAAAATACCCAGTACATATAATGAATGTTATAATTGGAACTTAATATAAATTATAAAATGTGTCACTATTCCATTGAGGAACTTGCATACTACAGTAGGATTCTTGCACAAGGTTCGAATACTGTAAAAATGTCATGATATCCCTCATTGATTCAAAATGAATTGATTCCACTTTAAAAAAAAAAAAAAAAAGAACAAGTAACCGCCTATTTATTAAACAGAAATGAAGTTAAACCTATTTATTAAACAGAAATGTGTGTTAATACAATGCCAATTCTCCAAATGGTCTTGGAGAAGCAATGCTGCACATCAATCTGAAATATGAAAAATTTGGGCTTTTTATGTCTTTTATACGGCTTCTTGCTTGTATTACTCATGATCAGAGAACTGAAAAGTAGAAAACGACAGGAGGCTGTACAGTCTTGCCCTCGGCTGCACGCGGTACCAGCGGCTCCAGCTCATTGACAGAGCCCAGATCGTAGGTTTTTGTTTGGACTAGGTTTCAATGGCACCAGAACACCTCATCGGTGCAGCACTAACACATGAGTGGAACTCATATAAGCATGTCAACTAGGCAAGGCAGGGCAGATCCCCAGCCCTGATCTTTACAAACCTAATATGGTCCTTCAGTGACAATCAGAATCAAGTGGTGTACTCTGACGTGGGCCAGATGGAGGTAGTGTGTCATGGCATGATGAAATGATGGAATATTTTGGCGATAAGCAGATAAGCAGGAAAAGTCTCATCTTAAACTCACAGGAGGAAAAAAGTCAACAGCGCGGTTTCCTTAAGTATCTTCTGTGCCTTTAATTACTTGTTGCTGTATACTGTTCAGTTACACTACATTTTTGAAATGTTAAGGAACAAAACAGTAGCCCAATCTGTTTCAGAGCTGAGATTCTCAAACTATTTCCAACTGTTTTCTTTTTACTACTGTATTTAGACACATTATTCCTAAATGTGCATCCTGATATTTTGGCTATTTATTAAGAGGTTTTGCTCCAGAACTTTTAATTAATAATGCACATTTTGATTAAAATGTCATGTCTTTATGCTTTACTCTTTGCTTTTTTGAAAAACTTGTAGAATATAAATAAAATGTCATGATTCAAGCTGTTTATAGGTATTTACAGGTTATGAATAGACCTATTTTTTAAAAGTTGTTAATATTTAAAATAAGCTTTTATGATAATGAGATCAGTGAAGGAGGCTAGAAAATCTAGAACAATGTGTTTCTGTATATTTTTATTTTTAAGCAGAAAAAAGACGTTTATTTTCTTGAATTGAATGAAAAGCCTGAGACTTTTTTTATGTACTTTTTTGTTGTCTCATGATCCAGTATCATCTTAAAGATACAAAGGGATTATCTTCTTTTTTGAATGTTCTCTTTGCCCTACAAGCTTAAATACTAAATTTCTATAAACATGCTTTTATTGTTGTTCTGGAATTTGGGACATTATCTTTGCTCTAAATATCCACCAATTTCAGTTTTGTATAGACCCTCGGGCAGGGGTAGGCTGGTGGGTAAGGTGTTGGAATAGGTCCTACATTCCCAGGTCCAAGGTTCAAACCCCAGAACCACCAAGTTGCCCCAGTTGGGCCCTTAAGCACTGCCCTTAACCCTCATCTGCTCATATGTGTAATGACATGACATAATGCAAGTCACTCTGGATAAGTTAATCTGTCAAATGCCATGAATGTAAATGTAACTTTTACAGTCTGCTGGTATTTATTACTTTTGTTTTTGGTTAGTTTTTATTTTATTTTATTATTATTATTATTATTAAATGTGCATGGCGGACAAACATGAAATGTAATTCAATGAGCATACATTCATTCAGCTATTGTAATACGTTGCACCATTATATCACAGGATATTCTGCATGCAAATCCTGACTTGCTGATACATTCTTAGCCATAGAAAAGGTTACACAGAAAAACATAGTACATAACTGTGTGTGAGTTCATTTTAAAGGAATGTAAAGCCATTAAGATCGGATTATGAATAGAAAGATTTCATTTCAGCTGTAGTTATACGCATTATGCCCCCCTTCCCTGGCTTCCTCCACATAACTAATGAGTAACACAAATATTCAGACATGAGCGTAACTGATCTAAAATCTAAATGCCTTTACAAATATTTGGAAACTAATATTCCAACCCATATAGCTACGCTAATGTGATGTTTTCCAGCTACAGATTTATTTGCATAATGGAAAGTAAATGAGTGTATGGGATTTTGTGCAAACACAGCATACACACATCTGGTTATAATATGAGCTTTTTTTTTGTAATAGTTATCAAAGAACAGTTTTATGGAGATTATTTTAGTGCAAGTGTGTAGATTTAAGGTTTGAATAAAATCTCATGCAACAGGGATAAAGAAGGTCTGATCCAGACAAACAAACAGTGACAAGACAATTAAACCCAGACAAATGCGCATATCGGTCAAACATGAACTGTAATTCAAAATGAATTCACTGAACTATGGTAATACGTTGCACCATTATTACTGTCTATTCTGCATGCAAATCCTGACTTGCGGATACGTTCTTGCCATAGAAAAAGTTACAAATAAAAACATAACTGTGTGTGAGCTCATTTGAAAGGAATGTAAAGCCATTAAGATCAGATTATGAATAGATAGATTTCATTTTAGCTGAAGTTTATATGGATTCCCATAACTAATGAGTAACACAAATATTCAAATAAAATCTAAATGCCTCTACAAATACAGAGACGGGCAATATAAAGAAAAAGTATATATATATATATACACACACACACTTCAGGCAAAGAAAAACAAGCATAAATATGTTAATGCTAAATTTGTATATAGATATATGTGATAAGATTATGTATATCAAAATATTATACATCATAATATTTTTCTTTTCCTGGAGATTTTTTTTAATGACTCTTTATTTGGCAACTAATATTAACTTATGTGCATATCATATAATCATAAATAAAAATAAATAAATAAACAAACAAAATAATACATACACTACCTACACATGTAAGATCCCAAACTCATTTTGTTGAAGATGGAAAAATGTGATGTTCTCCAGCTACAGATTATTTTTTTCATCGTGGAAAGTAAATGAGTGTATGGGATTTTGTGCAAACACAGCATACACACATCTGGTTATAATATGAGCTTATTTATTTATTTTATTTATTTATTTATTACTTATTGTAATAGTGACCAAAAAGCATTTTTATGGAGATGATTTCAGTTCAAGTGTGTAGGTTATATATATATATACACACACACACACACACACACAGTATGTATGACTTTGGGGAGGTTTGGAAAATAATCTCAGGTACTGTAGTTCATGCAACAGGGATCAGAGCCCTTTTCAGGAGAAAAGTCTGATCCAGGTGTGAACAAACAGTGACAAGACAATCTCAAACTACTTGTTGTGTGTGTGTGTGTGTGTGTGTGTGAGAGAGAGACTTTCCAAATGCTCACCTTTCGTACAGAAGATAGCGATCGCGAGAAAACTGTTCATCCGGACAGGAGAAAGAGTCGATCTTGTTCTATTCCTAAAGCTCGCGGAGCTCCCGGCTCTCCCAGGTTGCGTTCCGGCGCGCGCCGCTGTGGCCGCTGTGTCCGTGTCCATGTCGCAGCTACTGTTTCCGATCAACCCGACTTAAGCACACAGGTAAGAGACGGAGGAGGAAATCGAACAGATCTCGCGCTTTGCCGCGCGCAATACACCTTTCGGAGTGTTCACATAGACCCGGCGCTTCCGGAACACAGCGCGCGGAGGAGTCGGATCGTGTTGCTCAGCCTGAGTGTCCTCAGTGTCAGTGCAGGATCAGTCCTGAGAGACCCTACAGCAGTCCTGCATCTCTCTCCCCCCCTGTCCCCCGGCTCCTTCTCTCTCTCTCTATCTCTCTCTCTCTCTCTCCACAGCTTCCGGTTTCGGGTGAGAGCTGATGAATAACAAGGACAATACTGCAGCCTCCTGGCAGCGCAGGGAGAAAAACCTCAAAAGTGAAGAAGTTGCTCAAAACCAATTAAATACATGAGATAAAACCGTTGTGTTCTACAGTATTAATTGAGAATTTTCACTTCATTTCATGAAATCATACTCTCTTTTTTTTTAGTCTGGATCAGACCTTTATGAGCTATACAGTGGTAGTGTAGGGTCAGGGTTTGATTCCTGCCTCAGGGTTTTCCGGTTTCATCCCACAGTCCAAAGACATACAAGCACTGCCCTTAAGCACTGCCCTTAACCCTCATCTGCTCATATGTGTAATGACATGACATAATGCAAGTCACTCTGGATAAGTTAATCTGTCAAATGCCATGAATGTAAATGTAACTTTTACAGTCTGCTGGTATTTATTACTTTTGTTTTTGGTTAGTTTTTATTTTATTTTATTATTATTATTATTATTAAATGTGCATGGCGGACAAACATGAAATGTAATTCAATGAGCATACATTCATTCAGCTATTGTAATACGTTGCACCATTATATCACAGGATATTCTGCATGCAAATCCTGACTTGCTGATACATTCTTAGCCATAGAAAAGGTTACACAGAAAAACATAGTACATAACTGTGTGTGAGTTCATTTTAAAGGAATGTAAAGCCATTAAGATCGGATTATGAATAGAAAGATTTCATTTCAGCTGTAGTTATACGCATTATGCCCCCCTTCCCTGGCATACAGATTGGCATTCCCAAATTTCCCGTAGTGTGTGTGTGTGTGTTCTGGGTGGATTGGCAGGGTGTACCCTCATGCCCTAGGCCTTCACGACCCAGTACACTTGGAAGGGGTGCCAGTCCATCACAGGCCACACACACACACTCCACACACTCACTCTCTTGCACTACAAACTACAGGCAATTTGGGAATAAGCCAATAAGCCTAATCTGCAGGTCTTTGGACCGGATAACCCAGAGGAAACCCACCAAGCACAGGGAGAACATTCAGTCTCCGTGCACTCAGAACCCTGACCCTGGAGGTGCCAAGTGCAAGGTGACAGTGCAAACTCTTACGCCACAGTGGGATTTCTTGCTCATTTATTATACTTTATACACTTTATACGTCTCAGATGTATATGGAACATGTTACATAAATGGTTTAGTAGGTCTATCAGTTGACAAGTTTATATATATACATATAGGCCTATATGTGCCCCCTCACAAAAAAATAAAATAAAATAAACAGGATAAAGGAAAAGGAAAAGCAGTATGCAAGATTAATAATAAAATAAATGTAATGACTTTTTTTTATTTGCAGTCACACTTGATTCGACAGACCTGCTGGAAGGAGCATCCACATGCATGAGAGGATAATTTGTGAGTCAAAATGAATGTGAAGTTGAATAGAACACCAGATTTAAATATAAATAATACATATCACAGATTATGTTTACGAGTTGTTTAGCTGATACTCTGTATTTAATGTTAAAATCGGCACATTTTGGCAATTTATAAGAAAAAGGACTGACATTTCTAGCTCTGCAGTTTATTTATATGTAATGCAATGAAAACATAATGTTTGATATCGAACGATTAATACTCAAGATACTTTCATGTGCAACCTTTTTTACAGCTCATTCATTCATCTGTGAGCGCTTTATCCAGTGGGTCTGGAGTCTTTCCTAGGAAGCCTGCGTGTGAGTTTACTGTAGGTTGCAGCCTGGATAGGATGGCAGTCCATCACAAGGCACCATACACACCTTTACATATTTATTCACAGCTTGGGGAACATTTATCACAGGCAATCCACATGCATGTTTTTGAGGGAAGGAAACTGGAGAATCAGGAGGAAACCTATATGTACAGGTGAAAAGAAACTACTCAAAACTACCGAAGCTCAGCAGGTATCTAATATGGTATGTTTCTACATACTGTGCCGTATTAGATGTGTTATTTCATGGTACAGGTATGGTATAATACAGGAAGTACCATAACATACAACAACAGTAGATGTATCGTTGTACCAAAGTATGTACCGTGGTAGAACAGTGTACCATAGTGTGATACATGTACTATGGTACCAATACCATGGTAACATTTCTTATGGGCAGTAACCTGAGAACAGACATGTAGCTTTTGAGGTGGCTGCACCACTAAGTCGCCTAGCAGGAAGTTTTCTAAATAATTAATAAGCAGCCGTTTCAATTAGCTGAACTTAGTAAGGCAGGTTTTAAATACAATACTCCAGGATGAAGAATACGCTTCGAATAAATTAACTCATTCCAAGGAAAGTCATTTCATCTGAAACGATTCTCAAATATTTACCCTCTGACTAACCTCCTTACCTAAACTATGAAACCAGAAATTGCAGTAAAGCTTTCTTTCAAAGCTTGTCTGGCAGAACGATTGTAATTCATGTCTCCTGTGTCTCCGAAGTAGGTTATAATTTTTCTGCCACGCTGCTGCTTTATTTGCATCATCAGCAAATCTGTCAGAGCAAATGCACTAATGAAACTCTGTAAGAGCAGGAGCACTTTATGATTCTATCTCTGCTGTCACTCCAAGGTGAGCAGAACAGAGACGTCAACTCGAACGCTTTTTTAAACTTCGTGTTGAAAAATGAATGCGGTAAAGAATATGCGGTAACGAAATCTGCTCTGGCAATACTTTCTTCTTCATAGCCGCCTAGTAGTGTGTAAAACAGAGCTCTAGAGAGCTGTGGTGGTTGCTGTCAAGTTTAAAAACACTGGAGAACTCAATATTTTATAAGTGACTGGCAGCGACAAGTTCATGGCCGTGCAGTTCGGTGGTACCTTTAGATTTATAATACAAGTAAAAAAAAAAAAAAAACACTGTCTACCACTGAGCTGTTCTATTCTTCATTCTGATCGGTCAGGTGTTTATTAAGACTTTATAACACTGACTATAATACTGTCTGCCATGATCATACTAAGGTAATCTTTTTGAAATATTATCATTTCCGTAAAAAGGCATGGTAGTGTAGTGGTTAGCACTGTCGCCTTGCACCTCCAATGTCCAGGATCACTTCCTGTCTCTGTGTGCATGAAGTTTGCATGTTCTCCCCGTACTTGGTGGGTTTCCTCCTGGTATTCCGGTTTCCTCTCACAGTCCAGATTAGGTTAATTGGCGTTCCCAAATTGCCTGCAGTGTGTGAGTGCGTGTATGTGTGTGTGTGTGTGTGTGCGCCCTGCAATGGATTGGCACCCTGTCCAGGGTGTATCCTGCCTCGTGCCCTAAGCCTCCTGGTATAGGCTCCAGGCCCCTGAATACAGGATAAAGCGGTATAGATGATAAGTGAGTGAGCATTTCTGTATTGACACCATATTAACAGGGTCTTGTATGGTAGACAAAGTCATGTGCAATACATGATGTCAGTGAAGACATCCTTTAAATGATGACTCGACCCTCCACCATATTAAAATTAAATAACTAAATAAATCCCATTTCCAACTGTGTTTGACTGATGGAACTTAGTAACCTAGTAACCCAGTGCAAGTATCTGTCCAAGGACGGAAACTTCAAAGCACTTTTTGTAAGTCGCTCTGGATAAGATCATCTGCCAAATGCCTAAATGTAAATGTAAGACATGTTTATTTAGCTTTTTTTGGAAGGAGTCTCCAGTGTCATTGCTTTATATGATGGGACATGCTGTAATAATCAACATCACTCTGGTGACGGAAACTCCACCACCACAATTACCCACAATGTGTTCTTAAATGTTTTCACATGACGGCACAACCTGTTGTGTTTTATTCTTATGACATACATATTTAAAATAAAGCAACAGCAATCAACAAATAAAAATACCATAGTAGACTGAACGATTTATTTTCACTTCTGACATCACAGAATATGAGGATAGAAATCATACAGAAGGCAGTTTTACCCATCAGCAGGGCTTCTATAGCTATCGTTCCCAATACCTGTGGAGTTTAAAGGAAAGCATTTTACAGTTAAGCTGAAGTCATGCAGAGCGCTCTTTAGAATCCATATTGACCTTTTCCCATCACCATCACATCACATCATATATCATCTACCAATAAAAGTCTTCAGGGCTTATAAAACATTTAAATACACTGCCTTGTGTAACAATTTTTAAAAATCCTTCTTACATTAGCTTTTGGTCTTTGGGTTCTTTTGAAGAAATATGCTACATGCATCATTAAAAAACTATATCATCAGATTTTTTAACTTTTACCGCATCAATGCATTTTTATATAGAATATTACAACGTTTACATTTTAACACAATTGAAGCGTTTCATATTCATTACATAAACACCTAAAAAATTTGGCATTACCTGAGAAACTCCCATACCGCTCACGTTCAACAAACCTTGTGCTTAATTGGCACATCATTATAAAATCACTGGTTTCCCAGTTAACCTAGTTCATACCACATTTCACTATAGTGAAAATATTACAGCGCAGGTTTCAGTAACACAAATCAAGAAAAGGATCAAGCTAAAAGAAAGCTCAGGTTATGTGCAAAGGTTTTCCTTTAAATAAAATAGCATTCAGAATAAAAGAAGAAGAAAAAAAATAACATTCCACCATCATGTTAACGTTTACAGTAAAGCCCAGGAGTAACAGATATTAACATTATATAATTAAGAGACTAATTCACTTTTAAGAAGCAGTTTACAGTAAGAACGCACATAAGACAAACCTTTACAGAATTGTAGTTAGTGTTTAAATGACATGTAGTGCCTCGTCAAAAATTATCCGCACTCTGGCTGTAGAAGTTAATTGCATTAACTTTTAGAAAATAATTACAAATACATATTTTTTTTCCTTGCTTTTCAATACACTTTGTCCATCTGACAAGCTTTTGTATTCCCTTGTTAAAATACGTTTTAGTCTAAGCTGCGAGCCACGAATGCACTGCAGTCTTCACTTCTTCATCAGAAGTGAATTTTCGTTCTCGTAGGGCTGCTTTAAAGAGAACAAAGTCTGATGCAACAAGATCAGGACTATAAGCAATGCTGTCATCAGCCGTGTATGTAGATGGGCGTCTGGGTTCTTGTTGATGGCCAACACATGTACGATGGTCCTCAAACTTCTCCATCCATTCATACACGCTTCTTCACAACAAAACACTGCATACAAAGTCTTCGATACTGTAAATAACGGCACCAATGGAGCATCCATTTTTGCTCGCACCGCAGTTACAAATGAACCAATTTAACATGTTCACACCTGCACTGCAGTGACTGGGGAGATGGTAGCCTTGAACGGAAAGCACTAATAAGACAGCGCCGCCAACAGATGTTTTATTATAAGCAAAGTGTGGATAAGTTTTGACTCGTACATTGCAGTTGGTTCAGGGTTTGTTTTTTGCTCAAATCTTAAAACTACAAAAATAATGCATTTCAGTAACCAATTTTCAATATTTTAGGACATTTCTCTCAACGGTTTTCTGAGATCCCATTTCCTAGCTTATAGCAACATAGAATCGTCTCTGCAGGAAATGAAAGTGTAGATACAGTAACAGTACAGGACCAACATGATACATTTCTCATTTCATCCCCCAGAAAGTAAATAGTATTTACAAAGTCTAACATTTTTCATGTTAAAAATAAACATACCAACAAGTTTCAAATGAACATTTATACAAATCTAAAATGCACTAATAGTTCTGCTATATGACCCCAGTAAATTTAACAATAGAAAAATGTTTTGGTTTTTTTTTTCTCTCAAAGTTGTTAACTGAGAAGAATAATAAACTAATATGGCACCATCTAGGATATGTTTCCTGGCTAAAAAGGTAGTCGATAGATTAACCCAAGACACATATACCCTGTAACATAGCTGCGAGGGGAACAGTGAGAAAGTGTAGTAAAAGAAAGTAAGGAGAAAAAAAAACCTTCTAACAAACTGTAACAAATTTCTAAACTGTAGAAATATGTTTTGCATTAGTAGGAGTTGGAGATTGGTGTACCATTGCAAACTCTGCAAGAACATGGGCTAATTTATTACAGGACCACATTTGTGCATAGCTGAGCTCTTGTCAGGTGTGGCTGGTATTAAAAGCGGAGCATCTGGGTCATGAAGTAGGAACAGCATGGTAAGGTCATAGCTGTAGATGCATTTTTTTTTTCTTCAATTTCCACTGTACAGATCCAAATTACTGGAGCTCAAGCCACGGCTCTGCCTCAACCTGTTAATCCCAAGGCTCTGATACTACGAAGGAAAGAAGGAAGAAGGAAAAAGAGTTGGATACCAAAAAAAAGAATTATGTGTTGCTTCATGACTCCATCATGAATAAGCTTATTAATTTATTTTAGCAAATATATAAATTTGTAATTCATCTCAGTAACATGTTTGCAGAACCTCAATGTCCTTTTAGCACCAGATTTAAGCTGGCTGCCAACTCAAAACCTTGAAAGAAGTGTGTTCATGCCAGAGTAAATACTGGGCAAAGGCTGAACAGTGGGGTCTGTGTGTAGTGTTTACCTGGAAGGGATCATCATTTGTCCTGTTGAGGTAGTTGAGGGAGGCAGCACGCTTCATACTGTTTGGAAGAAAGGATGAAGAACAGGAAAAAGCTCAATTGAACTAATATGACAATACAATGTTGATTCTTGCTGTAGTTATTTGAACCTAGGAACAATATTTGAGGAAATGCATACTGTACTCTCGCTTACCTGGCAATCACAGTTTCACTAACTCAAGGCTGGGATTCTGTGAATTGTTGTATGTGGAAGAGAACGCACAGCGCAAATAGTGTTCTGTCTGTAGTCGTGGATCCTCCAGTGAGAGGTGTGCGCACAATTTATTATTATTTTTTTTCACTCCTGGCTCACTATATCACAAGCTCATTTGGCATGTGACCTCCATATCAGCTGGAATGTGAGGGGGCCGGTAAAAAAATGAAATGACTGGAGTTTAATAATGGATTTTCAGCCCTTCTTTAATAAATCGAAAGTATGGCGCAAAGGGGGTGTGTCAAACATCAGGAGGAATGAATAGGGAGCTGAGCTAGGATTGAGGTGCTTTATGGTGCCATGGACTTTTAACATTGATGAGTGCTCACTGCTGATCAGCAACAGGAGGGAAAAGCAGTCAGGACTGCCACCGCAGCAACAGGAGGGCAACAGCCACGTCAGCTTTGCTTTGGATACTAGACATGCTGCAAGGACCGTCTACAATGCCCTGGATTTTGGCTTGTTCCCGACACTACCGAAACGCGATAGCCACGCTGGCTCAGTCGCTTTTAACTCCCACTTGCCGGGGAACCAAAGGACTGACTCACCCATTGATAAACAGCAGACTTAATATACCACTGATTAAAAATGAGGTCCAAGTTGTATTATTCACTCACCATCAATAACCGCATTATCCGTTATACAGGGTCGCGTGGGGCCTGGAGCCTATCCCAGGAGACTTGGGGCACGAGGCGGGGTACACCCTGATGAGGTGCCAATCCATCGCAAGGCACAGACATGTACACAACACCACGCTTATTTACAGTACACAGTACTAGCAATTTGGGAACGCCAGTTAGCCTAAACTGCATGTCATTGGACTGTGGGAGGAAACCGGAGGACCTGGAGGAAACCCACCAAGCACGGGGAGAACATGCTAACTCCATGCAAACAGAGGCGGGAAACGAACTCAGACCCTGAGACCGCCTTGAAGGTGCAAGGCGACAGTGCTAACCACTACAGTAATTGTGTTGATTGTGTACCGTGCACTTACTTAGAGGTCGAACGTGGCTCTGGAGGTCCATTTCCTTGCAGTTTCTTCACCAGCATTTCACTGCTTCTGCGCAGCACATCTCTAATCTTTCCCAGAGAGCCGCCCCTGTGCAGAGCCCCACTACCATCCTTCAAACACACACCAGCACTTACTTACTACATTTATAAACATACAGTACCATTCAAAAGTTTGGATACCAGTTAACACTTGGACACAAGTTTTTCACATTTAAAAACAATACTGCATTTTTTCAAAACTATAAAATAGCACATTGCATTAGGTAATTACATAACAACAATAACAATATTCGTCAGGTGTTATTTTAAGACATGAAGGTCGGCTGTTCTGGAAGAGCTCTTGCGAGAACAGTTTTGTCAAGAGCATTTGCAAAACACAGCAAGTACCATAATGAAACTGGCTCCCATGAAGACCATTCCAGGAAAGCGACACCAACATACCTCGGAGGCAGAGAAGTTGTTCATTTAGAGTTACCAGCCTCAGAAATCACCAATTAACAACCAGCACCTCAGGTTAGAGCCGTTATAAAGGCTTAACAGAGCAGTACAGTACAGTAACAGATGCAACTGTTCGAAGGAGATTATTGCATAGGACACCTTGCAATAGGACGCATTGTTTTTACAATAGAAAAAGAAATAAAAATCAGGAAACACCATGGAATAAGAGGGTGTGTCTAAACTATTTATTGATATAAACTTACAAAACACACACAAGTCTGGAGAGCCCCAAAACTGTACTTCAATTTACACTCAGCACTCAATTACTACAATTATAAATACTGCATGCCCACACGGGCACACAAATACACATAGAACTCCGTCGAGCCCCACTTCTATGCTAGTATGGCTTTAAAATGAACAACTACATCAATGCTCATTCATGTAGCTGTCCAATCTGGCAATCAAATAGCAGCAGTATAATGCATAAAATCATGCGTGCACACAGGTCAAGAGCTGCAGTCACCAGAATGAGAGGGTAATTTTACTGACCGCCTGGGATTTTCCTGTACAACAACCTTAATGAGAAGTACACAATGCTTACACAGAATGCTGGCCAACACAATAAAACATCCAATAACCATCAGTTAAAAAAACACGTTGAGAGAGATCAGAGGAAATTGGTGTGCTGGTTCGAGCTGGCAGGATGGCTACAGGTCATTAAAATAACCACTAGGAGCAGAAAAGCATCTCAAATCGCACAACAAGCCAAACCTGAAGAGAGAGGCTGAGATATGAAGATTGGAAAATGTTAGCTGGCCTGATGAATCTTTACTTTTGAATATACAAATTAGAATATAATTCATCATTAACAGCGTAAAACCATGGAATCAACCAGCCTTGGGTTAACAGTTCCAGTAAGTGGTGATGACGGTGGTGTCATTTTCTGGGTAATAGTTCATGTATTTTTGGCTCTTCTCAGGCATTAGTATTCCACGGCATAGCTGGGAATTGTTGCTGAGTATGCACATGGTTTTATGGCCACAACCATCTTATTATGGACTGTTCCAGTATGATAGTGTGTCACGTCTCCAAGCACAGATGTCTCAAACTAGTTATATGATTATAAAATGAGTTCAGAGTATTCCTCATCAGTCACCAGAATCCATGTGTGTGTGTGTGTGTATATATAGATACGTACACACACATACACACAAATGTTTTGGTACTCATTTTTTATGTTTTTGGTTTGCATTTTGTTCGCTTTCTGTAACCAGGGACGAGTTTCTAGAGACCTCTCTACTGGAAGTTTGGATCACTCTTCTTTTGCAAACTGGTCAGTCAGATTTGAAGGAAGCCTTCTCCCAACTGCTCTTTTGAGATCTCTCCACAGGTGTTCTATGGGATTCAGATCTGGACTTATTTCTGGCCATTTCAGAACTCTCCAGCGCATTATTTGTAACCATATCTCAGTGTTTTTTAAAGTGTGTTTCGGGTCATTGTCCTGCTGGAAGACCCATGACCTCTGGTGGAGATGCAGCTTTCACTGGCCACTACGTTGAGCCCCAAAAGTCTTTGGTAATCATCAGATTTCATAATATCGTTCACACAGTCAAGGCATCCAGTGCCAGAAGCAGCAAAGCAACCCCAAAACATTTTTGAGCCTCCACCCTGTTTGACTGTAGGGACTGCGTTTTTTCCCCCCTCTGAAATCCTCATTTCTTTTTCTATAAAAATCCTCATTTCTTTTTCCTCTTAACAACAGCAAGGCTTCTTTCTGCTTATTAATCCATAAAAATGGCTTTATTATTTTAAATGGCCAATCTCATTCTGTTTTCTGCATGTAATGTTTGTTCAAATCAGCTAAAGTAATGTTGACTCTACCTTATGATGACAGTCTGACCATGACACTTAAATTACATGCTCTACATGTCCTGAGCCTATTTTTACTGTTTTTATTTCATGTGGTCTGGCACTTGACAAAATTAAAAAAAAATTCCTGGACAACAAGCATAGTGTTGTTAGCTGTCCCGAACACTAACACTATGCTGAATATACAGTTGTAATACTGCAACAAGATAACCACTTCCTGAATGTACCAAAACTCAACAGAGGTTATGGTGGCACAATATGGAAATAAATAAAACAGCAACTATATTGGTTTCACATGCCTGGATTCATTTGAACTAAGCTAACTGCTTTTCTGAAACATTGCAGCTGCCCCAATAACCTTGCATAGAGTAAATTATTTCTCCTTCTGAAGAGACTGTGACTGCTGACGCCACTTAAACCCAGTTTAATCCAGAAACGGGCACACATGGGGTCTGGCTGTTGGTTGGAGAATATCCACTTACCTCAGTTACCATACGCTAGGTAACTTTGCTTTAGTTTGCCTAAGATACTGTGGTGGTCAGCGTTAGCATTTGATCCATACCCTACATGTTGTTGCTCTGTGCCAACTCCTACATTTCTTGTGGCAAGTTAAACTACAATGATTCCAGTTAGCTGTTAGCTAAAGTGATGCATAGCACTCAAATCAGCAACACCATTTGGCTTAATGTAATTGTAACTGATGAGATACATAAAAATTCACCCCTGTACAGTTGTCATGAATGGGAATTTTAGCTATAGAGACCAAAACCTTTTTTTGTACCAGGCTGCAAACATTTATTTCTGTTGTAAAGTTGGACATTTTAACATGGGGTCTATGGTGATCGATTAACTTTTGCTGCCAGTCTATGGTCATTGCCTAGTGGATATTTGAAGAACTGCAAGTCAGGTAATGACAGGGTTGCCAGATTGGGCTGCTTAAAAAAAAAAGCCTCAGTGGTCGACAAGACTTCGGTTTATAACAATCATAATTACATCCAATAAAATAAAACTTCACAAAATAAGCAAAGTGTAAATGGCTTTGTGCTGCAGAAAATATGGATTGGACTACTATGATGGCTAAATGTTTTCCTTTTCCAAAAAAAAAAAATTATATCAGTATTCACACCATCATTGACATGATAATGTTACCATCAGAAGAGAGGTGTGGCAAAAAAAAATGTGCACCTTCTGAAATTTCATGGTTTTCTGCATTAATTTGTGATTAAATGTGATTGATCAAGAGTAAAGAGTACGAACAAATATAATGTGCCTGAAAGAATAACAAAAAAAAAATAAAAAATCCAAAAAAAAAAAATCTTTTTCCACTACCATTTATGCCAAAATGGTAGTGGAAAAAGTGAATCGTTGGTGACCAGTTAGCCAGTTCCAAAGATGCCTTCAAATCTTTGGCTGTCACTCGTCACACTTTACCTCACTGAGGAGTCTTCATTGTGCTCTTCGGGCCATTTTGGGCGTCCACTTTTTGGTAGACTAGCCACAGTTCCAAAGTGTCTCCATTTACCCAACTGTAGACTAGTGAATTTCACTTTCCAGCTTTATGGAAATTAACAATTCTTGATATATACTCTGAAAGCTTGAATTATCATTATTATTTTAGGGACATTATATTTGTCAATACCCTTGATTTGGATGAAGATCAGATCACATTTAATGCACAAAACCATGGAATTCTAAATTGTTCACATACTTTTTCTTGCCACTGTGTGTGTGTATATATATGTGTGTGTATTTATGTATATATCTCCATTTAAAAAAGATGATGATTATATCCAACTTTTAAGGGGTTACAGTCAAAAATTAGTCAGAAGTGTAGAGGCCATTGCTTTGAATGACTTCAACACATCATCGGCTATAGGACATCACTCGTTTATTGCATTGCTCTGGTGTTTCTTAGCCATATCTTTGATGCTAAGGTTTTTTTCCAGAGATTTTTTTTTTAATCATGTTTACATCAAGACTCAAGGTTGTTAGCTTCAAACAACAGCTTTAGGTGTTTTGTAGTGTGACAGGAGGGACTGTCTTGCATGGGAATTGCAGGCTGATTGGGAGATGCTTGCTGGGAAGGAACTGCATGTTGCTGAGGAAGGTTCTGATAAAACATTTTCATTCATTGTCATTTAGCTGTATAAGAGGCCCAACTCTTGCTGCAGAAAATATCCCCAAAACCAATTTCTCCTCAAACTTTCACTGAGTTCTTTTCACACATTGGATTCTGTCTTTCCTCAGTCTGATGCTGGGCGTAATAGTTTAACTAGCCTTTTGATTCTATTTGTTGATGAGAGGATTGGTCACAGAGTGGGGTTTTAGTTTAAAATTCTATTAAATAGTGAGACCCTGTATGCCAAAACTGATCCTTACCCTGTTCAGTGCTGAACTGACGAGCAATTCCAGCTGCAGTGTTGGATTGATTCCACATTGAGAGTCTGTGCCTTATCTTGTCTTCTCATGCAACCAGCCTTTGTGAAGGACTTTTTAAAATTTTGTGTCATTGTAAAGCTGCGATATGCTAGAAACTACAGATATGAAACAACCAATTTCTCCTGCAATGGCTGAATACATACAGTGTATATAGTATACAGTGTGTGTATGTGTGTGTGTGTGTATGTGTATATATATATATATATATATATATATATATATATATATATATACACACAGACATACAGACACATACATACATACATACAAACACACACTCAGCAAAAAAAGAAACGTCCCTTTTTC
>JAQMYJ010000039.1:7281084-7296601 GCA_030014305.1 Clarias laeviceps | reverse complement strand
CAGAGACGGGAATCGAGCCTGGCCGGGAATCGAACCCGGACCCTGGAGGTGCAAGGCGACAGTGTTAACCACTACACAACAGAATACACAACTGAATAAAGCCCTATTTAATTATTATTATTATCATGTGATTTTTTTCACATTGAATTGTTGTATGGTAGCGATATGACCCAGGAAAATAGCGTCCAGTCATTGCGAAAGATGGATAAAAAGGCAAACAGGAAAAAAAAAAGATAAACGACTCTGCCAAATACTGTCCAAATTACTGGCATGCTGATTCACACAGGACTAATATCACCACAGGACCTTGGTGTTCGGCAAAATATGGGTGAAATTAAGGAGGAATTTTTACTTTATAAATTACAAACACAGCTGATTTGCACTGGATTAAGATCACAGGCACCCTCCACAATTATTACAAATCACACGAGGTCTCCAGGTGATACTAAACTCGTGCGAATAGGACATATTTTACTTAAACTGATTTTTATAGAAAAATGTTTTGATGAAGTAAAGAAGTCTACGATACTAGCATTTAAATGTCGAACTCATACTTGGGGAAGTGGAATGATGTCATACATACGCAGATGGTGAAGTTGGCAAAAATCAGAAGACATTTAGGAGCATGATGGCAGTCTAAAAAAAATTTACTATGCTTCATCTCAAGAATGTCATGTGGTAAATGACGTACTAACACAGGGAGCAACAAATGATTGAAGCACATGATTACAGTACATGTTAAAATGCTCTAGACAGAAAATAATTTGATATTAAATGACAAAATGATTAGCTAGTAAATATATCCAATGAAAACAATATATTATTGTAACAGCTCATAGTGTTGTATGTTTGTGGCCCGTGATGCATGACTGATTATACTGTATCAGAGATTAGATAAGCCTTTCTCATGAGATTTGCTGCATGAGTGGGTACGTGTTTACCGTCTCTCTGATCTCCAAGGCTCTCTTACACAATGGTTCGGCTTCCTTATATTTGCCCCTCTTCCCGTACAGCACAGCCAGATTATTCAGGGTGGCAGCCACCTGCAACACAACATGCAAAAAACACACCGACACAGAGAGATCAGTTTCTACACAACTAACCTTTATGACAAGCAGGAAAATCCTTTGCCCATAAATCATGTCACCAATCCTGTGCCAAATAGTGAGATGTATATGATATTATCTGATAAAAAGTCCTCTCAGTTTAAAAGCTATCCTGAGACACACAACGCATGATTGCACAGCGAGACAGACAGCTCATTAGACTAGGATCAATAATGGGAATTTATAGTCCTATTGGTAATTTCCTATGAGGTCATATGATATCAGCAGGATGCACAGGAGAGAACATGGAAGATAAAGGGGATTTCACTTTATAGTCATGCATTTATATGGACCGTAGTATTTCACCAATAATGCAAATAATAACCCATTTAGAATAAAAATACATCATGCTAATGCACTCAATCAGAACAGTCTGACCTGATTAAAATTTATTTTAATTTGAAATAACATTACTGACTATAACCTTACTCTAATAATAATAATAATATTAATACTAATACTGATTTTTTAATAATCAGTTCGGTAGGTAACTATTAGCCATGTAAACACTTTATCTGATTAGTCCCTTGGTCTAACGCTTGGTTCCCAAAAATTTGACATCACTTTATAATCCAACAACATAGCCAATTCACGCTCAAATTATTTCAAATGTTAACCTAAATTTAATGTTTTACCTTTTTTTTTTTTTTTACTTTTTCTTTCGGTGATGACAAAGTGCTGTTGAAATGGCCACCACGTTCATTTGACTTTTTTTCTATGGGGCTGATTTTTGTTCTATGGGACTATGTGAAAGGATTGGTCTTCATCCCCCCTCTTCCTACAAGCCTAGAGGAAACTCAAGGTACTCAAAAGTACTACTGAATTAGTTGTAAATTACATTGATATATTTTAGAACTGAGCGAAAGGATTAAATTGACTGTAGCAATGGTGCCAAGATTGCTAATGAAAAAATCCTTACAGGCAAAGAGAACAAGTGTAATTTTAATCACAAACACCTCAGAAGCTCTTTCCCCCAGGTGTGCACCAAGCAAAGCTAAAAAAAAAAAAAAAAATCCACAAAAGCAAAGTCTGGCATGACAGCTACTTGGTAATAAGCGGTTCTGCCAGTTTTAATAAAAGAGGCTACAATAAGCTTTCTATTTGCTCACGTCCCTTTATTCGCATTGAGGTTCACGTAGACAGTGGACTCCAATAGAAGGTAACTGCTGCCATAAACAAATGTGTGCCTTTCATGTCTTGGTGTGCTTTCCTTTTCACTGAGCCAGCTTATCTACATGCTGAATTTTATTTGTGCTCGGCTTTAGGAGGAAAATAATAAATAAATAAATAAAAAACTTTCACATGCCCCTTGCAAGCTCGAAGGAAAAAAGAAAAAAGGAGGAAACAATCTCTGTGACATGCTGATGGATATAACTTACAGCAGGATGATCCTTGCCGAGGGTCTTCTCCCTGATGGACAGAGCATCATTGAGCAGGTGTGCTGCCTCTTTATATTTGTTCTGATCCCTGATAGTGACACAGAAAATGATTGCTGTTATTGTCTGCATGAGCAACTCAACAACAGCGTCTGAGGCAAGAAGACAGACTGAAGTCTACCGAGGCAGTAACATTTAACATAATACGCAAGGTTCATCTACAAACCTGTACACCAGGGCGAGGATGTTAAGCATGGTAGCAACATCAGGATGATCGTGTCCTGAGGTTTTCTCCAGGTCCTCCAGAGCCTGTTTGCACAGTGGGACCGCCACCTCATATCTACCCTGAGAGGCGTACTGGATCACCAGGTTGTGGAGGGTTCGGAGACGGGCTGGGATCTCGTATCCTCCCTGCTGCGCTGCTGCCACGGCTGCACTGTTGTGCTGGTGTTGCACTGGAGGGGCGGGTGGGAGAGACATTTTATGTCCGAGTAAACACAAACTGAAAAGCTCAGACTAAAGAACAGATCATATAAAATTATCAAAGTAATTAACATTTCCATGAACAAGACATGCAGCACATTACTGATGTATAGTATACGGCAGTACATGTGAAAATATTCACTGCATGTACAGGCACGACAGCAATTAAAAAGCAAAAGTCATTCACTAACTTCCTTGGCCATGTTCCTCATCATCATTAGGGAAAAGATCGTCCAGAGAGTCTTTGGGTGGTTCACCATCTTTTTCCTCCTAGAACATCAAATGAAAAGAGTGTAGACATGAAGGAAAAGCAAATCGATCTAACTATAAGCACAGACTTACAGATCTATAGCTAATATTTACCTTGCCTGAAGCATGGCTTAACCCTAATTATCTGCCTTTTCACAAAAGTATGTTATGCGCCAAAATATACAGTACTGAAACTTGTGCATCTCGGACGCGCATGTGCGTTTGTCGACAGGGCAAAGCTCCAGACATACTTGTTCCCAGCAGTGAAAAGGAAGTTGTGTTGTGGCTTTGTTGGAAATGAGTCTCTCAACTGAGAAAATAAGTTTTCATAGTTGAGTATTATTTCTCCTCATATGGAAGTGGTCAAGAATGGTCATGAAAAAGTAGCAGAACAATTCCTTCCCACACTCGTCCTATTCCTTCAATCTTACACCACCTTTTGCCTACTTGTGTGGAATGTTAAAGGAGTGTGTTCGACTGTGAAGATCCGCCAAGAACTGTGCCTGCGTTACGCCAGCAAATCGTCTCCTTTTGCAGGAGTCTGCAGCAACCTTTTGTACCGGGAACCCGAGTTGAGAATCTGCGTGAATGATATGAACACTGACTACAGAGAGGCGATGTACACACACCTCACAGACCTATTACGAATACTGAGGTAAATCAACACGCTAACAGTGTATATGTTAGTTTCTTTCAGGAGAAATAAACTTACAGATGACAAGGTAATATTGTTCGTCTTTTCATTTCAGTACTGTATATATCATGGCGCATCCTGTATAACTCGACTAAAAAAATATATAAAAAAATGAAACAGTCAGAAGTAGGCAAAGGTAAAAGCAGACACTCAGGTGGAGGTAGTTGAAATTAGAATTAAAAGCGCTGTCATTCAATGTTTGGAATCTTTATCGTTAGTGAATGTGATCAAAACGCATCACGACAACTGTGTCTAATTACAAAATAATGTGTTTTGACGGCTCCCCATAAAACACACGCCACAATGCCCTAACATGTCAGAACATTTTCATGTTTATTTCTCAAAGGTTTGGTTCAAGACAAAAATATACACCTGACATTGCGACAGCTGTCAAAATGTTACCTTTCTAAAACAGTTAAAAGTAAATGTAAATTCAGGAGAGCGGACCCAGTACGCAGCCCCTGAGGCTCTGCTTCTACCTGCACCCAGTGCTGATATACGCAGATCTGCCAGCATGAGGAAGGTGAACGACAAAGTCAGAACCCGGAAGCTGCCGAGTAACCCTGACCTAATCACTAACTACTGATAAACAAATGTACTGCTATCTACCCAAATATCAGTGGAATTTTAACCCCTCCCTGTAACACACCTGGCCCACTGGCTGCTTTGTTCACACACAATATGAAAACTAGCAAATATGTCCGCATTATGCTACAAACTACTACAAGAATTTTAATGAGGTTTACACATGTGTATTTGCCTGAGCTTGAGGTAATATATAGGCTTTATGTCATCGCACTCACTGGGAGAGAAGATGTGCTCATTTAAAATTTAAATGGAAAAAGTTCCATATATTATAATAATAATAATAGATTATTGTTATTTCTTTTTTAATCTAACTGGAAAAAAAATCATTAGTTTATCTCAAAATTCAACAGATGGCACTGTACATTTTTTTTATTTAATTTCATAGGGTGCAATTGAAACCTACTTAATAAACGTAATCTCACACCTTCATTCTGGGCACTTCATAGTAACTCAAAAATTTTAGCTCATTTCAAAATTCAACAGATGGCGCTATACATTTTTTAATACGAGTGCAATTTAATTCCTATTTATTTTCTACATATTTTATCTTATCAGTATAAATTGTACTCTGCAACCTAATAACGGCTACTAGTAATGAGGTTAGCGAACTAAACTTAGTAGTTTAAAATACATTACAGCTAAATGCATGATTGCTACAATAATAATTATAATCAAAGAAAACAATACTGTATGTTCTTTAAATTACGTAAATATACCTACGCTCAAGCTCGTCTAAAAATTCTCACGCAAAAATGTGATGCACCTTCGATTTTACAAAGACCTTATTTATTGATCACTGTTTTTGGCATTTCAGGATTCCTCATGAATAAGTCCTTAAATCTGAGCAGAAGGTGACGTGAACTGCGCATACACACGAGTGACAAAGCAGGTGTGCAGAGAAACTGGCACAGGAGAGAGCACTTCAGTTTTGCGAGCACTGAGACATGCGTACCTCCTATATATTTACTTGACAGGGTCTACATTCTGATTAAATTGAATTAAAAAAGTAAAAAAATTATAAAACCTAAGGATTTAGAATCGTAACTGTATACGTATTCTGACAGAATGACAAAAACAGGCAAAATACAGTAAATGTTTTTGCAGGTTGGCTTTTTAATGCCATTAATCCCTCATTATTATTGTTGTTAAGAAAATTATACAGCTAAATGCATGTAATCATAATTGATATATGACTAGACCCTTTGTACGTTAAATAGTTAAAAACCTAGCAAGACCCAGACAAATCGATTATTAAGTTAAATAATTATTTAACTTATTTAGTATAATAATTATTAAGTTAAATAAAGTTTAGACACATACAACTGAATGATAGAAAGCGTTTGTCTTACCGAGGGTGAAACATCTTCATCATACTTTTTAAGCTGATTCATGAACTCCAGGTGCTTCTTCTCCTCCTCCAGCTGGGCAACACTCTGTTCACTCTTCTGCAGTTTCTGCTGCGTGTTGGCCAACTCATCCCGCAGCCACTGGTTCTCCTGGCAGAGACGCCGCACCTGCGCACGCAACTTCTGCTTCTCTGACTCCACGGCATTAAGGTGGTTAGACAGAGCCATCATCACCTGCACACGGACATGGAACAGATTGAAATGAAGAAAAGAGGGACAAAAAAAAGAAGTATAAAAGACTCAAATTAGATTTTTTTTTTCCAGATTCCATAAAAGTTCCTTATTCTATCTTTAATCTACTAAAGATAGCTTTAGTACAGATTTCTAATAGTTCAAGAAGTGATGCATTAAAAACTGGCTGTCACACTCTTAATACCACAATCCCAGAGAAAGACAGACCCACCTGCGCCTCCCCCAGGCCCAGCTCAATCATCTCCACAGATTTGCGGAGCAAGTTGGATTTCTCATGCACAAGGTTGGCCTCCTCATCTTTTTTCAGGCACTTGATGGTCTCTAGCAGGCTGTGCAGGATAGAGTTGTGCTCGCTCTTCAATGCCTCCAGGCCCTGGATCACCAACTTGGTGTTTGAGATGATTTCTTCCTGCGTTAGCTTCTCCAGCTTCTCTTCACGAGGATACACCATTGTGGACATCTTCTATAAGAGGGGCAACCTGAAAGCACATAAGAGTTTCCATGAAAAGGTCAGTTGGCTAAAAATTCAGACAAAAGGTAGCAGTTAAAGAGCAGCGGCTGGGGGGGGGGGGGGTTTGGGATGTGGTCAGCTGTATTTCTGTGACTGAGAGAAGAGCTGTCTGATTGGTGAATGACTAAATGACCAAATTGGGAACAAAAGGCCAATTGCAGAACAAGAACTAAAAGCTGGCATGTATCACAAATGGGCATGAGAATTCAGAGCATAAGCTTCTAACTAATGAAGCCTACATGACATAAGGCCGTGGGGAAAAGATGCTATTCATGGTATTAAAGTATTTCACAAAATAAAGCTACTGGTGAGAAATCCCTGACTATACTAAATACATAATTTAGTGTTATCAGGTATCGGTAGTATCATTATAATTGCCAAACATTTGACCCTTCATTTCAAGAAGGAGGAAAAGAGAAATGAAATACAGAAATACAAAAAAAGAAAGACAAATGTTAAATATTTTTACACCAGCACTACACAGGATCGCCGACTTACGAACGTGTTCCATTCCGGGAGCATGTTCGTAAATCGGATTTGTTCTCAAGTCCGACAAAGTGAGTCTTCAACGCCTTTGACATGAATATACAATGTAAAGCATACCAATCCACTTGACTAAATCTCTGTCCCCTTTCCCCACACTGACATCACGTGCCCCCCCAAAAAAAAAACAGCCATTTTCAATAATGACACTCCCGAACTGTTTACATTTACTTACACACTGAAAATATTGTATACAATTGTAAAAATTGGTATCTGGTGCACTGCAGCATCTATTTTTTGTACAATACACATGAGCTACTTCTGCAAATTGTTCGCATCTATATATATGTTCGCATCTGTGAAAATTAGTAACTCTAATGTTCGTAAGTCGGGGACTGTAATAACTGCATTATATTAACCGCTTTGGTCACACTTTGCACGCCATACATTCCCGATCTGCATGACCCTACGTTACCTCAATATTAGTTTTTTATTATTTTAATCATTTAATGTATAGATATTTTAAACTTACTTTATAACATCAATGTCCCAATGTATTTTGTACACCCACAATACTCACATGTGGGCATGAACACTGCAATTCTAAGAGAGGAACAATACAGACTGACAACATTCAAAACAGCTTTACAAAGACCTCACATTGATCAAGGAAGCACCAGCCGACATCCGCTTTTAAAAAAAAAAAAAAAAAAAAAAAAAGGGGGCCTCTATTTGATGCTAATAATTTAATGTATGCTTAAATAACCAAATTTAGTTCAGAAATAGGTTTGACTAAAAATACTGATTCATTTACTATTGCAAGAATTATCAGCAAAGCAAAATATTTTTATTTGTGTGTTTTGTATGTCCTGGAAGTTCAAAACCATTATCGCAGGGAGAACTAAATGAAAGACTGATTAAAATAACACTAGATGACTTTTTTTTTTACCCTACAGTCACAGTCCTAAGTGCTTCTGAAGCTGATTGTGTTTCATTTCCCTCCTCCTGCGCGGGACCCGCAGCACCGGGAGCGCTCGGGTTATGATACCGATTAGAGACGGCAGGATCGTTAAAGGAAAACGAGAGCGGGTCTGTGAACACAAGGCACCAGCTGAAGACCATCTGCCGCAAAACACCATCAACCCCCTCTGCACTCAACAGAGCAGCATCTTTTCCGGCTCCTGATTTACAACTGCACACACCCTTATTGAAATCCAATGCTGTCATCCAAGATGCTTTAAAAAACAAAACAACCCAGGAAGCGGAGGCAGAAACGAAACGAGTGAACAAAAAGTAAGTCACTGCTCAGTGGGGAAAGAAGACAAACCCAAGTGTTCCATCTAGCATCGTGTGCTGCTAGCAATGTCAAATAATAATGAAACAGCCTGTGCACAGAGACAGATTTTCTGATATAATGCTACTTTAAAACAGCAAAATAGAGTTGTGAATCATCACACTTCTTGTGCTCGCACAGATGACTTGAGCTGAGATTTCCTTCAGCAGGATGCCAACTACTGGCCCATAAAATGCTTCAAGCTGCCAGTGGATGAACAGTTATAAAGAACATTTTCCTGCTCATAATGATCGCATTCAAGTTATTTTCACACACCTCATTAGGAGCGCAGATAAAAATGCTTCGTGTGATTTATAAAGATCATGATCGCCTCATTTCGATTGAAGGCCTTAAAGGCTCAAATGCAGAATAAACTATATCAGGCTGCTTATGGAGAGAAATAGAGTGCGGTTTAACAAGGCTTCACATGCATATGAACATGTAATTCTTAATCCGTAGGGTTTGATATGATGTGGGTCCACAGCTATAACAGTCTCAACTCTTCTCCGAAGTCTTTCCATAAGGTTTCTACGTCTTTATGGATCTTGCTTTGTGCACTGTGATGTTGGAACAGGAAGGGGCCGTCCCCAAACTGTTCCGACAAATTTGGGAGCATGAAATTGTCCAAAATGCCTTGATATGCATTAAGAGTTCCTTTCACTGGAACTAAGATAGAGAGAGCTCAACTCCTGATTAATAACCCCACACCAGTTCCAACATGACTGTGCACCAGTGCACAAAGGAAGGTCCATAAAGACATGGATAAGCAAGTTTAATGTGGAAGAACTTGACCAGCCTGCACCAAAAAAAAAAAAAGTCCTGACCTCAACCTGATGCACCTTTGGGATGAATAAGAGCAGAGACTGAGAGCCAGGCCTTCTCGTCCAACATCAGTGTCTAACCTCACAAATGCACTTCTGGAAGAATGATAAAAAAAAAAAATCCCATAAACACACTCCTAAACCTTGTGGGGGAAAAAGCCTTCCCAGAAGAGTGGAAGCTGTTATAGCTGCAAAGAGTGCGCCAACATTATATTAAACCCTATGGATTAAGAATTGGATGTTGCTCAAGTTCAAATGCATGTGAAGGCAGGCGAGTGAATACTTTTGGCAATAAGGTGTATTTTAATTTTAAAAATTGACTAAGGCTGCCTACACATCATCAGAGGCAAAACCACCCCTGGAGAGAGCAATGTAACTTGGCTTAGAGAGACAAAATTATTTTTTTTTGGTTATTAATTTTGACCTTTTGTAAATGGAACCAATAACACAAATACTTCATAGGCTATATAAGCAAATGTTTAAACACATGACCATCACGCTTGCATCTATGTTTTGAGCATCACATTTCAGACTTTGTGGATTTGTGCTCATTCAGCCACGAGAGCAGTGGTGAGGTCAGGCACTGATGTGGCGTCGGGACCTTATTAAGGGCACTCGGCCAAACAAGTTTTCAATCAACATCACTTTGTGCACAGGATCATTGTCATGCTGAGATGCTTTTGAGTTCCTTGGCTCCAGTTTGGGAAACTGTAATAACTGCAGCATACGAAAACATCTGAAACGTTTGTGCGGTCAAAATTTTATGGCAACAGTTAGGATTAGAACTTTTGTTCGGGTGTGCACAAAGTTTTGAATAAATGTTCGTGTTCGTAATGTAACCATATGTCCTCCTATTTCGCCCTGGTTTGGAAACATGCTGGATAGTCTAGCTCTAGGAACCAGCAATGCTTTCAAATGCCTCTTGTTGGCATTGAACCTCATGGCACAAACATTTTACCTGTATTATGTGCTTACCTTCAAAATTAGAATAGCACATAGCACATTCTTCTATGAATAGGCTTACAAATCAGCCATGCTTAGAGAAAGGCGAAACTGACTTTGCGGCATTCAAATAAAATAATTTTAATTTAAAAATAATAATCTTTGTACTAAAAAAAAAGTTCCATGTTCATATCTTCAAGGTTTCCTCATCAAAGCTTCAAAAAGCAATAATAAAGCTTAAAAAAAATAATAATTAAAAAAAATGAATCGTGCTTGAACCATCATCTTGCTCTGTAAATGTGTTGAAGGCTAGTGAATTACAAGACTAAATACACTGCTTTATGACATATTACACAATTCTGATCTAATGTAGTCTTTTGAAATGTTTCACTGCCTGTCTGAATCACTGTGACGTGGCATCACTGAAACAGACAACAAGAATCATATACCATTTTTGTATGAACGTACGTGAGTTTACTTATAATAAATGGATATAAATAAACCAAGTGAATACACCTTGTAAACATCTGAATGAATATACATCTGTGTAAATGTAAACAGGGAATTTTTGTAAATATACAAATATATATCCCATTTGTGTCGGATATAGAAGTAGAATCTGAGCATTGTTTGCATTTGTTTGCATACACGTGCAAACAAATAACACATACTATGGGCAATTTGGGAACGCCATTTAGCCTAATCTGCATAGCTTTGGACTTTGGGAGGAAACTGGAGTTCCCGGAGGAAACCCAACAAGCAGGGGGAGAACATGGGCAAACACAGACCAAGACAGGAATCGAACCCTCGACCCACTATGCAAACCACTTCACCACGGTGCTGCCCATCTTTAATAATTTTATTATTTAGTTTAATAATAAATTTAATAGAAATAAAAGTATTAAATACCCATTTATATGCTTCTGGCCCAAATGGTATTTAAATACATAGTTTTCACTTGGCTTGGCTTGTTTGATTTTTATTCACCAAACGTTTCATTTTTAGAGCAAAAATGAAGGAAACCCCTCTATAAGGAGAACTGAGCAAACCGAGGAATCTGACCGATTCAAGATCTAAACATCTGATATCATTTTAAACATCTCACTATAAATAACATGTTGCTTTAGAATGTTATACAGTTGGTTGCATAAAGAATATGGAGGAAATATAAAACCGTATACACTTTGCCAAACATTTAAAGCATTGCAGCTTTGCCATGCATTAGCACAACAGGTGCATTAGAGAGCAAAGCTACACAATAATCAAATAAGTGTATGTTGAGAGTGAAAGCTGATGTGCAGTCTTCACCATATGACGTGGCATATTTCAAAAATAATAAGGAATGAAATAAATGAAGCAGTTTAGATAGAGGAAGAGAATTCATAACCATGGGCTGAGGTCAGATTCATCTGTTTTGTCATGCATTTGCTAATATGTTGGTGTGTGTGGGTGTGTGTTGTGTGTTTACCAAATGATCACAGCACATGCACATTTCAAAGTAGATTTCCAAATGGTTGTCTAATGTGACATTGTAGAGTTTCTCACAATCCTGTGACTGCGGGGGGAAAAAAAATAAACAGCAAAGATATCAAAGGTTTTTTTTGCAAATGTAAAGAATCGGGGCTGCAATCACTCAGGAACGCACAGCGGTGGTAGGGAAAGGATTAAAGGCTTAAATCCAACAAAAACACACAGGTCTTCAAAACCTGGATGTGACCGTGCAGCTGTAATGAGGGAGTCCTGAGCATCTTTGGCAAATGGGATTAATTATTGATGTTATTTGTTAAAGCCAAACGTCCTTTGCATAGACCTTCGTGTAAGGAACACAAGATCCCTTTTGATTAATAACCTTAAAGCCTTTTAGGCTACTGAAACTCATTTCATATGGAAGCTAAATCTATAAACAATAAAAGGTGTACGTCTTCAAAACGATGATAAAATCTGTACTTGGAACTGAATTAAAGCTAAATTTCTTAAGAACAAAAGATATATGCTCACGTGGCATGAAGGAAATAATAGATTAAAGTAGTAACTTAAAAAAAAAAAAAAAAAAAATAGCCGAGCTTTGGAAGCTAATTACGGTTTTGATGACGGCGTGGGACAACGAGCGTCACGCCGACTGGGTGTTTACTAGCGACGGCTGCAGCTTGGCAGGAGACGGGAATTAAAAGAAATAAATAAAGGGCAGCCTACCTCAGCGTCAGCACCAGATCCTCATAGCAAAATCAGCATCGTACACTGGTGAAACAATGCCTCACACACGGCCGAGCCCTGTCGGCACAGCAACACCGTCCACCTCACAATAACAGGCTAGGCTGATCTTAAAGCTAGATGTCGAGACTGTAGAAAAGAAAGCATCACAGAGTCATCGGTAGCAGCCCCACCCTCTGAGCAAGGAGAGGGGGAGGGGAGAGAGAGAGAGCGCGAGAGAGAGAGAGAGAGAGAGCGCGAGAGAAGCACTGCAGAATTAAAAGGTCCACACAAAGCAGGCAGATTCGCGCATCCCAGCTTTGACCTCAGCAAATCACCTCTAGGCACAAACATGCACGTATGCACAGGCACAGCTCGGCGTCACTGACAGGTAGACACACGTCCTGCTGAGGTTCAGCTGCTTTGCTGTCTGACAAAGGAAACTCACTGCGGAAAGACTGCATCCATTACATGGGAAATTGTCCTCCCCCCCGATCACTTCTCATCATTACCACCCACCGTCAGAGCTTGAAGATGCTTACAAAAACAAAACCTTATACTCTGATTACTGATCTGACGCAAATGTGGTGCTGGAGAGAGAGAAAAAATGGGTCTACACAACACTTATTATGGTTAGCCACAAATTCAGCAGGCTGCAGCTGCCCCCAGTTACCCCACCCAAGAGTTATGGATGTAGAGGATTAAGCAGTACCCCGGGTGATTAGGCAAGAGGAAATAAGTCAAATGCAGAGCAGATGTGCTAATTCATCCCCAAGAGAGAAAGAGACTCTGACATGTATGTCCTCTTTTCTTAGTCTCACAGCACACCAGCATGGACGGTGCATCATTCAGCATCATCCCCCTTCTCTCACACTGGTGCTCAGTGACCCCTCTGACCTCTGCTCCTATACCAATCACACTGCAGGCAGTCTTTCTCCTTCCACTGACTCCGTCCCCCCACTCTCTCACTCTCTCTCTCTTTTCGCTACTCCATTTGCATTCCTGCTTTTTTTCCTGCCCTGACAAGGTTTGTACTGTAAACATGCTTAACTATTAAAGCTGGGATTTATTTCTTTTCCTAATGATACAGTTTTCTTTCATATTGCAGACTGGAGTGGGAGGAGTCACATGACCACAAACATACACACAGTAGTACGTTTTTAAGGGGAGAGTACATGAACACCGTGAGAAAATTATCAATAATTTTTTTTTAAGAATTAGAAGATTTAAAAAATAAATAAAACAAAAATAGATAATTGACAATGGTGAGATTATGTTGATTAGAGGTTAATTTTCAATTAATTGCCAAGATCTAGTTTTTATTATTTTAATGTGGGTTTGTAAAAGAATGGTAATATTTTACCACCTGAAATGCAAACATATATAAATTAAAAATTAATTAAAAACAATAATAATAATAATTGAATTTGGGGTTTTACACTACCGCTCAAAAGTTTGAGATCACTTGCAAATTTCTTTGTTTTTGTTCAGTGATTTATTTTCTACATTTAAAAAATATGAAATAACACATGGAATTAGGCAATTATGTAACACCACTCACAGTCAGTTGTTATTTTGAGACACAGAGGTCAGCCTTTCTGGAACAGTTCTTGCAAGACCAGTATTGTCTAGTGGCATTTGCAAAACACTTTAAGCACCATGATGAAACTGGCCCTCATGAGGACATTTTCAGGAACGCAAGACCAAAACTTAGCTCTGTTGCAGAGGAGACATTCATTTAGAGTCTCAGCCTCAGAAATCACCAATAAACAAACAGCACCTCAGATTAGAGCCGTTGTGAAGGCTTTACAAAGAATAAGTAGCAGATACATTTCAATATGAAGGAGATTATTGCATATTTCGGAGGCCTTCAGCATTGCTTTACAATGTAGGAAGAAATAAAAATCAGGAAAGACCATCGAGTTAGAAAGTGATCCCAAACTTTTAAATGGAAGTGCACGTGAATTGCCACCAAAAAAGAATTGCAGAACTTAACAGAATCAATTTTCTCTACTACCTATGATTTCACACCTCTCGACGGAACTGATTGTGATGCCTCTGCTGCCAAAAAGTCTATGCCTGAAAGACCTTTACAGTAGACTTACAACAGGAAACAAGCTTTTAAATCTTTTTTAATTTTTTTCAATTCTGATCAAAACCTAGTGAGTTCATCTGCTAGTTATAATTCCTGTTTATATTTAAGTCCTATAAGCATTTAACTCAGCCTTGCGATATTGTACTACAAATTGCATAGATGGACACAAGGACAAACCAAAAACTTAATGCATAAAAAGCATGCTAAAAAGGACTGACTTTCTTTTTTTAACTCCATGCCATCTTCTACGGCTATATTCATGGTGAGAGACAATTTGGTTATTCAATATTAAAACTAGATAATTAAACAAATAAAAAATTGATTGTAGAAGAGTTACAATCAAATAAAACATGTTTGATGGACAGAAGGGTTCTGCATTATAAACACTGTGGTGGATTTTCTCTAGACAGTAAAAATGTGTGTGTAGCTTTTGAGTGTCCTATTCTGCACCTTGTATAAGTGACTTGACGCCAATGATTATTAAAAGGAAATGTATGTTTTATGATTTATTTCCTGTAGTGTAGGGCTGTAGCTATCGAATCTTTAGCTAAAAAAAACAGCTAACTGTTTGCGTCTCCTTTCGCTTTGTGGGTGACGTAAGCGCTTCTTCTTCGGCGGTGTTTAGTGGCGGCTTGCATCCGGAAGCGCAATGTGTCACGCCAAACAAATAATTGCGCAAAAACATAACGCAAGTTTTTAAAATTAATTAAAAGAAGCTTCGAGGCAGAAGATTTAGCCTCATTAATTTTTTGTAATCGAATTACAGTGGAACCTCGGATTACGAGTAACGCGGTTTACGAGCGTTCCGCAAGACGAGCAAAGATTTTTAATAAATTTTGACTTAAAAAACGAGCATTGTCGTGGTTTACGAGCACCGAGTATCATGTTTCACGCATGCGCTTCTTGTTCACAACTTCAGCGTCAGGTGATCACAACTGAGCCAACAGTTTTTCTCTCTCTTGCACTGCGGTATCGTCTCCCCTGCTGGGTCTTAGTGCTCGTCACTTACTGGTATAATCAACATCCGTGCACGCGTGTACTGTTTACT
>JAQMYJ010000039.1:7265707-7276206 GCA_030014305.1 Clarias laeviceps | reverse complement strand
AGGCGGCGCAACTATAACGACACGTGAATAATCCCGCCCACTCTAAAGCGGTACTAAACTGCAGTGGAAACGCAAACTGAGTCGAACTGAGCCGTGCGGTGCCGTAACGAGCCGTGCCGAGCCGAGTCGTACCACGTAGTGGAAAAGCGCCATATGAGACCATTACATGGAAAACACAAAATGAGGTGTGTATCACCGCAATACAATTGCCCCCCTATCCCAAAAATGTCTGAAGTGAAAAACACCGTATGTATGACATCCACCAAGTCTCGCACAATATCCCTAACTTATTGTGAGTAGTGTAGATTTATTTTTATTTTAGAAAAATCTATAAGTTAGTGTGGCAATAATTGCTACACAAAAAAAATTTAAAAATTAATCACAATAAATCACTTTATCATATTAAGCCTATGTAGGCATAATAATTGCTCAAAAACAGTTGCTTGAATAGTTAAAATCCATTGCAGTTAGTTTGGTAGTCAACACTGTACACTCAGTTCTGGCGGCAATGCACCCAAATTTTCAATACAATAATTTCCCCCAAAATACAATTATTCTGGGGTCTCTGTATGATTACAAGTATGATTGTTTTTGACTATCAGGCAAAACTGAATACAAGTCAGTATGAAATGTCCAAAAGACTATACCATATATCAAAAGGGATGGCTTTACTTCCACCATAATTCACAGTGTAGAGTTTAAACTAACCCTCACAGCGCTCATTCAACTAACCAGATAAATACCAAAGGTCATAGGGTGAAACAGGTGTCAGAGGAGAATTCTCCTGAACCAGAATTAGGAAACTGAGTTCTAGATGATGATTGTAACTCTGTGGGTTTAACCTAGTAACCAGTGGAGCAAACACACATTATAGACAAATTGACATGTTTTGGGGTTATAACGGTCTTAACATTCAATCGTGCATCTTCTGTACCATTTTATGCTGTGTATAGTGACGCGGGGTATCCTGGAGCCTATCCAAGAAGACTAAGGGAATGAGGCGGTGTACACCCTGTGCAATACATCACAGGGAACACACATCGAGCAATTTGGGAAAGCCAATTCTGCCTGTATTTGGACTGTTGGAGGAAACCGGAGTACGCCATGTGTAAGAATCAAACCTAACATAACTCCAATATTTGTTTCCTGAAATCCACAGTTCTCGGTGTGAGGTCTAAGGAAGCACAGTCAGTGTGTGTTTGTGTTAATGCTGGAAATCACTACCTGTCATTATATAGCGCCTATAAATAATAACAAAACAAAAATCTAACAAAAACTTAAACTAAGCAGCCAATTGTTAGTCTGTTTGCAAAATATTCTGCCATCTGTGCAAAATAGATGGACAATTTTACTTACAGTTAAACGTGTCCTTTTTACAACGCCCAAAAATACGACTATTTCTCTTCTGGCGTTTTAAAGAAAAGAAGTTGTAGTATATTTCAAGCGACTTCGTTCAGTCTCAGTGAATGTGTCATTATTCTCAGTTGAGATTCAGATAAACGCGAATAACCAACACCATTACTAGCTCCTAAACACAGATAGATGTCTGTCTCGGCTAACGGCTAAAGTAGCTGCTACCTGCTCGGCAGGTATGACAGGTCTCAGGATGTGTCTGATAGTGTTTCCGTGAGAAAAAAAAACTCACCAATAAACAGAAACAGTGCATAGATAAGTGTAATACAAGCAAACAAAAACACAAACAGATGCTAAATAGCACGTCGGGGCCAACGACACGTCTCAGTAGCTAGCTTACGTTAGCCAGAGTGTAGCAAGCTAACGCCGCTAGCATGACGTCTTACCTCTGTGTGTGTCTCTCTGTCTCTCTCTCTCTTGCTCTCTGTGTCCCTGTGGATATCCACCTGTCTGAGGAGTGTGCCGCTTTACCTATTTCCACACAAAAGTGTTGAGATGGAAGGGAACCATGAAGCCGTGAAGGTTCACCTGCTAATCTCGAGAAACTTTAGATTGTAACAGCGCCTGTTAGCCTGTTAGCTCCCCTGCCCAAGCCTGCGTTAGTCGCTTGTCAAGCCCACAAAAGAAGCTCAATGACTTCAGCAACGTCCCGTCAACACATTAAAACAAAAGTCATTTTCTAAATCCGACATTATTTACGTAATATTTTCCAATTTAATAAAAATAAATCTAAGTATTTTGTGCTACAGTTTAAATTAAATATAAACGCTGATTTCTGGTAACTCTATGGAAAATACCGTAATTAATTTACACTCCCTTAGTTTAAATCCACCACCTCTTACAAACAAGAAAATATATATAATTAAAATATGTACTTATTATTAATAATAATAATAAACCAAAATGTAAAAAATAGACAGTTAAAGTACAAAAGGTCGTGCCTTTTCCCTTATTGTATACAAGTGGGCGTGGCCTTTGAGGGCTGTGGCTGATGCCATTCTGAAAATCACTGGACGGCATGCCAATCCATCACAGGGCACACACACACACACACACACACACAAATTGGGAACACTAGTTAGCCTAATCTGCACACCTTTGGACTGTGGGAGCTAACCTACCAAGAATGAGGAGAACATGCAAACTCCACACACACACACACACACACACACACACAGGTCCAAGGTGGAAATTGAACCCAGACCATGGAGATGCAAGGCAACGATGGGATCTCGAACCAAAAGCAGGGCCCCAGGATGAATCAGACATGTCTGGATCCCTGGCAGCCTAGGAGTGACATGTGTACTCTCCAGAGAGAGAGAGACCAGTTATCACAACGACGCATGTGACCTCACATGGTAAATAAAAGGTCCTGCACTTAGTAATCAAAATCTGCAGAGCAGTAAGAAGAAACAGTGACAGATATTTTGACACCATGTTTTGTCAAAAACAAGTAAAAAATAATAAAAAATTATTAAAAAAAAAAAAAAAAAGTACATAAGCCACCACGTCTGTTTTCACCTGTGCATCCTGCTTCTCTATCAGCCGTGAAAAAAAACTGTGTGCCATTTCATAAGTCTTCAGAAGACTATATCTAATGCTATTTAAGCTAGCAACATAGCATATATTATCATTTTTTGGTTGGTTTTATTCGGTTGTATCTGTGGTTTTTAGGTGGCAGAGTTACTAGCCTGATGTCCAGCCCTCCTCCTTCCTCATCCGAGACCGCAACCCAAAGCCTCAACTGCCTCATCCACAACTACCTCCCTATTTAATTACATCCATAATACTATACTAATGAATTGGTCATGTTGCTACATACCTTTATCTTTTGCCTATTTCATCTAAAACCTTAGGTCTTTTCTTATGTCGTGCATCAGGACATAATGCACTGCAATTAAGTTTGAACTAAACCATTTCACCTTGGAGGTGTGTTGACTGGATATTAACACTATCGTACAAAACAGAAGTATGACATATCCCTGTGAAACTATACAGTACAGTATATTCAATTCAATTTTATTTGCATAGTGTTTTAACAATTGTCATTGTAGCAAAGCAGCTTTACGCAAACAAAAGAAAATTATGAAAATATGTATGAAATGTGAAAAATGTGTATGAACCAAAATGATACAAAGTTACAATGTGATCCAGAAGCTTGCTTCTAACTGCATGTGGTTGTATGACACAAATGTTATCATCATTCTGAATGTTCATTTTTTATTTTTTTTTTGCATGCTCAGGGTCTCCCTGTCAAGTTGCTGGCCAGGGCGACTGCCCATGTCACCAGTAGATATTAATCGGAAATCCAGTAGATATTAATTGGAAAAGCTAAACTTTTTTTTTAATGGGATTACTTAATATTTTTCACCACTGAAATAACAGTACTGAAGTGGTATAAGTGAATTGTAACACGATGTAGTAGACTTAAGACACAATTTTATCTTTATCCGATCTCCTTTTTCGATTTCTCACCTGTGATTAATTCTCAGATTATCGAACAGAAAAAGATACTTAACCTTATAAAAATGTATATTTGTATTAATAAGTATTAATAAGTGGGCTTCAACCTGAAATAATAATGTTGCTGATTACATTAAAGCTCATCAGCTTATTTTTAAGCTTAAACCGTTGAACTATTTCTACAAATTCTTTTGAGTACTTCAGCTAGTCTGCTTACTGTATTGAATCCTTAACACTGGCTGGCGAATTTATATACTCTATTCAAAGATTCCAAACAGTTAGTTTTATTCATGTTCATGTTCATAATTGGAAATGAAAAAGAAAAAGAAAGAAATATAAGGTCTTAACGATTTGCTCTTAATTTTTCCGTTCTGTTCTAGTTCTTAACTTCATTTTTAAATATTCGGAGATGGTGATTATCTGCATAAAATTTAATTTGAACAGTGAAGAATGCAACATCACTTGCAGCCGCGTGTCCACATTAATTGTGCTGCTTGCGATGTTAGGGTCTACTTGCTACACAAAATCTGTCCGCTAGAGGTCAGTACAATAAGCCCTTTAAATGAAGCGTCATGAAATAATAAAGCTTTTTGTTAAACTATTGGCTGGGAAGCCTCGACACCTAAATGAGGCGTCATTTCGCCATCAGCTTCCTCTTTCTGATTCCCCCCCCCTCCTAATTTGTGCTGTATTAAATGTAAATTTGTTTTGGTTTATTATCCCACTTCTGTTGTTGTTGTTGTTGTGCTTTTCTCCACCAGCAGCTGTCGTGAACGCGCACGGAAATGGTTCACGTGAACTTTAAACCCTTTACTGAAATCTGATTGGCTGAACGCCACGCCCCCTGCCATCTGGTCACGTGACTCGACAGTGGCGTTATAAACAGTTTTTTTCTTCTATTTTGAGTGCTGCAGAAAGCGATAAAGGTTTTGAAAATCAAGCTTATAGCGAGATAAGTCTCACTGTTATACACGCACACATACGCACCTCGGAGGATTTATATGCATGTGTTTGTTTTGTAGTCCACCAAACCCGGGGGTTTGTTTTGATTTTTGGAGAAAAGGAGCAAAAGCTCTGTTCAGTGTTTAGGTGAGTTTAGTTTCAGTAGAGAAACTTCATGCTGTTTTTGAGTAACTCGTGACCACTGTGTCTTTATTTGTGTATGTAAACATGCTTTAAATCTCTAGTTAAATGGCGGCGGAGGTGGAGGCGTGGAACAGCGCAACTGAGCGCGACGGTAAGCGCGTTTACATACTCTCTTTCTCTCTCACACACACACATACAGTGTGTGTTTACTCTCAGTGAGTAAAAACTGCACCAGTGTGGTTAACCACTGCTGCTTAACGACAGGACTCGCGCGCTTCCTTACTTCGCCATGTGCTTTCCTAAAGCTAACACAGCCTACCTTTTGCTTATATCAATGCTGTTATATTTAGGCCTTGTGACACAAGTGAAATATATAAAATCGATATAGCGATGCATATTTTCAGTTTCAGATAAATATTTGCGAAATGACATGTATTTCACCCTTTTCTGTTAGCACTTAGCTAAACAAGACGGGTAAAGTACACTGGGCATGCGCACTCTATAGAACGCGTGTAACGTAATCTGACGCATGCGCAGATCGGGGGATTTTGGGCAACAATTTAGCCTGCTAGCATACGTACTGCTTTGCTAACTTGAAGTAGTGATTGTGAGAAAGCTTCATTTACAGGGTCGAGGGGGCTTCTCAGTTAATAGCTTAAGCACGAGGTTCATTCCAAACGTGCTCATTGTACTGACATCTAGTGGACACATCTTGCGTAGCAAATAGATCGTATCTTCTCAAGCAGCACAATTAATATGGACATGCAGCTGCGAGTAATGTTGCACTCATTGACAGCATGGTTGCCAACTCTCGCGAGACGATTAAGCAACCACAGCTTCATCATTAACAAACTCAAAATATACACTGTATAGCAAGTAATGGCCACAGAGTTAACATGTTAACAACATATTAAATTATAACTACTAAGCATTACAAAGCCAAAACAGATTTATTAATTTTGTTTTATGATTATTTTTTTTGTGGAAAGACAGACACGCTCATCCATCACCAGCGAACAGAATGGGTGATGAAAAGGACTGGGAAGGAGTAGGCGTACAAATTGGAGTGGGAATAATAAAATGTCAGAAGCATGTAAACTAATATTTGTATAAAAGAAAAAAAACAGGTACAGTAGATTGAGGTCATTAATATAGACAAGGTTTTTGTGTGCATATTCCTTCTTCATATAGTAGATTAATAAAGTAAATTTGATGTTCATTGTGAAATGCCAAAAAAAAAAAAAGTTTGTTTTTTTTTTTCCCTTGTTTACGAATTATATAAAAAAAAATAAAAATAAATTGCCTCCAATATAACGACTGACAACAGTGAGACATCCATGTGACCAAGCATCGAACGAGTTCTGTACGCGCGTGATTCCAGCAAACATAAGTCGTCATCATTTGCCATGTTTGTACAAAACCGGCATTAATATCAGCAACCTCGTTAAGTTAATCGCTTTTTTTTCTCTTCAAAAGCTTGAATTCAGATTTAGAGAATAAATATTCTGGAGATTCATTTTGAAAGAAGCATTAATAGATTTTTTTCCAATTATGTTTCCATAGGAAAACCCTTTTGTAAAAGCGCATTTTTTAAACTTTAAGTACAAAACATTACATGGGTTAAAAAAAATACATAATGATTGGACAGGGCCACTCTGACTCTGTCCTAGAGGTGATGGTGCTAATCTGAGAACCACATATTTTTAATCTAAATATTACTAACTTAACATTTTACAAACATCCGTTCCTCCTATGACCAGCGAGAGATGTTGATCTGTTCTACGTTATTAACCTTTTTAATAAATAGAGAAATCTATCATATAGTTTTCAGAAGATCCATCAAATGCATTATTCCCATGTTTGTAACTTTCTGTATATACTTGACCCATGATTAAAAAAAAAAATACTGAGTAATCCAAGTAGGAGAGAAAATGTTTAAAACCTTGCTTCCATAACTCCATGCCTGTTTGTGAATGTGTTATGGCATAATCGGTAGCTCACTACATTTAAAATTACACAAAATATGAAAGACCAACATTAAGTGCCCCGCATTACATATTTAGAACCAATAAAGACAGTAATTTCAAAATATTTCATAAGCCAATTTAGTTTTAAAAACATTAACGAAGGGAGGTCCTATTACACTGAATCTGCCATAAGTATACTTTCCTATTGAAGCTTTTTAAATTTAGTGTGCTCACAAAATTTAAAAGAAATGGCAAAGACAAATTCAATTCAATAAAATATGGATCCATATAAAAAACAATAACAGCAAGATCAAAGGAGCTGGTGACACTGCATGACACCATTATGAATAACATATTTTATTTACTTATTTTGAAGGAGTGGAACAAAACTTTTCTAAATCAAGTCTTGGAAAAATTAAGTCTGAAATTCTGGAGCAATTAAAAAAAAATAATAATAATCAAATGTTTTGATCAAAAAGTCTATGAACCCTGGTGTAACAAGTTGGAAATCTGTACCTGGGCCAAGTGATGGTCTCTATCTGGACTCTGATGCTTTTCTGATGGATGAGAATAATTCATATTTAATATCCAACTCAATCAGTACGATAGTTTACCACGTATTGATGGAGTATGCAGAAGACAAAAGCATGGTTTACTCCTAGAAAATTTAAATTCAGCCTTTATTCGTCATACATACATAACTGTACAGTGAAATTCTTTATTCTTTGCATATCCCAGCTTCCCGTTAGTAGGCAGGAGTCAGAGCACAGGGTCAGCCATTTTACGGCGCCCCTAGAGCAGACAGGGTTAAGGGCCTTGCTCAAGTGCCCAACAGCGGTAACCTGGCGGAGCTGGGGCTCGAACCGCTGATCTTCCGATCCGTACCTCAGAGTCTTAACACACTGAGCCACCACTGCCCCATAAATTAGACTATTCAACCTTCAAAGATGAGTGAACAGATAAATGTCTGTTTATTCTTTCTGTGGGAAGCTTAAAACCAGTTTCTCGGATTTTCCGAAACCGAGGTGTAATAACAAGCATACAAACATTTGAGTTATGAACTTTCGAAGAAACAAGTGTTCGTGCATGTTCAGTTGCGGAAGTTAGATCATATGTTCGGCATACACAGTCACGTGCGTTCAGCGTGCATCCCAGGATGTCCAGAAGCAAGCATAAAAGCAGCAATGAAGCTGGTACTGCTAAGAAGCTCCGGGCGATAATAGCGACTAAACTGAAAATAATTTGCTCGTTCGTTTAACCATCAGCACAATTCCAAGAACAAGGACGGGATCATGGGACATGTTAGTTTTATACTGTGTATAGCCAGTTGTGTTAGTATCCTAGTATCTACACGATGTTTGTTAGACTTACAAACGAGCTCTAAGAATAGAACTTGTTCATATGTCGGGACTTACTGTAATGTGAAGTGCCACTATGAGACAAAACACAGGTTGGTACAGAAAACATATCCACAGCAGTCCGAGGTGAGGGCGTGTAAATACCAGAACTAAGAGCCGAGTGTGAGAAAACAACCAACATTCCATTCACATTCATTCACAGCTCAGCAGTGTGCAAATAAAGATTCACTAAAGATTGATTAAAGATTGTTGTTTGTATACCATGCAAATACAAGAAAATATACAAGGCCATCAAAGTTTATCATAATTACTGAAAACTGACATATTATTCAAGTGCTATGGAAATTGTTTATTTTTTAAAATAAACTTACAATGACTGCATATATAGAGATCTGAATCCTAACACAGACATGAAATTCTGACCACGGCTCAAAGAAAATTTTTATTGACCGCACATTATTAAATCTTAATTTAGTACTCCTGCTATAGACTTGCAAAAAAAAAAGTGAATCTTGCCACCTAAACTTATACTAATACTTTCTGTATTGTAAATTATTTGATAGATTGTAGGAAATATTGTAATATTTAGGTATTAGGGTTATTATTTTCATGAGCTGTAAGAAGTCATCATTAAAACAAAAAGGCTTAAAATATTTGTTTACGTGTAATAAATCTAGAATACACAACTTTTTAAATTGGATTGCAAAAGAAAATTTACTTTTTAAAATGATGTGTGTATGTGTATATGAAAAGTAGATATAAAAAAGTTAATGTATGTTGTAGTGGCTCTAGATATTTAGTGAGTGACTACAAAGGTGTGAATCTCACTCACTATACAGCTTAATTCTATCTTCAGGGTCACGGGGGGCCTGGAGCCTACCTCAGGAGACTTGGGGCATGAGGCGGGGTAAAACCTGGACAGGGTGCCAGTGCATCGCGGGGCATTCACACACACACTCATTCACTCACTACGGGCAATTTGGGAATGCCAATTAGCCTAATCTGCATGTCTTTTGGCCGTGGGAGGAAACCGGATTACCCGGAGGAAACCCACCAAGTACAGGGAGAACATGCAAACTCCATGCACACAGAGACAGGAATCGAGCCTGGTCGAGAATCGAACCTGGACCCTGGAGGTGCAAAGTAACAGTGCTAATCACTAAGCCACATTGCTGCCTTGTGCATATCTAACATCTGCTATTTTTCTCAACAAACAAACTGTCATTTCAGCAACATGAACTTTATCAACTCTTATCTATGTTTGCACATTCAGCGTTAACGTCCTCTAACTTCTCACAATGTCGTGTGTGTGTTCAAATTAATGAGTGGGTAAAAAATATTTCAGACTTTTATTTCTTCCATACTTTTTATTTAGGTTTTTACTTAAAATTTTTTTTATGTATAACTAACAAAATAAAAGTATGTCTATATATGTGTGTGTGTGTGTGTGTGTGTGTGTGTGTGTGTGTGTGTGTGTGCGCGCTATATGTATACCTAAGGGCAAAACTATGTGAGCCGGTCTTCAGGTTGCGTATGTGACTAATAACATTTGAATTTGATTCTAAATAACTGTCTGATTGTAATGCAATAGAATTGAAAATTGTAAGTGTGAGGGAGAGAGAGAAACTGTGAATTTAATTTAATGTTAGTAACTGGAGAAAAAAAATTATCTTGATTCCTTATGTACTTAAGCAGTTTATTTTGCACTGAATGACTTATTTTATACTAAACTCCTTTCAAGTGCTATGATTCCACTAGATCCAATCAGAGAAATGTTGTCATGCGAAAGGCCCGGCTTCGATTTTCAGCTAATGCCCAAACCCAAACCACCAGTCCCAAGCCTGGATAAAATGGGAGGGTTGCGTCAGGAAGGACATCTGGCGTAAAACCTGTGCCAAGTTGTTGTACGGATTGGATGCAGCTGACTAAGCAACAAGAAACAAAGAACAAGAAATGTTGCCCTTTTCTTGCGATTATGTGCGTTGAGCTTGGCGCTTATATGGGGTTTTGTGCGTATCACACACTGCAGATTAGCTTGAGTGCATGTACGTGGGTGATCAATGTTTATCAACATAACATGCACATGTGAATACAGTGGAACCTCCGATTACGAGTAACGCGGTTTACGAGCGTTCCGCAAGACGAGCAAAGATTTTTAATAAATTTTGACTTGAAAAACGAGCATTGTCGTGGTTTACGAGCACCGAGTATC
>JAQMYJ010000039.1:7182254-7196579 GCA_030014305.1 Clarias laeviceps | reverse complement strand
CCTCTGCGCCGCTTCCTTCCACCTCTGCATCCTCTTGTCGTCCTCCTCCGTATCTCATCCGGAATGTTTAGAGTCCTCACAGAATCGGATCTCTAATGCTGGCCGGCTTCAGTGTGATCAGCTGTTCCCTGGTGTAAATGAAAAAGCCGGCTCGTTGCTGTTGCGCGCTGATCACCTGGAGCGCCGAAAACGTAATTAACATTGCGTAACTAAGAACAAGAACACTTTCAAAACGCATGGTTTGAATGGGCGACTTTACTTGTTAAATACAATAAAGTTATGAATAAATAATAGAAGGAAAATATACAAAGTAAAAACACACGAAAACTCAGAGAGCAACCGCACCAAGCTGCTGCACGCTCGTGCATGTGCACACTAGATCCATACAATATAGTACAGGGTTTCTCCTACTTATGAAAGTTCCATTCCAGGAGCATGTTTGTAAGTCACATTTGTTTGTAAGTCTGACAAAGTGAGTCTTATACACTTTTGATGCAAACATACATTATAAAGCATACCAATCCACTTGACTAAACCTTTCATAACACTGCCATCATGTGGCCAAAAAACTTAACCGCCTCTAAGGAAATTAATCTCACAGTGAAACGTTGTCTCCGCGCTTTTAAATCACAACGCCATTTTGTCTCAGAGCAAATTTCCCCATAAGAAATAATTTAAACTCTAATGATCTAATGAGTTCTGGTGTACAGGGTTCTTGCCAGAAGGGAGAATTCTGAAAAGTTTGTGTTTAGGATGTCAAAAATGTATAGATTTATACATATTACAATATCAATTCTATTTGTTCCCAATGAGCAAGCTGGATCTGATAGTTTCAAGATAAAACCTCCAGACAAGACGTGAGAAAGAAACCTTGAAAGAAACACATTTAAGTTATGCTAGATAGTATGAACATAAAAATACCCTTATAAATTTGACATGAAACTTCAACCAGAGGGATGGAAGAATCAGAAAAGCACAGAGAGATGGGCAATCAGGATCAACTGCTTTTCAGGTGTACTTACAGTCTCCTAATTACTCATTGTCAATATATATTTTGTGCAGAGTGCAATCAGGGACTCCAACAGGACTACCTATGACGGCATAAGTAAACAGGAGAGCCAGAAGAAAATACAGACATGAGGGCTTTCTGGGAAATAAACGAAATTCTTACCCATACTACTACAACCTTCATTGCTTCATATTGTTATTTTTTTTCTCTGCTTCATGCACCCTTCACAAATTTTTTTTCAATATTTAATACTTGTATGGAGTAGAAAGAAAAAGTCTTTAACTTTAACTCACAAACAGTTTGTTTGAACTGCTGTCTGTGTTATTAGAATAATCCAGAATATTTTGAATTTGGGGTGACACGGTGGTGTAGTGGTTAGCACTGTCGCCTTGCACCTCCAGGGTCCGGGCTGGATTCCCGACCAGGCTGGATCCCGTCTCTGTGTGCATGGAGTTTGCATGTTCTCCTTGTGCTTGGCGGGTTTCCTCCTGGTACTCCGGTTTCCTCCCACAGTCCAAAGATATGCAGGTTAGGCTAATTGGCATTCCCAAATTGCCCGTAGTGTGTGAGTGTGTGTGTGTGGCCTGAGACAGATTAGCACCCTGTCCAGGGTGTACCCTGCCTCGTGCCCTAAGCCTCCTGGGATAGGTTCCAGGTCCCCGCGACCCTGAATACAGGATAAAGCGGTATAGAAGATGAGATTATGAACTTGTAGAAAACCTTTGTACCTGCCAAAAACATACAGCACTTGATATCAACCAGCTGCAGCTTGTTGGCAGAAGCTTTTGGTCATGTTAATTAGCACTAATGAAAGATCAAACACAACATGGACGGTACAGAGAGGGCAATTCAGAATAATTTAGCAGCAGTATTGTTCAAGATGACAATGTGTTCAGATTTTTTGCTCAACATGCTTCTGTAAAAATAAAATGCTTATGCAAAATTATTGGTGAAAATATTAAAAATAGAATAATTTAAATAGTGACTAGCAAGAAACACTTTGTCTCAGAAAAAGCAATGTCTATGGGTCCAAGGCCTTCCCTTATGCAGTCTGCTTAGCTGTTCTGTCATCTGTTATAATCACCAACATTATCTGGTATGTTGTTGTGCTTCAGCATTTACCAAGTGATTCATGGATGCAGTTTATCTATCTAGTTTGCCAGAGAATGTGCCTAACGCCTAATTGCAGGAGTTGTTAATTATAATTAATTTATAAAACCATAAATTGTTACCTACCTGTTAGATAGGCCCTAGTTTGTAAGGTTGGGGAATTCCCTGTCTGATATGGTAGTCAGTAACACGGGAGCACTCAAGGGACTGTTCTTTCTCCTCTAAAAAAAAACCAAGCAGCTAATTTCCTTAGAAAACTGCACACACTCTACCTGAGATTATATTTTAAGCAAAGGCTTGTGACACCAATTATTGACATTGCTTTATTAACTATTGTATTCTGGTTTTTACTGCGTACTGTATAGTATTTTCGAATCCGGATACTTTTATTGAAACCTTGCTTTACAGCAGTTATTTGCATGTGCCTATGACTTTGGCCTATAAAAAATGTATCATCTAAACAAAAAAGGAATGATTCTGAATCCATCCCAGTAATAGGGCAATGATAATCTCCTGAATCTCTCTGTGTTATTCATCATGTTAAACATATTAAAAGTATGTTTTGCTTTGCAGGATAAATAGATATAACATGTTTTCTTTCATTAGCTTTCTATAGTACTGGGTGATGCAGTGAATTCCACTTTGTGGCCTCAGAAAACCGACTTCATGTATGTAACAGTAATTTGTTAAACTTAACTTTGATAACATAACACTGAATTACAGACATCTAATGCATACTTATCTTATTTACAGGAGCATATCTAATCAGATTGTCGGGGAAATGCTGTACAATATCCAAGGGGAAAACATTACAAAACTAATCAGCTTGCTCAATCATTCATATGCAAATGGTATACTTATTTTAAATTGTATAACTTTATATAATTAAACTTTGTGTAAATTGCATTTGACCTTTACTTGCAATATATCTGTAAGATAGATGTTGTTTTTGTAGGTGTGACGCCAACCACCCCTGTGCAGGTTACTTCACCTCCAGCTCTGTAAGTACCTTTACTGTGCATTATAAATTCATTTGTTCTTATGTCATTAAAATGTGTCTTCCACTGAGTCAAGTACTGTTGTAAGTAACTGGCTGTTATTCATTAATATTGTGCAAAAACAAATGTATATTTAAAACCATTAAATGATGTTGAAACAATTAAACAAAACTGTTGCATGACATGAAAATGATCAAGATAGTTTTCACTGTTTAAAGAAACAAAACTTGTTTTTATTCATTCTAGTATTCACATGGATTTGACAAAAGTAATAAACACATTCTTATTTTATATAAACAGAATGTTAATGGGGTAGTTCTGTTTTTTTTTTCTGAAATGGAAACTGGGGTGCATACATTACCATAGGTCCTGGTCGTTACAAATATTCCTGTTCTGCACACAGACCATGAAGGTTGACAACCATAATGCGGTCCAAATCCCTCATTCCACGCAAAAAATAGATTTTTACAAAGACTTGTATGAAACTTAGCACTAAACTAATTCAAGTTGGTATATACATTTAACTTCTTTCCTCAGAACTAGCTTTATGGCTAATCCAGACTAACCGTATGGCAAAATTAAACCTGTTAATTTTGCACCTTAAATTTTGATTTCAGACAAACTTGGGGGGAAAAAAAACTATAAAAATATCATAATTTCTGTCTTCAGGTCTGGTTCAGCTGTGGTTCAGACCCGACTGGCATTCAACTCATTCAGTCCTGTTCCCAGTAAGAATTTGGTCCTCAGTGCCATCAAATCTCTTCTTAGTTCTCGATCCACCAACCTGAGTGATTCATTAAATGTGTTGAACTTCACCTACCAGGGTATGTTTTCTTTATTTATCAAACTTTACATCATCAACGGTTTACATTATTGGCCCATCTGTATAAGCGCTAAACCATTTAATGGATTATATTTTTTTTACAGGTATTTCAAACTCCTCCTATGCAGTCATCTTCAAAATAAGCATCAATAACATTAGTATACCAGAGAACCCTGAACTTGGCGACACCTATATCCAAATTGAGAACTTTATCAACAATGCTGTGAGTTTAACTTGGGAATGCACTTTACAGTATGTTTGTCTGTTGGAGCATGATACTGTAGAAAACTAAATTGTCTTCCTTAGACCTCCATCTTATTCAGTTTTAGAATCTTACCTTATTGAACTAACCTTGTGAAAGTATTTTTTCAAGAATAAAAAAACCCTCATTTTATTCAGCATATCAAACATTGAATTTAGAAACAGTTACTACATTTTGAATATCTAAGGATAAGTTTAACACTTTTAAAAATTGTCCCTAAAAGTTGTTAGAAATATATATATTTACCTTCTGCAGATAAACACACTTCTCAATGCACCTGGTGCAGAGCCATTTGTACCCGATTCCTCCAACTTCACGTAAGTTTAAAGTAGCATTGATGTATGTTTTGAGCGTAGCCTTTACAGTTCCTGGTTTAAAGATTGTGTTTCTATTTTTAACCAGCACCTCAGAAAAACTGATTAAAGGCAACATTGAGTACAGCTTCCAAAATGGATATGCTAAAACACCAATCAGCTTTCTCAGTCAACTGAATATGATGTAAGCCAACCATCTCACTTATCATTTGTGCACAAAATTATACAGCTTAGCTAAAAATGTTTCATCTATAAAATTATTCTTCACTTCAGATATGGATCAGCCTTGGTTCAGGCAAGACTTGTGTTCAACACCTCATCTGTTGCTCCCAGTGACACTTTGGTCATCAATGCTATCACCAATCTGCTGAACTCTAGAATAAAAAAACTCAGCGAGTCATTAAATGTGCTGAACTTCACTTTTGAGAGTATGTTTTCTGTATTTAACATAACTCAGCTTTGCAACTATTGCATGCAAATATTTGCATAATTGTGGCATCTATTTGATAGCTTAACCATTATATGACCACAGATACTTCAGATACGTCCTTTGCAGTCATCTTCACAATCAACATCAGTAACATCAGTATGCCAGGGAATCCTGAATTCTGGAACAACACTTACTACCAAGTGGAAAGCATCATCAGTAATGCTGTGAGTGTACATGACACCTGTTTTATTGTGGTTAACGCACACATGCGCAGACAAATCGTCAGTCCCTTGGGGCTGCAGTGAAATGGAGGGGTTCTTGGGTGGTGAAGTCAGCCTGGTTGCGGTTGCCAGTAGCTGCGTTCAGGTGGGGCATGCTGCGGGGTTGAGCTTAGGTAGGGGGAAGGCGATCGAGCTGAGGAAACTGCGGAACGTTGACTCTGGCTTTTATTCGGTGGCTTTCTTTAGCCACTGATGACAGCAGGATGTTAGTTGATAATCTGTGCCCAGGCCTGATAAGTTAATGTGCCCCGCCACTCCCTGGCACACAGCGGAGTATTCTTGGGTGCTGAATGTACACTGTGTGTACCCTTTTTTGGTCTAGCACAGAGCTGTCAAGTGGTAACTGGTACTTGCTATGAGCCCGCCATTAAAGTAGTGTAAATAACAGTAATGTGCTTCACATATGATTAAGATTTAATCATATGAAAATGAGGTTACGTGAGACTGTTCCTACAATATAGTATATGTGAGTGTGAAGTAGGGTGAGGGGTTTGTGAAGATGTATGTTTTTACAGCAGATAGCAGGTGTTCCTAGTCAGCTGTTTGTGAATGTGATTGCCTGAGGAAAGAAACTGCTAGCAAAAGTATAAACCTGAAAAACACATGTACAGTATGTAATAAATCATCAATAGTGTTGTAACCAAGTTTCAAATAATGAATCATTGGTAACCTCAATAAAGTGGACATCTTGTTAACTGGAAGACATTTCTTGTTATACTACTGCACATTGACCATATAGTACTCAATTATAAAAATGTTTAATTTATTCTCCAAATATTCAATTGATTAAATTGATAGCACTTTTAACAATAATTATTGTCACAAAGCAGCTATAAAGGAATAAAAAATTCCAGATATAAATTCAAAAATGTATAAAATTTATAATGCATAACTTTATCAACTTGTCCCCAATACAGTGATATATGATAACGTGCAAGTGTTTAACAGGAAATGTGTTCCAGTTAGCATGAAGTCAACTTAGTTTAGATAACCAACTGTTTTCTGATGGAAGCATGACAAAAATATTTTTATCAAATGCATTCCAAAACCATGCCTGTGCTTTGTAAAATGAACCATCCTTAGCAGTCAACATGGATATATTAGTATTTATATAATACTCTACGTCCAAGAGTCCCAGAGATCTGCATCTTTATCTATGACAAATCTTTTCAGGCTTGGCTAAATAAATAGGTTTTCAGTCTAGTCCCAAACATTATTTGGAAGGGTATTCCATAACTTTGACGTAGTAGTTATGTAACATTTACAGCGACTCATCACCGCACATAAAGCTTGTCTCATGAACCATCACAACTTTTGTGCTCCCCATTTTACTTTTTGTGGAAGTAAAGAGATTGTGGAACACAACTGTCTGCCTGCCAAAATCCCATAGCCATGGATATCAGCCAGTGGCAACATGGTGACAAAAGCTTTTGCTCATGTTAACTAGCAGGAATTAAACTTCAAAACACGTGAACGGTTCAGAGAGACAGCAATTTAGAATAATTTAGAAGCACTTAATAAGAAACCAAGGTATTGTTTAAGATGACACTGTTATCAGATATTTTTTCTTGCTCAAGATGTTTCTATAGACATAATCATGCAAAATTATTGATGAAAATAATGAAAATGGAACAGTTCAATAGAGACAGGCAAGACACTTCTGGAAAATTACTTGAGACAAACTTTATCTCAGAAAAAGCTCTGTCCATGAACCCGGTCTTTTTTTCTTATTTATTTTTTATTAAGGTGTACAGTAAACACATCTACCTTTTCCTTTATGGTCTGGTGTGTTGCTGTTATAAATTGTTATGCTACAGTCTGTCAGCATTTACCAAGTGATTCAGTGATGCAGTTTATCTGTCTAGTTTGCCAGAGAATGTGCATTGGCAAGGAGCATTATAGCATAACACTGGTCAGTGAGAATTTATCATTAGCCTTGCTTAGCATAGCCATCTCATCTTGCTTATCCCCCCTTTACAGCACTCCCTTTCTGGTTTATTTAAGCAAAGTGTTCAGGTGTCTCTAGTGATAGATGATGTGACAAAACTGGTGTTTGCACAGTAATTTGTTATGTCAATGAAATCTTATCAATTGCAGAAAACTGCAAAAACATCTTAGATGCTAAGCACCCTGTTTTCCACATAGAAAATAATTCCATAAATACACCGTATATACTGTATATATGCAGGCATATATGTAAGGATTGATTATGTCTCCATCCCCATTAATTAGGACAGTAATCATCTCCTGAATCTCTCAGTGTTTTTCATCATATTAAACATATTAAAAGCTCAAGTATGTTTTGCTCTTCAGGGTAAATCCATAAAACATGTTTTATTTCATTAGCTTTCCATAATCCTGGGTGATGCAGTGAATTCCACTTTGAGGCCTCAGGAAACTGACCTCATGTATGTAACAAAGTAATTTCTTAAACTTAACTTTGGTAACATACTATAACATTGAATTGCAGCCATCTAATGCTTAATTATCTTACTTTCAGGAGCATATCCAATCAGATTGTCGGGGAAATGCTGTACAATATCCAAGGGGAAAACATTCAGTTATATGCAAATGGTATACTTATTTTAAAACTGTTATATAATTACATTTACTGTCTATATTACATATTATCTTTACTTGCCATACACTGTAAGTTAGATCTTTATGCCTATGTAGGTTTGACACCATCGATCACTGGGCAGGTCACTTCATTACCACCTCCGTAAGTTCTATACACCATTATACACAGTTCTGTACACTGTAAATGAATTTGGTCTTATGTCATATGTCACAAAGTGTTTTCAAGTACTGGCTTTTATTTATCATTGTTCTTTAAAAACATAAAAACAAATATATCCTGTATACAAGGTCACAGGGGACCTGGAGCATATTCCAGGAGACTTAAGTCATGAGCCAGGGCACACCCTGGACAGGGTGCAAATTTAACGCAGGGCACACATACACACACTCACATGCTCATTGACACACAATGGGCAATTTGGGAATGCCAGTCAGCCATGTCTTTGGACTGTGGGAGTGCCCAGAGGAAACCCACCAAGTATGGGGAGAACATACAAACTCCATGCACACAGACCCTAGGCGTTAATCGAACCCACTGTGCTGCCAATATGATTGATTTTACCCTTATATACATCTGATATACATGCAACACACAGGTAAAGTGAGCCAGTGACAAGAAGGTATTCAGCAGTCTACCCAAGATCAAAGGAATGACATTTTTTTTTCATTCTAGTACTCACATGTTTATTTTTTATTTTCTTATTCACTTTGATATACAAGTGTTTTGATATACAAGTATGCATCCAGAATAAATTATGCAAGGTTCCTATCTATCTATCTATCTATCTATCTATCTATCTATCTATACAGAGTCAGCCAAAAAATATATATACTTTATGAATATAAAAATAGTGTGATGTATATTATATTAATATGATAGTCAAAATGTTGTCGCATATACCAATATATAACATATAGCAATACATTTATTATAAAAATATTTATACAAGTTTTTCTTTTTCTGAAGTGTGTGTACATTTTTTTCTTGGCTGATTCTGAATATATACTATATAGGAGGTGGAGAAGGTATAAATGCTCAATAACTTCTTTTTGGCTATTCTCACCAGGGTGCAAAGGTGCAAATAGACAGTCCAAATGTTCTTACTTTTTCCCTTTTATTCAGTACCTAACTATGAATATATTATTTTACATCTACTGTAAAATAACAACACATTACTTTCTGTCCTCTTCCAGAGTGGGGACTGTGCTGATTTATATCCATCTATTGTTTAAGAACTTGACCAATGTACCAAGTGAAGCTGATGTTATCAAAGCTGCCAATGCTCTGCTGGACTCTAGTATTAGATTAGCCCGAGATACTGAAACAGTAAAAGTGTATAATCCTGTCAGCATACAGAATGTAACCTATCAGAGTGAGTATCTTTTTAGCTTATATACTTTTTAAAATAAGTTGAAGATATACTTACAATTCAAAGTTTATAATCCTCATAATTCCTTTTAGAACTTGCCAACAACTCTTACAATATTGGCTTTGGATTCAAAATTAGCAATGTGAGCATTTCTTCAAATATTGATCAACTGAATGAAACATATAATGCAATCCAAACCACAATAAATGGCTTGGTAAGTATGGCCAGTCTAGTATAGGCCATATTGTATAATAAGATAGAATCAGTTGCAAAATTTCTAAATTAGCAGAAGCATTACAAGTGTATATGATTTTTACATTTATTTTCAGCTTAACAGAATTCTCAATTCCCCAAACTCTAAACAATTTATCTTTCCAAGAGCAATCTATATGTAAGCAATCTTTCAAACATTCCTTAAAATAAAATATCATCTTAAAAAGTTAAAATTGCCATAAGACTATATTTAATTTTTTTCTTTCCTTTTAGGAGTAACTCGACAACAATTGTGGCTGATTCAGAGTATGTCTTTTCGGAAGGTGATCTTAGTTTTGTTCCAAGTGGTTTTCTTGCTCAGATACTCATAGTTAGTGGTCTGAGTAGCCCACCCGCTCCCACAGAAGCACCCATTGCTTTTAACAATGAATTATTGCCAACTCCTGCTCAGAGCGGATTTCCAGAATGGGCATTAGCCATAATTATCCCCTGCAGTATTGCCATTGTTCTCATACCATGCTGGATTATACTCTGTGTAAGTGCCACCAAAAAGTTAGCGTTCAGCACCTTTCCTTTAAGTTTACAAAACATAATACAATTAAAAATTTAATAAATAACAAATAATATAGGTAACAAATTTCAGATACATTTTAAGAACCAGAGTCTTCTAATAATTTTATTGTATTTTTTTTGTCTCTTTTAGTGTATGCTATGTGGCTGTTGTGCTGCCGTAAGGCGACGCTACAGCAGAAGACGGTCCTACAATGTCCAATACACAACACGGAATGGTATCTTTTGAGAACAGACTGAATCCAATCATAGATCCAAAAAATACTAAGAAAAGTTTTATAAATCTAATTGAATGCTTTTAAAATAGAATAGCAAGGATATAATTTATATGTTTAACTGATTCACACTTTCCATATCAATTATTTCTTTGCCACAAAATAATAAAATTTTCTCAAAGCTTCATAAGCAGACATTATATAAAAATATATATTTTTCTAAACTCAAATGTTTGCATTGTTGAATGCATTAGTCAATCATTTCTTCAAGTTAATTTAATTTATTCTTTAAATGAATGTCTTTCCAATAAACATTCCAATAAACAAACAAAAATGGAATTTATTCTTGTTTCTTACAGTAGCAACAGCTATTTAGAATGGTACTAAAATGGTACACTTTGTAATGTGATTCACAAGCATACACAACAGGCTGTATGCATTTTTCTTGTCTACAATAGATTAGTACATGTGTCCATACATGGGATCACACAAGTCTTAATAAAAAGTTTTTGAATAGCATTTAAATAGTCCAGGTGAGCTTTGGGTTGCAGCAGGTTGATAAATAATCTATTGCTTCAGTGAAGAACCTGTTAATGGTGGTACCACACCATCTCTAGTACCTTCTACTAGATTGCTGAAGGGGTGCATAGATCAAGAAATTGATGAAATCATTGGATTTGAATAATTTACAATGATTTAACATGACCAAAGAGGTCTTGAGATTCATTTTCTGTGCTGTTCATTATGTTCAGTCATGTGGAAATGTATTCAGAAAAAGAAAAATGAAGAAAAACCTTGTGCATGTTTGGAGGACTCTTCAAAAAAGTAAAACATGAGGGAAGAGGGCTGGGTTAAGTAAATACATTGAACAGATAATGGCATTTTTTCCTTCACAGCATTATTTTACATGTTGCCTTGTACAGATTCCCAGAGAGTGGCAGCATGAGAACAGCTGAGAGCAGATTATTGCTCTTCAGTGCTTTTTTAAATGTATTTTCATCTGTTGCTGTTGGGTCAGTTTTGCTAAGGAAAGGAACCTTATAGCTCACAGGACTTTTTAATGTTGGGCTACGATCCAGCACGGCTGTTACAGGTGACTGTCCAGGCATAAAACATACCAGGAGACATACTGTATGAGAGATATAGTATGAGATCTTTTAGTGTGAAACTGCCTGCTGCCCAATAAAACAAGTTTGGTTCGGTTAATAAGTTCGCTATCGTTATCGCTAGTATTTTAGGAAAGAAGAACACTAGGTAAAATGTCTCAATCTAGTCCTCTAACTTCTCACTTGAATTAACACCAGTAGAACACTGAGACTGTTCTTATCTTTGCCAAGTTAGGTTGTGGAGTGTGCTCTAGACTTGAGATGAAGCAAAACACTCTTTCTCGTTCCTTTTAACAAAATCGTTTAATGTAATAGAAGAACAACAATGCATATTATGTAGGGTTTACATAATAATGACAACGAATGACTGTCGCATTCTTCACCATTAATATGTAATGCTTAGCTCTGGGTCAGAGGTGTATCGAATCTTTAATGACTCGGATTAGTCGGTTGGAGTTTTAATATCTTTTATAAAGTAATTTTGCATAAGCTCCGTTCATGCTACATATTTTCCGTGTTCACCAATGTTCTTTGAATAAAGCCAGGTTTAGATTAATATCAAACATTACATATCTTACCCACTCATTCCTTCCTTTATCTAATAAAAGGGGTTTGTAAATGCTGATTACACCTTTTAAGTTATGCAGAATAATCAAACATACACACAGGAATAAAACATACTGAGTAAATATATGTACAGTGGATCCTTGGATTACGAGCATAATTCATTCTGGAAGTGGGCTCATATTCCAAAACACTCGTAAATCAAAGCAAATTGTCCCATAAGAAATAATGGAAACTTTTTCTTTTTAAACTTTATTTCAAATTATTCGTTCCACAGACCAAAAAAATAAATACATAAAAATAATACAAAATATAAAGTAAAAATAAAACAAAGTAACCTGCACTTTACCTTTAAAAAAAGTAAAAATAAATCCCAACAGATAAGAGTTTCCGTTTATGTGCGCAGGCGCTGTGTGTGTGTGTGTGTGTGTGTTTGTGTATATGTGTGAAGCTAAAGTAAGAGGAGACTCTTACTTTCAGCCCATCCCGTCTCCCCCTTCTCATCTTACACAGTAAACCTTTCTCCTCTCTTATTTGAATTTCACACAAACACACACACATACACAAACATTAATGGAAAGACTGTTTTGTCGGAAAAATTAGCAAGGAACATCACTAATGACACTCGTGTGAGCGCATACTAACGGAATCACTGCTGTAAAGTAAAACAAACAAATTAACCACTTTACTCTGTAGAGCAGAGTATGTGTGCATGTTTGTGTGTGTGTGAAGCAGAGAGGGGGTGCGGGGAGTAAAGGTGGGAGAGAGAGAGAGAGAGAGTGTGAACCGGCACGGTGTCAAATTACGCGCGCGCAAACACATAACGACAGGCTGTGGGAGAAAATGTATTTTTAACCTGTCTAATGAGACTTTCTTTTGCTTTACATGTGCACATGTGCTATAAGAAACAGTACACGCGCGCTGTACACACGTACTTACAAACACAAAATAAAATATGTTTTACATACACACGTGTGTTATAGTAAAAAGTACATGCGTGCACGGATGTTGATTATACCAGTGAGAGACGAGCACTAAGATCCAGCAGGGGAGTCGATTGCCCACAATTCGACAGCGCAAGAGAGGGAGAGAAAAAAACATTGGCTCAGTTGTGACCACGTGGCGCTCGGCGTCAAAACAAGAAGCGCATGCGTGATACATGATACTCGGTACTCGTAAACCAAGACTTTTTCAAATTAAAAAATTTTTCCGCGACTTACGGAACTCTCGCAAACCGCGTTACTCGCAATCCAAGGTTTCACTATATATACGTTTTGCACTACTGGCACACTTTATGGTTTAAAATAGTGTCCATGCCGTATGCCTCTTTGTTCATTGAAAGAAATGTGCTCTGGAGGTCAACGAGAGTGTCAAAATGACTTGGTGGTCCCCCCCCCAACTCTGGGTAAAACTGTCCACTTTGTTTACCGGATCGCTGATTTACACCCTTGATTTTGGGGTTTACTTTGAGGCATCTGGTCTTGTGGCTCCAGGCCGTCCTGCAACTTCGTTTTACAGATGTTCCTTTATGTTCGCGGATCAGATAAGATTATCGAGATGGCGACATGCAGGCTGGGAGAGGGGCTCTTGGAATGTGATCAATTGATTGCTCTCTTTGGGAGCCCTGTTCATCCCTACATTATCAAAGAATTCTTGTACGATTTCCATAGACTGTTGTTAGCTGCAGAAGGAGGCAATGGTGTGGCAGAGAGATGTAGCAGAAATGGGAAAAATCGAGAAAGTAAGGCGGGAGTTCTGGCCAGGCTAAGGAAGCAGCCACACAAACCTCTGATTCCAAGTAGTTTGCTTGTCAATGCCAGGTCAATGACATACAAAATGAATAAAATTTAGATACAGCTAACTGCTAACAACATTGGCTGTGACAGCTGTGTGATGATGATAAGTGAGACATGGCTTTACCTGATGATTCCTAACATAGCAGCTAGCAGGCAGCACAGACAAGAAAAACTATCATAGTACAATCATCCTATCATTTGGAGCATGATATACTTGAAATACAGCTTTGATCAAGAAGTATGTGAATGAGGAGGCAGATCCAACTAGAAAACTGTTGTGTAAGTGGTGTACAAATTAATATTTACATTTAGGCATTTGGCAGATGCTCTTATCCAGAGCGACTTACTAACGTCTTTAGCTGCATCCTCGAAGCGAGCATAAAAGGTTTGCAGCTCATCTGCCAGAGTCGCGTCCGCGTTCATCATACCGGAGTTGGTGTTTTATAGTCCGTTATTGTCCTCAGTCCCTGCCAAAGGCTCCTAGAGTCACTCTGTTGGAGTTGTGACTCTAGTTTCCGTCCATAGCGCTGCTTTGCCTCTTTCACCGCCTTCCGCACGTTATATGATGCAGCCTTGTACGGTTCCATGTCCCCCGACACAAGTCCCGCGTTGTAGGCAGCGGTGCGAGATCTCAGAGCGTCGCGGATGGTTTTATCCACCCACGGCTTCTGGTTGGGAAACGTT
>JAQMYJ010000039.1:7168174-7182154 GCA_030014305.1 Clarias laeviceps | reverse complement strand
AGCTTGTTCTCCAGTGACTGGACGTTGGCGAGCAGGATGCTAGGCAGAGGTGTGCGGTGTGCACGAGCTCTCAGCCTGTTCCTGACGCCAGCTCGTTTCCTTCGGGGCCACCGCTTCGCGTCGCGTCCTTTGTTCTCCCTCAAGATCTCACTCGGCCAGCTCGGATCTGGAGTTAAAAACGTCGAATTCTGAGTACATTGTATACCAATAGAAACAAGAATGTCTCTATCATACCTAATGTACTCAATGGTGGTACTTTTGCCGATTTTAAAACACTGAAAACTGACTTAAAAAACAAAAACAAAGAAAAGATGGTCGGAGCAGTTGTGACGGCAGCCGACCTCACCGGCGCCATCTTGGATAGCCCAACATGCTGAGATCCTGGTAGAAACCTGTGCGACTGAGGCAAAAAAAGAAGGAATTGGTTGGGATCATTAAGTTTGTCCCATGAGAGATAAAGAGACACTTGATTGTAAACAGTGTGTTCAAGAATTTTAGAGAGAAAAGAGAAAAGTAATATGGGGTGACAGTTACTGATGTCTGTTGGATCCAGGCAGGGTTTCTTGAGGATGGGGGTAACCCTCGACTTCTTCAATGCAGCAGTAACATGACCAGATGGAACGTTTGATGATAGTAGTGATGAAGGGGAAGAGGTCTTTTGAGATAGCCTGAAGCATTGTGGAAGGGATTGGGTATAATGAACAGGTTGTGGGATTGAAGGATGAGAAGGCATGCTAAATCTATTTGGATGTTAGGTTGGAAAATTGTGGAGTCAAGGAAGGTGCCTAAAATTTTGCTGTAGGGGTTGGGTGGGAGCAAATGTCTTCCAAATTGTTGCGATTTTCGCATCATAAACGTCGCTAAGATTGTTAAGGAGGGATATCATTCGTGTGGTTGTTTGCAACACATAAAATGGTGGCAATGGTCTAGTGGTTATCACTTTGTCATATACACCTCTAGAATCTGTGTGTGAAACTTGCATGCTCTCCATGTGCTAGGTGAGTTTCCTCCTGGTACACTGGTTTCTTTCCAAAGTTCAAAGACATGCAGTTAAGGTTAATTGTCTTATGACTTGAGTCCCCTGGAAGAGACTCCAGGCCTCACATGACCCTGTACAAAATAAGTGGTATAGAGAATGAATGAGTATCTCAAAGATAGCTTTTCTGTTGTTTTTTTTTAAAGCCAATGTTAAAAAAGAAACAATTATTGATTATTGATTATTTAGTCAAGCAGCATTGGGCTTGAGTTGCAAAAAGAAGTCACTGTATAGTATGCACATGGGAAGAAATTTGGAATAGCACTTTTACCAGTTGGAAAGGTGCTCTATCTAAAGTAATATGTAAAAATATATTTTAAATAAGCATGGTCAAAGTAAATATTAATTCATCAGGTTATTTAGGGACAGAAAAAAGGGGCTACATTTAAAATTACAACATGTTCTGGATATGTCTGTGTGCTCACTCTTAAAGCACTGCCTCAAGCTGCAGTCCACTCTTAAATGTAAATCTTACCCAAATTCTTGACTGGGATTTGTTCGACAATCTTCTCAAAGTTGCGGTTATTCCTGTTGCTTGTGCACCTTTTTCTACCACATCTTTTCCTTTCGTTTAACTTTCCATTTATGTGTTTGGATATAGCACTCTGTGATCAGCTAGCCTACTGATCCAGACTGAGACTCCAGTCTGGACCAGTTAAAGACTCCAGAAACATTTGCAGGTGTTGAGTTAATTAGCTTATAAGTGTGCTACAATAAATTTCCAATATTGGACTTTTTCACATTATTCTAATTTTGGGTTTTCATTAGCTATAAACCATAATCATTAAAAGAAATAAACACTTGAAATACAGGGCTTGTAGTGTGGCCTTGGGAAGACACTCCTACTCATTCAAGAATATATATATTTTTTTTACCATTTTCTGAAATAATATTGAAGATATCAAAACAAATAACACATATTGTTATGCAGATTTACTGGGAGCTAATGCAGGAGTGTTTTGTTTTATTTTTATTTTTTGCATATTAAAAGTATTTGTCCTATTTTACAGAGATTGACAGCTCCACAGCTGTCACAGATGTCACAGCTATCAGTGGCTGAAGGATCAAAAGCACTAAATTGTCTCTCTGGGAGGGGAGGCATTTTTTTCTCATCCCTGTCAGTCATAGAAACAATATATAATTGTAAGCATATGTTGGCTCATACTGTACCATGCAGAAGGGGGTCTACATGAAGCTATATATCTATCACATTTTTCATAAAATGATAATTACAAAAAATAAAACTGTAATATATATATATATATATATATATATATATATATACTGCACACTTTTGTCATAGTGGCTGTAAAACCATTTGTTGTTGTAGTGTGTCACTCTTTTTTTATACAGCATGTTTTCAATACAAATTGAAAATGATTCACCCAATACTGGAATGTTGTTAGTGTGGTTTAGGCCTAATGTTTTTATTTATTTATTTCCCCATATGTAATTTCCTAGTTTTGATGTGTTAGTATTGTTGTACAATTTAGAAAAATAGTAAAAAAAAACTTCGGTGATATGTGAATGAGAAGGTGAGTTCAACGTTTTGACTCCTTTTGTAGCTATGTTGCACAAAAAAAACAGTGACTACCTTTTTTTTCTTTGACCAACCACAGGAGGTCACTCTCCCCCGATCCCTGACCCCTGAAGGGGTTGGGCTTTTGCTGTAGTATGTGTGAGGTGTGAGACAATAGTTCAGGAGGGGACGTGACAAAAAAGGCAGTTAAAAGCATTTGTCCTATTGTTCAGAGATTGACAGCTCCTGACGTCACAGCTATCAGTGGCACAAAATTGTCTTGCTCACTGGGTGGGAAGGCAAATTTTTCTCATCCCTGTCAGTCAAGGAAACATACTAAAAAAACAAAAACAAAAAATAAATAAACACATGTATACAGCATGTTTTCAATACAAATTGACAATAATTCACCCAATATTTAAATGTTGTTAGTGTGGATAAGACCTAATGTTTGTATTATTTTAATTTTAAGCTAAAGTTCTTTATAAAAGGGTAAACTTACGAAGAATTATTTTATTTGTGTAGAAATTTCTGTTTGGGTTTTGTTTGTTTGTTTTCCATATGTCATTTCCTAGTTTTCATGTGTTCGTATTGTCGTACAATTTAGAAAAATATAAAATAAAATAAAAAACTTTGGTTGATGTATAAATGAGAAGGTGTGTTCAACGTTTAGACTACTTCTGTAATTATGTTGCACTACAATACATTTTGAACTGAGAAACAGCTTTTCTGACAAACCACAGGAGGCCACTCTCCCCTGATCTCTGACATTCCTTGCACACCTCTAACTGTCTACTCTAACTTTTATTTTTTAATACAATGCTTGCAGCTGTTTTTACATAAAACTCTGCAAATGAATCCAAACCCAGGTACAGGTATTTGTTAGAGTGCTGTTAGGTACACGGGCATGTACACTCATGGCATCGTTTATATGACTCTTAATATTCTTGTAGTTTGTGTTGTAGATGAGGTTCTCTGGAATGCTGATGTTACTGATGTTAAATGTGAAGGTGATTACATGGGAGGCATCAGAAAATTCTGTTACTGATGTTTGTTAAACAATGAGGAACAAACTCACTAGGAACAGAGGTAAAATATAAGACCATTCAGATAAGAACAACAGCAGAACCAGATCTGAAAAGTTAATTTACTGTATATATCCACACATGCATGCATACAAGCATGCACGCACAAACACACACACAATATACAATGGTACCTTGGATTGCGAGTAAATTGGTTTGCAAGAGTTTTGCAAGACGAGTAAATTTTTAAAATAAATTTTAACTTTATAAACAAGCGAGGTCTTGACATACGAGTAGTAGGCCTATATATGCACTTTGTCTGTCAAGCATCACGTAATCAAAACTGAGCTAAGTTTTGATTACATGATGCTTGACAGACAAAGTGACAGACAATCTTCTCTCTCTTTCGCTGCGAGATTATGGGTAATCATCTCCCATTCTTAGTCTTAGTGTGTGTGCGCCACTTAGTATAGTCAACATCCATGCACACGCCTACTACTACATGCTTTCAGAACGAATTATGCTCAAAATTCAATCTATCTTATCTCTTCTCTCTCCCTCTCTTTCTCCCTGTCCCTGTCTCTGTCTGTTGAGCTACACATGCCACTCCTGAGCTGCGAGGCTGGTTGGAGATCTTGTCACATGAAGGCCCGTGTGGTAAGCTTGGGATGTGTGTGGTAATTGGGAACAATTCAACTTTACCATAAAAATGGTCCTGACCTCGACTGATGCAAACAGCTGTTCTCTGAAGACTTGTGACTGCAGTTGCTCAATAGTTTAAGCACAGAATTTCCTACAGTCTACCTAGGCTGCCAATAATGAACTTATTAATCCTGGGTGCGGCCACAGACGGGAGTCCTTCTTGACGTCCATCGGCTGGGCGACTTTCCCGACTGGGATCAGGGGCCCTAACACGATCAGCTCGGCGGCCTTTTCCTCTTCGGCGCAGATGCGAAGGCGGGCTCTGCATGGGAGTGAAGGTGCCGCAAGAGATCAAGCAATTCTTCCCCGCGCTGTCCTCATTAGGGAGATCAAAGGGGCGGCATTCCGGTCTCGCCTTTAAAGTCTCCAGGGCACAAAACATCGCCATTCTTGTGTGCCACTCTCTAATAACTCTACCACATGACTCTTAGCTTTGTTTCCGGACCGCGGACTAAACTCCACTTTGCTTTTATAATGCGGAGAAAGCCCAAGATTCATTAACGTTAATTATCAAGAGGTCCAACATGGTGGCCCCGCCCCCTCACACACCTGCAGGGGGGGGGTGGGCTCCATCTGCGTAGAGAGCCTACGGAGTGAACAAGGAGTGACAAAAGGTTGAGGTGCATACCCATCACAGGCGCACGCCGTGACAGACATCATCTGTTATATTGGACTTCCAGTATGACTGCAAAATAATTCCTTCTATCCGTTATCACCCAAATGAGGATGGGTTCCTTGTTGAATCTGGTTCCTCTCAAGGTTTCTTCCTTTTAGCATGTTATGGAGTTTTCCCTTGCCACCGTCGCCCTCAGCTTGCTCATTGGGACTATCTGATCATTTTGATTCATACACATTATCTCACATTTCATACAAATTTCTATAATTTCCATTTGATTGTGTAAAGCTGCTTTTGCGACAATGACCATAGTTAAGAATATTTCATCGGACCACATATTGCTTTGATTATGGCATTCGTTTCAATAAGTTTAAGCAATGTCACAACATTTATTTCCATCCAGAGTCACATTACTTTATCTCTAAGATTTTTACACTATGTAAAGTCTTCTCCAGAACATGCAATGTTCTGTTGTTAGCAATAAAGTTATAGTTGTAGGTATGGGTATTTCTTCTGTAGTTGTTGGTTCTTCAAGGGGACTGCTTGGGGCTGGAGTAGCTGTAGATGCAGGTGGATTTACTGTTGTTGGTCCAGCATGTGTTGTAGCCTGTTTAATGAATATACTGTACTCATGGTGGACAGTCCTGTTTGTGATATTGTAGTTGATATTGCTAAATCTGATTTCTTCTTTTTCTGTTGGTTCCTTGTATGTAGTGATGAGTGGTGACAAGTTGTAACAAATTCCTACAGTAACAAAGTAAGCTATAATTTGTGCTTACTTTGTTTAAACTATAGAATGTAAATTATACTTTTCTTACCAGTGAAGTGACATTCCACATTTACAAAGAAAATAACCCTTCCAAGGGTCTACTTCATCTAAGACAGGCTGTTCTTTATTTTATAGGCAATTAGTGCACATGATAGATGGATAGATAGCTGGACATAAAGATAGAGAGATGCTTTACTGATCCTGAAAGACATTTCAGATGGCTCCAAGTCAGCATTTCATGATGGTGTGTTCATCCAATACTTGCCTACATACCTCAAGGCAGATTATAGCTAGTAATTTCTGTACCGTTAATGAGCTGTGTAGCCCTCTTGAGAACACTAAGCTCCTGACATAGCTCTGAAATACATTACACAAATCCTTTTACCCCAACAAGGTACCAATCCATGAAGAAAATCAGATTTTGTTAAAACATTGGTTTATCAAATTCTGTATGTTCACAGACAGTATTTTGTATTCAGTATAATTATTGCAGTGTATACAATAAGTCATGAGTAGTCTGCTCATGTCTGCTAAATGCCTAAATGTAATCAGACGTAAACTTAAAAGTTTTAATGATGGCCTAATTCACTTTAAATAATGATATTATATTACAACACTACTGCCCCCTGTTCTTTGCTTCAAAGACTCCCAGATTACTGGAAGCAAGTGCATGTGTGACCATAGGGGTTTGTATTTTAAAACATTTGTCTTTTTTTCCAGAGATTGACAGCTCCTGACATCAAAAAATGAAAAAAATCTTGCTTTCAAGGTAGGAGGGTAATATTTTCTCATCCTTGTCAATCACAGAAACAATAGATTATTACAGTATAAGCAGCTGTTGGCTCATGCCATGCAGAAGGGGGTGCACACGAAGCATTCTATCTATCTATCTATCTATCTATCTATCTATCTATCGCACTTTTCATAAAATAGTTACAAAAAAAAGGAAAAATGTAAACAATTTCTAAAAATATCTAATTGCACACTTTTGACATAGTAGCTGTAAATCCCTTTGTATGGTAGTACATCAGTCTTTTTACAGCATGCTTTCAATACAAATTGAAAATAGTTCTCTCAATACTGGAATGTTGTTTTACATTTGTAAACTAATGTTAATAAAGGTTTGTAGATTTAAAGCTAAAGGTGTGTCATAGATTATGTTTATGAAAGCATAAACTAATGAATATTATTATTTTAATGTAGAAATTTCTCTCTGGTTTGTGACACCGTCCATTGTTAAAAGTGCTTCACAAAATATTATTCAATTGAACACATTATATTTGTACATGTTTGTCATGCCAGTCAAATTTGACATGTCATTTGTCAAATTATATGTCAGTTTAAGTTACGCAAGTGTGCGTGCACATGTGCGTACGCACACACACAAAGAAAAATGTAGTAATAATTAGGTGTTGTTGAAGATGGGTCCACATGCCAAACCTTTTACTCTTTATGTCTTACGCACTTAAACACATTCACACACTGATAACTCGATCAGGTTGGTCGAGCAGCCTTGTTGCACAGCCTTTTTCAGGTCTCTCCAGAGATCTCTGGTGTTCAGGTTAGTAGCAATGACCAATGAAATACTGTGCTGTGGCCACATCCCAATGCAATGTGCTGATATAGCTTACAACAGGTTAAGGTCGCTGAAACGTTGGATGTCCAGGCGGAGCTCTTAAAATAATATGGGCTTAATATATAACTGGAGTACCTTTGACGGTAAAATCGGCCTGTTAGGGTTCGATGGTGTCCATACCACTTGGGAAGGTGGTGCTCTTATTTCCTGCAGTATAGCTCATGGTCTCAGAACAGGCCTATTTACTCAGTGACTATCCAGAGCCCAGGGCAGGAAGCAAAAAAACTAGCTAAAGCAAATCAACTGCTAGCTCAAGTTTAACCATACTGAGACTGTTTTGAACATGTCTCTTTACTGAGCTAAACAAAAATGTAGTAAGTAAGTCTGTTTTAGTGATCTAATCAATATAAAATGTGACTAGACCAAATACATGACCAGCACCTCTGATCTGAAGCTAGTTAAATAAATAAAAAAGAATCTCTCAGGTTAATCTCTCAAGTTATCACTGATCTGTAGTTTAATATACTGTGTTTAATATGCAGTATACCACATTATGTTATATGAATGTATCTCACTTACAAAATACAGACTCTAAACAAATAACACTAGACAGATGAGTTTTCCAACTCATATCCCTATTATTATTATTTTTATTATGTAAAGCTGCTTTGCGACACTGACAAATTGTTGAAAGTGCTGTAAAAATAAAAAACCAACAGCAAGTGTATATTTAAATCAAATAAATGAATGATAGAATATAAAATAAATAAATAAATTTGGTTCCTCAATTATGGTGCATTAAGCCTTAATGATCAACTGTATTGTTAAGCACCTATTATGTAATTAGAGTGACAAATTGTATAGAGTTACATTACTACATTTATAATCATAGAGATTATTTTTATGTGTATATATTTCTTTATTTGATAGCTGGAGTTGATCCCCAGGAATAATAATATACCTGCCTTCATGGTGTTTGAAAAAATAATCCCATGTTTAGCCCATGATTACCACCACTACCACACTGCTGATGCCAAACCTGTAGTGCTTTTGCAATTTTCCATATTCCATAATAATAAAAATTGGGAAATGGAAAAATGGAGAATTTTTTTTTTGATCCCCTGAAGACTGTGTAAGTTTGCCCATTTATAAAGAAATAAAGGGTTTATAATTTTTATCATATGTTTATTGTAAAGGATATAGAATATATAATAATAATGTAATTATAAAAATTTTAATATAACAATAATATCTATCTAATTCAATTCAATTCAATTTTATTTGTATTGTATTTGTATTTGTATGGTCATTGTCACAAAGCAGCTCTACAGAACCAAAAGAAAATTATGGAATTATGTGTATGAAATGTGAGAAAACATGCATGAATCAAAATTATCAGATTGTCCCTGATAAGCAAGCTGAGGGCGGAAAAAGTCCAATGAAAAACTGTCAAAAAACTCCCTGAGATGACAACAGGAACAAACTTTGAAAGAATCCAGACTCAACCAAGAACCAATCCTCATCAAATCTGACCTTTATGGAAAAGTGGCAAGAAGGAAGTTAATTAGTATCCAGTCTCATATCCTTCACACATTGCTCAAAGCCATGCTTATGTATTATGTTGGCCAGAGGAAGAACAAACCGAACCGTGTAAAACAACAAATATTACCTCAGAACATACATGCTGTTCTCAACTAACAATTAACACTTTGTCTAAAGAAATGACCAGGTTTGAGAGGAAATCCGCGAATTCAGACTATAGCCCTGGGGGTCTGTAAATAATAATTAGAGGAATCGGCTGAGCAGACTTATTATTTGTGGCTACACTGTTACTATAGAAAACTTCAAATGCGTTAAATTTGTAATCATGTTTTAGGACAGTCTATAAAATACATTATTCCTGTTATTTTTACCACTGCCAAGTATGAGCTCTTATTAAAACTTAAACAGGAGATCAGCAGATCAGTACTGGGGCACATGGTATCAGGTGTCTAGTGCCACCATGCCTGCCTCAAATGCCTCAAATGCTAAAAGAGTGCTTTGAACTTTGGTTACACCAGCATACACAAGCCTGTGTATTTTCAGCACCTTTACGCCAGTTGAACCTGTATGTGCGTCAACGAGTAAAGTTTCACATTATCTGTATTAAAAGATGGGTGTGGCAATTTACCAAAATAGGAACAACATTTTGATGTTTAACCTTTGCATAAAAGAGAAATGAGGCAACACCACTCCCAGTGACAGAAATGCTGTTGAATGACCACAATGCCACAAAACTGCTGCATTGTTTCAACTCCAAGCTACATTCCACCATATTCAACATGTCTCAGAGAGTTGAAAGAGATCAATTAAAGTGAGTTCAGGTGGGAAATCTTTCCTGTTAGGACTTTTAGTCCTAATAACTATTAGTCATGCACTCCACAATTCTGGCCTTTATGGAATAGTGGCAAGAAGAAAGCCATTGTTGAAGTCATAAGAAGTTTAATTTGAAGTATGCGACAAGCCATGTCGGGGATACAGTAAACATCTGGAAGAAGGTGTTCTGGTCAGAGGAGACTGTATGTAACCTTTTGGCCTAAATTCAAAATGCTATGTGTGGCACAAAATTAACACTCACATCACCCTGAACACACCGTGAAATGTGTTGATGGTAGTATCATGTTGTGGGGATGATTTTCTTTAGCAGAGTTAATGGGAAGATGGATGGAGCCAAATACATGGAAATCTTAGAAGAAAACCTATTAGAATCTGTAAAAGACTTGAGACTGGGGTGAAGGTTCACCTTCCAGCGGGAGAATGACCCTAAACTTACAGCCAGTTACAATGGAATACATTTGAGGATCTGTGGCAAGACCTGAAAATTGCTGTTCACAGATGCTGCCCATTCAATCTAACTGAGCTTTATCTATTTTTGTTATAACTGTGTACATGTGAAAATTTGATAGACACATGCCCCAAATGACTTGCAGGTGTAATAATAGCAAAAGCTGGTTCTATAAAGTATTAATTCAGGGGGACTGAGCCACACTTTTCAGATATTTATTTGTAAACATTTTGCCATTTATCATTTTCCTTCCACTTTACAATTATATGCCACTTTGTGTGTGTTGGTCTATCAAGTAAAATACTAATAAAATACATTTACATTTATGTTTGTAACGTGAAAAATTTCAAAGGACATTAATATTGTTAATTGACATTAAGGTTAATATTGTCCTTTATGGAAAACTGTAAATATACAACAGGTTTAGCAGCAGCAACGTGATACAGTAATTATGGGCTAAGAAATGGATTTTTTTTTGTGATTCCACCAGATTATTATTTTTTTCACTAACAGGGAGTAAATGAATACATGTAAATATAATCTATATGTTTATAAAGGTATTTATACTATGAGCCACAGTAATGTAATTCTATGCAATTAGTCACTCTAATTACATAATATGTACTTAACAATATAATTGTTATAATTGGAAAAAAATAAAAATAAAGAATCTATATAGTAACTTTATTCATATAGCGCTTTTAACAATGGTCATTGTCACAAAGCAGCTTTACAGAATAAAATAATAATAATATGAAAATGAGTTTGAAAACTCTCATTGGTCACTATCTATCTATCCTATCTATCTATCTATCTATCTATCTATCTATCTATCTATCTATCTATCTATCTATCTATCTACCTACCTACCTACCTACAGGTATCTATCTATCTAGTATTTAGTATTAGTATTTTTAAGGGAGCTTGATTCAGTACACTGGGCACAAAGTGTTTAAAATCCATTTACCACAGCCTTGTTTGCCAACAAAGTGATATGACAGAATGATTAGGCTAAAATTGCACATTTACACTGGTTTAACATATTTGAATATGTTAAAAACAAATTCAGTTTAGCTTGTGTGATGAAACATGTATAAATTATAATTATCAGATTGTTCCTAATGGCCAAGCGGCAAGGAAAAACTCCCTGAGATGGCAATAGGTAGAAACCTTGAGAAGAAACATCCTCAGCAGAAAGCCTGTGACCTTCATGTGACAAAATCTCCAACCAGAAGCGAGACACCAGGTCAGTGATTATTCACAAATGAAAGAAATACTAAGCAACCAGCATCCAGATTGATTGTGAATGATCTCAAAGCAGTTGGGACCACACTCACCAAACAAACCATTGGTAACACAATATGCTGCCATGGATTGAAGTCCTTTAGGGCTACAAGGTCCCACTCCTCAAGAAGGCACATGTACATGTACAGGCTAAACTTTGCCAAGGAACAGATAAGGATTAGGAGAAAGTGCTGTGGTCAGATGAGACCAAAATTGAGCTCTTTGGCATCAACTTGACACTCTTGACATTTTTGGAGGAAGAAAAATGCTTAGTATGACCCTAAGAACACAATCCTTACAGTCAAGCACGGAGGTGGAAACAGCATGCTTTTGAGCTGTTTATCTGCTAAAGGGACAGACCAACTTTGCCTCATTGAGGCGTCTATGGATGGGGCCATTTATTGTTAAATTTTGGATGAGAACCTCCTGAAGATGGGTCGTGGATGGGTCTTCCAGCATCGCAATGATCCAAAACATGCCACCAAGGCAAGAAAAGAGTGGCTTAAGAAAAAGCATAATAAAGTAATGGAGTGGCCTAGCCAGTCTCTGGAGCTTAATCCTATAGATAAACTATGGAGGGAGATAAAACTTCGAGTTGCCAAGCGACAGGCAAGATACATTAAGGATTTAGAGAAAATTGTCAAGCATAGTGGACCAAAATTACTCCTAAGATGTGTGCAAACCTGGTAACAATTACAAGAAATGTCTTACCTTTGTGCTTGCCAACAAGGGTTTTTCACCGAGTACTAAATTGTGTTTTGCTTAGGGATCAAATGCTTATTTTCCTCATGAAAATGCAAATTAATTTATAACATTTGTATAATGTGATTTTATGGATTTTTGATGGGTATTTTGTCTCTATCCTTTACAATAAACATATGATAAAATTATAGAGCCTTAACATTTTTGTAAGTTTGTAAAATAAAATACTTTTAGTTAATAATTATTTTCCCCATTGTATATTGGGAACTTCATTATATCCTAATGTTATTAATATAATCCTAAATTAAACCACTGCCAAATATGATTTCTTATTAAAACTTAAACATGAGATCAGCAGATTTCTGTGGTTACACCGACACATACAAGCCTGTGTATGTTCAGCACCTTTACGCCAGTTGAACCTGTATGTGCGTCAACGAGCAAAGTTTCACATTATCTGTATTACAAGATGGGTGTGGCAATGTACCAAAATAGGAAAAACATTTTGAGGTTTAACCTTTGCATAAACGAGAAATGAGGCAACACCACTCCCAGTGACAGAAATGCTGTTGATTGACCACAATGCCACAAAACTGCCGCATTGTTTTAACTACTGTACAAGCTATAATCCATCTGAACTTCTGATCTAGATCCCTGAAGGCGCGATCACAAAATCTAGAAACATGGTTTATTCAGTGTAAACCTCGCATTTTTCAGCCTTGACGAATAAGTTATTTTCAAGAAGTCTTTGCAGAACTTGCCAAACATTGATGCTCCCCCAGGCTACAGGGGAAAAGGGACAGCTGAGACCAATAAGGACCATGAGATACTCATAATATATTCAGTTAGGCTTTTGAAAGAGGTTTGAGAAGGAACACATTATACCTGCTGTGAGGGACTCTGTGATATACTTCTTTTTGGCTTCCAATTACTTACGCGATTCAATTCCGTAAACTAATTGTATTTGCTCCTGAATGATAAGGTAAAGACATCTCATCTGGGTCAAATAAAGAAAATCAGCTCCTTGAATGTATGAACATAATGTACGAGGTGTAGATTATGTTAGCAGAGAAGTTTATGTATAAAATGATATGGCTGAGAGAAAGAAATCACCTTTCTTGCCAGTTCAATAAAAAGGTAATCTGCTTGAAGTAGTTATTTGCATGTTGCAAATAATTATCACTATAAAGAGTCATATTTACAATTATTCACTTATATTCGGCAGTCATACAGTAGTTATTCTGTCAATGTTTAATCTTGTCTCGCTTATACGTCCCAATCAGATTATTTAATTTAATTTAATTTTAATCAGTTTTATTCATAAAATGAAACAATAGACATTGTCATTAAGCAGGTTACAAAAGGCTGGATATACAGTAGAGTCCTATGTATGAGAGAGTTATTTACACTCTTCTATCTTCGGAAAGCATGTCACAGTTTTATGGTCCTTTAAAATAGCATTTGTGTCAATAGGTGTGGTGGTGCATTTCGTCATTTTTACGCAAGTCCTGAACCTTTATATACAACTAATTTTGTTGTTCATTTTATGAAGCAGATAATATCAAGTCTCACCTCACATGACATTATCTGTAAAATCTGGGTGGACAACTTAATTATTTTGTTGTGTCAGATGTATGATGTCAGAGAAGAGTGTAAAGCTGTCAGCCACAGAACAATCTAGATAAACTGATTGTTCAAACCTGGTGTGATATTCTACATCAGTGAATTAAAGACAACAAGGTGTCCTGATGTGAAGGAGAAGACGTTTCTGTATTCAACAAAGATGTTATGGTGTACATTATGGTGTTATGGTGTACATAGCTTTCTTTCGGCAGGTTCAAAAAGCTGGATACAGAGTCCTAAATATATCCAAAAATAAATAAATATACAATATATATAACTTTTGGCCTGTACTGTGTGTATATAT
>JAQMYJ010000039.1:7109539-7120773 GCA_030014305.1 Clarias laeviceps | reverse complement strand
CATCGGCCCAACAGTTGGTCCGCAGGTGTCGACGGCTGTGGAATCAAGCCAACCTCGCCATCCAACACGCCAACACCAGTTACATCACCCAGCATCGCCGTCGACACCCTCCGGGACGCTTGTACAAAGTAGGTGACAGGGTATGGCTATCAACAAAGAACCTCCATCTGCACACCGAGTCACGAAAACTTTCACCTCATACCGCCCATACCGCATCACCCTAAAGATAAACCCTGTCACCTTTCGGCTCCAGCTGCCTGCGGCGCTCCGGATTCACCCCATATTCCATACATCACAACTAAAACCCCTCATCACCTCACCTGTTTCAAAATTCTAATTTTATAATTCATTATGACTTTAATATTTACATAATTGAGCGGATAGCTTTACTTTAGGCTTTATTATTTGTACTTAATATGTTTTTTTTTTTTTAACATGTTACAGGTCCTATACACAATAAGGGTCATACTGTAGATCTTGGTTTTACTTTTGGTTTAAATATTGATTCTATCCACATTGAAGAGTCTTTAATTTCTGATCATAGCTGTGTTTTGGTTAATCTGAAATATAAAATAGATTTTTTTTTTCTTCTGCCCTACCCTTTCTGCCAGGTAGGGCTCTTCCTGCCGGCCATGCTTTTACGGACGGAGGTAGGGAAGGAAAGAACCCAATAGCAGACACTGAATTCCTTAAAGCAGTTTTATTTGGCGCTAAAATGTTAAGCAAACAGAGGCTAACTCCAGGTAGTGCTGAAGCTCCTTAAGCGTTTTTGGAGCAAGTCAGTCTGTGACCGCCCTCAGGTTGGCGGGGTCCATCTGGATTTTAGATGGGGCAACAATGAAGTCTAGGAAGGAGACTGTGCTGCTGTGGAACTCGCACTTGAGTCTCTGGAGTACCCGGCGGATGTGTATCTTATGCTCCTCCAATTAGGAACATGGGAAGATGAAGATGTCATCTAGGAATACGAAGGCAAAGACATTGATAAAGTCTCTGAGAAAATTGTTAACTAGGGCTTGGAACACTACCGAAGTGTTGAGAGGGGAGAGAGCTGGCCCGAGACTTGCTAAACATGGCCTTAAGGTTGATGTAGTCGTGTGGAATGACGGAGAGGTCAGGAACCTTTTCAAGGGGCCCTGAGGCTAGGGTAGGGCAAAGGGCATCTAATAATTAATTAATTTTGACATAAGTGAAAACCATGTAGTCTTAAAAATGGAAGTCATTTTGTAAATAGTTATGATTTTTCTCTAAATTATTATTGGTATTACTGTCATTGGTGTTACCAGGAAGAGAAGTAATACCAGTTACAAAGTTATTGCTTTTAAAGAAGTGCTAGGTGTGAAAAAAGAAATACATTTCAGGAGATTTTTAATCACCCAATCTTGGGCTGTAGCACAGCTGTTATCTTCATACATTTCTATCTAAATAGGAATAATATTCATGAAACGATAAGTCTGGCCATAGCACAAAGATACAGTGCTGGTTGAAATGGTAAATGAGCTACTACTCATTGTAATGCCTTAGTGTCTGATGTCAACACTGCACTAAATCCTAGTGAAATTTCACTGGTTTCACTGATCTCTCACCAGCATACCTGAGTGTACTTCTAGTGTTTTATGATGTTTACCTCTATTATGAAAACTTCAGCAGGAGAAAGAGAAAAAAAAAAAAAAGTTAAGGAATAGCCTTCCACTTAATATCCAGGTTTGAGCCTTTGATTCAGAGAGGTACTTGAATAGGTCATGACAATGTTGGCATATTTCTTATCTTAGCAATATTTTTAAAATGGAAGTCTACATGAGCTTTAAATCTAAGGCTGGAATCTATAATCACACCGAGGTCTTTCACTGCTGCACATGATGAAACAAAAAGGCGATGCAGAGTTAGAATTATTACACCTAGTTAGAGTTTTCATGTTTTACATAAACTGCCCCTTCCTGATTTTTATCAAGTACCAATAGAATCAACTTTGACGTTTGAATAATGGCATACGTTACTGTTTAACTGAATATCTATTCAATATTGACGCAAGATATGTTGGGTGTTGTCTGTTTTTATTTTTCCAGTGTTATCAAATTCTTTGTAAGACTACCTGTGAATAATTCCTAGAGAGGGTGGGGCATGATTTTAATTATGGGAGTGCTACTGCGTATTCTCCTCTGACACAGTTGTGACACATATTTGAATTGTTTGTATTGATTTACATATTGATATTTCATACAGAGCAAACTATTTTAATATAAAATATTTGAAGAATCAGTAAGACTGTTGTGTAAAAAAAAAGATCACCTTAGTTAACTGATCTTTTACCTGTATGTACTTTTGTCACATAACTTTGTTTTTTTAGCATTATTAAGAAATTATGTTAGTCATATTATTGTTAGAATACACTCACAGCAAAACAACTTACGTTAGGGTGTAACAAAAGTGTCTCCTCCCAAAGCGTCATCAGTCCATTTAAACATCCTGTAATTAAAGCCATTTAACTTGATCTTTTCAATACGCACCTTGCAATACTTGTTTCCTCAACAGAACAGTCTTACTGTATTACATAAACAATTAAATTAACATGTTCAGAAAATGATAAAGTAATAAACGTTTTTGTTCACAGACAGGAAAACGCACACAATTAACCTCGATATAATAGATAATTTTAGCGTATGGTTATTTAGTCATTTTAATCTTTTACTCTAACACCCTAACTATATTTAGTGGTGACTGAAATCTGGGACTAATATGGAACGTTATAGCCACCTGTTTGATTCAAGATGTGTACTGAATACATCACTTTTCCTGTTTGTCAGCCTTTCAGTCAACTGTCAATATGAAGGACTTTACTGCTCCACCCCAAAGAGATAATTTAGAAATGCCATTTTTCCAGATAAAGAAGAAAAAGGAACAATTTAAAAAAAGGGAGATGCATCGTGGTCTTACATATAGTCAATAAACTCAGGGTAAATGTGAGAGCTGTATAGCATATGTCATGAGTAATAATATAAAAAAAAAAATTATAGTAATAATATAAAAAAAAATTAATGATATTAATGATAATAATAAGTGAAATTAAGGGAAATGCAGTGCAACCTTTGATGTGCAATTGTATTTATGACAGAGTGACAACAATGCAAATAGGAATAATTGGGTAAAGAACAGCAACAAATAGTCGCCAGATAGAAAAGGGAAGAAGCATAGTGTTCATAATCTAAATTCATAATCATAATTCTAAAAATAAATGCAAAAGGTTTAGGATCATCTGACTTGTTATGAAACACAATGAAATGAAATGTTACACAAACTTGTATTTATTACAATAAAAAGCATGGCAACTTTTACCATATTGTTGGCTACCAGCCATATTTAAAAAAAGACTTTTTTAAATTTCTAAATCTTTCATAGATGGTGGGTTGTCATCCCATTCCAGTACGCACAACCTTTTTATACAAGTTGTATAAATTGCCCACTAGGTCAACAAATTTATTACTGTTCTGTGGTGTTCTTTTATTTTGTAACTGCATTCTTCACATTTTTTTTTTTGTCATTGATCTCAGCAATTTGGATGTGCACCTGTTATTATTAAGATGAGCAAAGACAGATAATTTGTTTGAGCAACGCAAAATAGGGAGGGGCCAATGCTGTTGACGTTAAACTCCTAAATCTTTTCCACTCCTAAAGTCAACTTGCAGGTTTTATTAAATCTCCTTCCAAAACTTTGAAGGAAGCTTTCTTTAAGAGATATCACTGAGTGTTTTACAGTGGACATATTATCCTTTGAGACTGGATGGTTATGACTTTGGAGAATAATCTAAGGTAAAATAACTGCCATCTTTTATATCTATTTAAATTCTTACTTTTGATGTTTCAATTCATTAATATTATATGTGTAGTTTTTTGTACAAATGAAGCAAATCGAACTTACAAATAGCTTATTCACTGTTATCACAACAGTTATTGTTCTTTCCAGCTATTGAATACCACCAACCGTAAAAGCTTAAAATAATAATATGGAAAATGAGAAAAACTATGAAGATATAAAGTTCAACTAGTGTTGCTTTATTTGCTTACACTCCTTATTTTATTTAAAATTAAAGAAGCATTCACTACTATTTAATAAGAAACTACAGAATTGATCATTTTAATAAATAAATCTGCTACACATTTTATTTCATAGCAGGTACAGAAATCTCAATCTGTGTGACTAAATATGCAACTAACTAAAGGTGTATCATTTAGTCACAGCTTATTTAATGATGACAATTTCAGACTCAATAAACTAAGATATAATATCACTGTAAATTTATAGGTTTGCCTTCGCTAAAAATCATGGCACCAGAAAAACTACAGTCCTCACCATATGTAAGTAAAATTGATGTTTTGTTCACTTTAAAATCACTGGAATATTTCTACAACTACCCTAGAGTTTATTGTTCATTTAACATTAATCAGCAGTTTATTTTGCATTTCATTTTTGATCATTTGATCAAACATTTAATTTTGGTGGGTAATTTCTTAATGATTTCTGTTGTATTCATTATAAAAAGTTTAGCCTTGTCTCAGGTCCTAACTAAGCACAAGACAAAGCTGTTAACCTTCTATATGCTTGGTTTATGAAAGAACATTTATGGTCTTTATTATGGTACCTTTTTTCTTCAGCAGTATATTACAATACATGTTTAAATGATAGGAGATTTAGTTTAAAAACTACAACATACAGGTTTTAGTTTGGCATTAATATTATTATATTATATTATTAAACCATATTAATATTACTTGATCATGCCATCATTACTATATAAGAGCTTAATTGGGAAACGATTGACCTTTTTTAGGCCTTAAAAAATAATGAATGAAAAAAAACAGCATGTGCATTAAAAAGATATTTAATTGTAATATGTTTTATTTGCAACAGTATGTATATGGTGTGTGCTTACCTGGACTGGTGCCAAAGCGTAAGTACATATTGTTTCTTCCTTGTGTGTATCTGGATGAATGTAATGATCATTGTGCACAACACAAAAAAAATGGAATTAAGACTGTGGGAAGTGGGTTAAATATCCCACAGTGGTTAAATATCTATTTAAGAGTACAATATCTCAATATTGCCTTTAACAAAATCCCTCATTTAATATTGATTGATTGCAGGACAAAAGAACAGCAGAATCTGGAGACACCCAAAATGGAAAAAATGAGTATGAAGGGTAATTTTACCCAAAACAAAAATGTACCGGACAAAACTAATAAAGTGACTTTACAGCAACCTCCAGCTTTGCATATTTCAAATCCTACAAGAGCTAAATCAGCTTCTACCAATATTAATTCAAAAACAACCAAAGCAGCATACAATGCTGCAAAAGGTGCTACTACAAAAACAAAAGTACCCAACAAAGTTTCAATAAAAATGCCATCACAAGCATCACAAAAAGAAACTACAGCGGCTCCAAGGATTATTAGTAATTTGCCAAGGAAGACTGCCTACATTAAGACTACTTCTCGAAAGTATGTTCACATTCATTATTTATTTAACAGCTCATTAAAGTAGATGATTACTAATCCTCACTGTAATTTGTCAATTTTTGTCTCTAGACCTACGGTCACGGTAAAGCTGCTGTTTGACTGTGCATTTCCTATACCAAGTGAAAGTCTGGTCCTCAATGCTATTGCAAACTTGCTGCAAGCTCGATCTGCTAACATCCCAGATTCTGTGAAAACACTGGGCTTCTATTACAATAGTATGTTTTATTTCTAATCTACAAATGTCAACTTATCTGTCCTCTTCCTATGGAAGCTAAAGCTGTGTCAACCATACTGTAAAAAAAAAGAAAGAAAATGATGTTGGATTTGTTCCACAGAACTTTCAGTCAACTCCTACGAGCTTGTTTTCATAATCAGCATCGACATCATCCTGCCAGAGAACCATGGCCTCAGGAAAAATATATACATGCAAATCTACGCATCCATTGACAACACAGTGAGTAAACATGACCACATGTGTAGGATTTTGATCTGTAGGATATTGTATTTAATAAGCATGTAATAAAATGAAAGTGATTTGTTAAATCAATCATAAATTTGAGATTTAAAATTCATAAATGATCTCTGAAATAATTGAATTGATTATTTGGTTTGTTTCACTGAAGTCTATGCTTTTCACCTCCAGCTAAACATACTATTAAATGAGCCTGGAGCAGAACCATTTGATCCACATAGCTCCTACTTTATGTAAGTTCAAATTTATTAATTCATGTTGTTCAGCAATTTTTATAATTGTCATATTAAACTATTGCTGCTCTCGTCACAGGAATTTGGAAATTGATATAGAGTACAGATTTGGATGTGGGAATAATAAGCAACCAATCAGCTTTATAAAAGAACTCAGTGGTATGTTACACCACAAATTATTGCCCTATAAATGGAGAACACAAGGTTGAATAAGTGTTGTAATACTTGTAAATTTTATAATTATTATTTTTTTAACTACAGCAGCTTCAGCAGCAACTACAAGAAGTATGGTGACAACCAATGAGAAAAGGTACGCTCAGCCTCTGATATACATAGACCATATGACCAAAAGTATATGGAAATGACTTTTACACCCATATTTCCTAGTTGCGCATCAGTATTTATTCTGTCTGTACCATTATAATGTGCTCCACTCTTCTGGGACAGCTTAACACTAGAATTTGGAAAATGTCTGCCAAATGTTGTAAATGTTGGAGCATGGCTGTTCATTTAACTACAAGAGCATTAGTGAGCTCAGGAGCTGATGTTGGGTTGTTGTGGCTCCTGTTAAATGTTTTCATGAAGCTGGCTTTGTGGATCTCATAGGGGTATTGTCAAGCTTGAACAGCTCTGGGTTTCTAAATTCCAATGAAGTGAAATTGTAAATCTACAGCGTACAGAGGGACATACTGTGTGTGCTTCCTACTTTGCATCAACAGTTAGGGGAGGCACCATATATGAGTTTGATTGTTAGGGGTCTGTAATTGAGTAATACTAAATTATTTTATTGCACAATAATGGGTAAATTAATGTATTTTGGAATCTGTTGTCATGTTTTCTCCTTTTTCAGACTCAAAAAATTGGTGACTAACATTGAAGTTGAGTTTAGGAACCTGTCCTTTCTACCTAAGAAGGATAAAGTTCTGAAAATTGCACAAGCTGCATTGAACAAAAACAACAGAAAAGTGCGAGATGTTGGAACACAAACAAATAATACTGTTAGCCTACAGAATATCACATACACACGTAAGTTTCAAAATCCTAATGTGTAAAAACAATAATCTTTTTAATTGACTGGGAAGTGCCATGATGGATAGCATTGGCATCTCATAGTTCCTGGCTCTCTGATTCCTTCCTAAGCTAAGGTTATTGTCTGTGTTATGTTTCAAAGAGTCAGCTTATACTGTGTGGGCTTTCTCACATGTCCCACAAACATGCAATAGGTCAACTGGGTATGCCAAATCGTCCCTAGATGTGAACAAGAATGTAAATATCTGGATATTTACCTGTAATGATTGACATTCCATTCAAGGTGTATTTCTTCTGCCCTGACCAGCATTAAACTCTTTCTGAATATTATGTGACCTTAATAATAGTAATAATATTTTAATACGTTATTGCTTGTCAAAAACATCTTAAATATTAGTATTAATTAGGATACTTTTTAAAGATAAGGATTTTTTTTCTTTTTGTAGAAAAAACCAACAACTCGTACAGTTTAAACTTTGCATTTGTTCTCAACAATCCGAACATTTCTTCAAACACTAGTCAGAATGAAACTTACAACATCATACAAAACACAACAAACAACCTGGTGAGTAAAATATACTTTATTGGTCACAACCTTTCACATTTTTTTAATAAAAAATAAATGTGACAGTTTTAATATATTTAAGCAACATTTGACATTTATATTCAGCTGAATACACTATTAAATGGGGGAAATCAGACAAACCTTACCTACCCACAAGCAGTCATCAGGTAACTGATAAATCTTAAGCCTCTGTTACTTTTTCAACACAAAAAAAGCTGACATATCTGACATATGATTGTTCTGATTTTTTTTCAGTGGAAACTCTACCGTTGTTGTGGCATTTCAACTGTATTTGATTGAGGGACATAATATCAGTCTCCAAACTCCAAGTACACTTCTTAATCAGTTAATCACTATCAATCAACCGCCATTCACTACAACTACTACAACTACAACAAATACTACTACTACTACTACTACTACTACCAGTCCAGAGAGTGGTGTAACCACAACAATTGAATCAGCTGTGGTTCTCAGCACCTCATCTGGCATTCCCTGTGAGAGTTTCATCACTAATATGAATATTCTGTTGAGCTATCAAACTGCAATTTTTACTGCTGTAAAAGTGACAAACTATAACTGTGAGAGTAAGCTTTCTTTAACCACATATACATTTAACTGAACAAATTATAATGTTTTTTTCTTTTCCCCTTAAATAAACAGCTACAACTCCAGTGCAGACTACTACTACAGTATCTCTGTCCAAAATGTATGAAAGACTTTTAAATAGTTTAACATTTATGTTAATGTCTGAGATGCATACATTTTATATAAACATTTCCTGATTTGCAATATAATGTTGTATTTCTCTTGCAGTGAATCAGCTGTTATCTCAGTCAACCTAGTGGTCAACACCTCCCTTTCTGCACCCGATATGATTGTTGTGCTCAGTGCTCTCCCAGGACTGCAGCTCCCTTCAAATACCACGCTGGAATATACTCTTAAGGGTACATTCTTTATTCTTATCGCACAGTATATTTAAACCTAAAGAGTTCAATGTCTGTGTGTGTGTGTGTGTGTGTGTGTGTGTGTGTGTGTGTGTGTGTGTGTGTGTGTGTGTGTGTGTGTGTGTGTGAGAGAGTGAGTGCATGTGTTTGTGCTCTGCGATGGGCCCTGTCCAGGGTGTACCCCGCCTTGTGCCCTTAGCCTCCTGGAATAGGCTCCAGTCCCCTTGACCCTAAATACAGGATAAAGTGGTATAGACGATGAGTGAGTGAGTGAGTTCAGTGTCTCTCTTTAAAGAAATTATACTTATATAAATTTGATTTATTACACAGGAAATTCAAAGGCCTATACAGTTAATCTTAGATTTGATGTCAGCAATATCAGCATGCTGATAAACACTAGTGACAGCAACTTCTTGCAACAACTGCAGAGAATCACCAATAACACTGTGAGTATATATTACCATGTGCTTACTGGCTTACAGCAAGTTTGATGTTTAACCTATTTTTTATGTTAAACTTAACTTTGTGTACTCATGGAAAATTGGAAAACATGTTGAGTTTCCAACAGATCATTAAATATTGTCAGAACAAGAAGTTTCTTGTTGTAGAAAGCATGATGCTGTTGATTGACATTTGACAGGATAATTTAAAAATAAAATTTAAATCTCGGGATGTTTCTCCCCAGGTAAACACACTTCTAAACAATGTTGGTGCAAATTCATCTACACCGACGTCTTCCAGCTTTTCGTAAGTTCATGCCGAAGACTGCAGTTCTGACATCACTCTGTAAAATTGTGATTGTGAAGTCATTTGTATTTTTTTTTTTTTATATTTCTGTATCACTATAACAGGACTTTAGGCAATCAGATTACTGTCAACATGGAATACCATATTCCAAGCTCGCCCAGTCAGCCTACAACTGGTAGGTTCCACCAGAATTTAATAACCTTCTTCAACAAAATTTGATGTAATTTTCTTTACTAAAGATTCTGGACTATAATAAGTCTTATTATCTTGTCTCTTAAACGTGTGCTTTAGGCCCATCTACAACTGTTCATACGACTACAACTTCAGCTCAGAGTACTACTACAGTACTAGAGTCCACACAAACTCCAAGCTCCTCCAGTCAGTCTACGATTGGTAGGTTCCACCAAAATATGATAACCTTACTCAACAATCTCCTGTGTAGTTACTCCTTTAAAAAGGTTCTGGACATGCTAATGTTCTGTCTTAATATCTTATCATTAAAACCTGTGGTCCAGGCCTATCTCCAACACTTCATACAACTACAACTCCAGAGCTGACTACTACTACAGTACCGTCCACACAAACTCCACACTCCTCCAGTCAGCCTACAATTGGTAGGTTCCATCACAATATGATAAACTTACTTGACAATCTCCTGTGTAATTTTTCCTTTGAAAGATTCTGGTCATGTCTTAATACTTTATCACTAAAACCGGTGGTCTAGGCCCATCTACAACGGTTCATACCACTACAACTCCAGTGCAGACTACTACTACAGTATCTTCGTCCACACAAACCAGCTCGTCCAGTCAGTCCACGATTGGTAGGTTACATCACAATATGATAAACTTACTTGACAATCTCCTGTGTAATTTTTCCTTTGAAAGATTCTGGTCATGTCTTAATACTTTATCACTAAAACCGGTGGTCTAGGCCCATCTACAACGGTTCATACCACTACAACTCCAGTGCAGACTACTACTACAGTATCTTCGTCCACACAAACCAGCTCGTCCAGTCAGTCCACGATTGGTAGGTTACATCACAATATGATAAACTTACTCGACAATCTCCTGTGTAATTTTTCCTTCAAAAGGTTCTGGACATGCTAATGTTCTGTTTTAATATCTTATCACTAAAACCTGTGGTTTAGGCCCATCTCCAACGGTTCATACCACTACAAATCCAGCACAGACTACTACTACAACTTCGTCCACAATGTATGAGGGATTTTTTTTAATACTTTTTTAAAAAGTTTAACATTTCATTAATAGCAGAGATGCATTCAGTTTTTATGAACATATCCTTTGTTTCTCTAGCAATGGATCAGCAGTTATCTCAGTCAAGCTGGTGGTCAACACCTCCCTTCCTGCACCTGATCAGGGTCTCATTCTCAGTGCTGTCATAGCAATGAAAAATGCTCAAAACAGCACTTTGCTGGACTACACCATTGAGGGTATGGTCTTTCTTTCTTATCACACAGTACATTTAAACCTAAACAGTTAAATGTTTCTCCCTTAAGAAATCTATAAATCAGTCAATCATACTAATATACATGTGATTTATTCCACAGGAACTTCAAACACCTACACATTTACCCTTAAATTCAACATCAGCAACATACTGATAAACACTAGTGTCAGCAACCCCTTCACCCAACTGCAGAGCATCATCAATAACACTGTGAGTGTACATCACCATGTGCTTAGTGGATATCATTTCTAAGAATGCGA
>JAQMYJ010000039.1:7007372-7018518 GCA_030014305.1 Clarias laeviceps | reverse complement strand
CAGAGGGAGTCTGGATCACTGGCAGCTCAGGAACGACATGTGTAGCTCGACAGAGAGAGGGAAAGAGAGAGAGGGAAGAGAAACAGAGGGAGAGAGAGCAGAAGAGGAGATATAACAGTTAGTTAGTAATATCACTGTTGAGGTCTGAGGATTTCTTTCTTTTTTTAACGAATTATCTTGCTTCGACAACACATATCCTTCCGCACCTGGTGGAACTAACTAACCGAGACTGGCGGAGTTGGCAGCTGACAGTTTAATAAACGGGTGTTGAAAGTAGTTTTAAATTCTTACAAGATTAACTTTATACAGTGCTGTGCAAAAGTATTTAATCAGATTTTTTTATTTGATATTATTATTATTATTAATTTGCATATTTGTCATACCTAAAGGATTGAGATCATCAAATAAATGTTAATATTACACAAAAATAACTTGAGTGAATGCAAAATGCAGTTTATAAATCATGATTTTATTTATTAAGTTAAAAAGCTGTCCAAACCTGTCTGGTCCCATATGAAAATGTAATTACCTAAACTGAGTAACTGATTGTGACACTGTTGGCGACAACAAATTCAATAAAGCTTTTGCGATAACTGGCAATAAGTCTTTCACATCGCTGTGGAGGAATTTTGGCCCACTCTTCTTTTCAGAATTGTTTTAATTCAGCCACATTCAGAAGTTATCAAGCATGAACAGCCTGTTTAAGGTTATCTCAATCGGGTTTATGTTTCGACATTGACTAGGCCACTCCAAAACCCTAATATTGTATTTTTAAAGCCACTCCGACGTGGACTTGGTGGTGTATTTCAGATCATTGTCCTGCTACATAACACAAGCGCGCTTGAGCTTGAGGTCACAATCTGATGGTCGGAAATTCTTCTTCAGGATTTTCTGGTAGAGCACAGAATTCATGGTTCTATCAATTATGGCAAGTCATTCAGGTCCTGAAGCTGCAAAGCCATCACACTACCACCACCATGTTTGACTGTTGGTATGATGTTCTTTTTAGGAAATGTTGTGTTAACGGGACACACATCCTCCAAAAAGTTAAACGTTGTCTCATCAGTCCAAAGAATTTTTGGCCAAAAGTGTTGGGATAATAAGGATGTTTTGGGCAAATGTGAGATGAGACTTTTTGGTCAGCAGTGGCTTTTTCCTTAAAACTCTCCCATGGATGCCATTTCTGTCCAGTCTCTTATTTATTGTTAAATCATGAACATTGACCTTAACTGAGACTTGCAGTTTTTAGATGTTTTTGGTTATTTTATGAGCTCCTGGATGAGTCCTTGTTGTGCTCTTTGGTAGGCTGGGCACTCCTGTTCCAAGTTTTCTCCATTTGTGGATAACTCTCACTGTGTCACTTAGAAATGGCTTGGTGTAATCGTTTAGAGACGGACATGTCAATTAATTTGTTTCTCATCTGTTCTTAAATTTCTTAGATTTTTAGGTTTAGGGGGCAATTACTTTTTCACACGGGCCAGACAGCTTTTTTTTATTAAGTTTTTTATTTTTTAATCTAAATTATTTGAGTGTGACAAATATACCAAAAATAAAGGATAAAATAAATCCGAAAAGGGGGCAAATACTTTTACACATGGGCAGACGCACACCACTAAAAAGGGTGCTAGCATTACAGTATATTCGTATGGCCTGAACTGTAAGTGCACTCTCTTGTGGTTGACAAGTTAATATATACGAGGCTATAATCATGATGAGTGAATAACCTTCTCATCCGTTAACATATTAAAATCCATATAAAAATATACATGCGCATATTGGGAATACACATTCCCAGGCAATTTTATTGGGAACATTGGGAGCACCCTGTTCGCTCTTGTGTGAAACATTCTTGTGAGATTCTGCTCCTTGACATGTTTACACAGTGTTTTAACAGCTGGGTCTCAAACCCGAGCATGTCAACCACACGCGGTGTGAGCGTGCATTTGAGCAGGTGTTCAGCGTGTGCCAAAAATATCGTACACACCATTACACCACTGCCACTTGATCACTTGATTATTGTACGGTGTGTGCGTGTGTTTACAGGGCGACACCATTCTGGAGACGGGGGAGGTGGTGCCTGAGCTGCCAGAGACTCATGGCCACGCCCACCACTGAGCAGCTCACCTGTGACAAGAACACACCTGTACATACTTCTGTATCTGATAATAAAAAGCTTTACACACACTTTCTATCCTCATGCTGTGGTTACTCTAATCACTCACGTTTACAAACTCACTCTCACACACACACACACACACACACACACACACGTGTATTAGTGATGTACATGCCGAGCACAGTGTTTATACAGTAGTGTTCTAAACACGGTTCAGAATAACTACCATTATAAAAGGCCCACACTGCTTAGAATAATACTATTACTATGAGCAGAATTATACATAATGTTCTAATTTAAAATTACATCTGTGATGCTCTGTCAGTTTCAAAGGTAATATTTAAAGTAACATTACATAATATTTTAAGTTTTTTTTCTGATTTTACATTCTCATTTTTTCTCCAGCTCCATGTTTTTGTTTTTAAAGCATATTAACAAATAAATACACAACAAAATATTATCTATAAAGTATCCATCATGATAGATCTTATATCCTTATAAATATTTTAAACACTTTTTGTGACAATGTAATATACTGTATGCTGAAAGAAAGAAGTTGTTGTGATTGAAGATATAGAAAATAAGGTTTATGTTCAGCAAGTAATAGAAATGGTTAAAGTAAGTCGTAGTTCAATCAAACGTTTTTATTTTTATATTTAATAAAGCTCTCATACTTGAAATCTGACCCGCATTTTATACAACGCAAGCGGTTGACTTTTTTTTTGACACCCGTCAAACCCGGAAGTGCTGTTAACACACAGGAGGTAGCTTCCGGTTGGGAGTGACGCGTCCAGCTGTGATCTTTCTCTCGGTAAGTGTGTTTAGAGTGGGACTATAACCGTGTCTGTCGTTTAATGTTCTTAAATAGTTAAGGTTTTATCTGTAAATACGCGGAAATGGTTTAAAACAATAAGGTTAGTTGTTTATAGCCTAGTTTCCTAAATTTTTTTAAAACGTATGTGTTAAGTTCTCGAACTTGCACAACAGTGAGATAAACCCCTCAACACCCGACCCTGATTATTAGAGAAAAGAAAGGAGTGTTGAGGAAGTGAACAGTGTGATGTCCTGTTAAACACTTACTGACTCTTATAGGTGATTTTCTAATTAACTGATTAGAAGTGTTTATTAATATTGTGTGTGCCGCTGTATGAACATAATCATCAGGAATGTTTACGATCATGTGTGTGAAGTGTTTCTCACACATAAAGTATGCTTTGACGGCCACCCAAGTATACTTGTGCATCCTTTATAAAAATCTGTCTGGGAGAACGATACCATCGGCGATCGATTTAATTAGTCGTGGGCAGTTCCTTCACACACCATTAGAATAAACAGGTACAGGAGCGGTATTGCAAGAGTACTTGCAGCTAATGCTGCTGTAAAAATAATAAGAAAGGCATAATGACGGTCACACATGCTCTGCAGAGAAACACAATTTTACACGGTGAACAGAATCTTCTTTAAAAAAAAACAAAGAAAAAAACAAGAGTATTAACCTTATAACTCAAGCGGCATCGATTCGTGCAGCATCACAGCATTGGACAATGACCGATTTAAAAAACAAAACAGAACTGCTTATCCGGAAGTTCACAAATTACATTGTTTATTTGGGTATCTGATGTCATGTAGAACCAAAATTATCATTACTTTTAAAACATGTCAATTTTACTGCAATCCGGAACATGGGAATGACATTGCAAAAATGTAGAACTCACAAAATGGTCTTATTATTATTATTATTATTATTATTAGTCACAGAAACGTGTGTATATATATTTTTTTCTTCTTTTTTTGGCTCAGTCATTCAAAGTCATAAATTCAATTCCTCATCTTGCTATCAGTTGAGCTCAAAAGTTTACATACCCCGAAAGAAATTGTTAGACATTGCCATTTATTTGGAAAATATGACTGATGATGCAAAATATTTTTTTTCTTATTTAAGGGTAGTGGTCATGTGAAGTCATTAATTATCACATAGTTGTTTGAATCCCTAAGAGTTAAAAAAAAGGAGTCAAACAACTATGTGATAATTAATCACTTCACGTGACCACTACTCTTAAATAAGAAAAAATATTTTGTAAACTAAGGATAACTAAAATCACCCAAACATCCTTGATCAAAAACGTACATATCCTTGAATGTTTGTCCACACTATAAACACAAAGGTTGACAAACACAGGTTTAAATGGCTATTAAAAGGAAGTTTCCACACCTATGACTCATTGTAATTGTAATTAGTGTCTGTGCATAAATAGTCAGAGTTTCTCAGCTTATGAGGTGAGAAACTCGCAGCTTCTGGAGCAGTCATTTAGAGTGATGAGATCAAAATTTACCTTAATAGTCACAACCATAAATGCTATGTTTATGGTGAAAAGTACAACATCCCCATTGTAAAGCATGGTGAGCTCCAGGGGCACAGAGAAGTTAAGTCAAAATGGATGGCAAGATGGATGCAGCATGTTATCAGAAAATACAGGCAGACAATTTATATTCTACAGCACAAGCCGCACATGGGACGCTCTTTGATGTTCCAACATGACAGTGATCCAAAGCACAAGTCAAAGTTGACCCTCCAATGGGTACAGCAGAAAAAGGAGTTCTGGAGTGGCCATCACAGGTCTCTTGACCTGTGCTGCACGAAATGCCAGCCCATTCCAATGGCTACCTTAAGTATATGTCAGACTTGTGGGAAACACTGATGTGCGCTCCAGTGTGTGGATGTGTGTGTGGGCGTGCGCACCCATGTCCCTGCACATGTGTTCCAAGGTCTACTTGTACACCAGGAGTCATGCACAGGGTCTGAGCATGATGATTTGGGTAAACAGGCTTTCATTAGGTGAATATTTAAACTCTTATGGCATTAAGCAGGTGAGGCAGTGCTCATAAACACACCTGAGGTTGAAGTAAAGGTGATAAGTGTGAGCTGAAATGTTTAACCCTGGTGTTTATTATTTGCTGAATTCATTACTGAACTTTGAGTAGTGTTCACAGTGGTAATGTGTTTAGGTTGTTTTGTGTAACCCTTGATTCTGCGTGATGCTCATAGACTTTGTTCTTCCTCTTTGATCTTCCAGGCCATGGCATCCCCGGAGCCAGCCCATGACCTGCAGAAGGTGCCACCTGCAGCAGAGATGCCGTGTAACGAGACGTCTCCAGACTCCAAGTGTCCAATCTGTCTGGACCGCTTCAGTAACGTGTCGTATGCGGACAGGTGTTTACACCGGTTCTGTTTCCTCTGCATCCTGGAGTGGGGGAAGAACAAAGCTGAGTGCCCACTGTGTAAGCAGCCCATCAGCTCAGTGTACCACTCTGTCCGGTCTGAGGACGACTTCAAGCTGTATGAGCTGCGTCCGGTGGAGAACGGCTCCTTCGGCAACGTGCAGGGTCAGAGGTTCCGCTACAGGACCACGCTAACGCATGGCCGCCGCAGGGAGCGACAGGCACGGCGGAGCTCCCGCAATCAGGATGTGATGCGTTTCCGTCGTTGGTTGTACCGTCATGGCGTTCGGGTGCAAGGAGTTCAGGACGGTGGGCGTTCCCGAGACACGTCTGCGGAATTCTTCCGCAAAAATCCAGCATGTCTGCACCGACTGGTTCCATGGCTGAAGCGGGAGCTTGCGGTTCTCTACGGATCACATGACTCCATTGCTGATGTTGTCCTTCATGTGATATTGTCTCTGATCACACGTCACAATATGCACGACGAGGCCTTTCTGCGGGAACTCCGTCCCTTCTTGTTATCACGAACCGAGCACTTCCTACACGAGTTCCTGAGTTTCGCAAAGTCGCCGTTCAACATGGAAGCGTATGATCTCCGTGCTGTTTACAACTGCCAAGCCCCCTTTCAATTGTCTGCTGTATCAGAAGCTGGCTCAGGTCTTAGCTCCGCCCCTTCACCCTGGGATGATGAAACTCCAGGTCCAAGCTATTCCAGCACCACACAGAGTGTCTTCACCGTCACCATTAGTGACTCAGATGTGGACAGCGCAAGTGAAGATGAAGAAGAGACTGTACGTGTTATTGTTAACACTAATGCTAATATTAACGTCAATCACGCTGAAGTAGATGAGGACGATCACAGCAGCGATGGAGATTGCGTCATTGTAGGCTTCATCAAACCCACCGCCCAGCGCACTCCTGAGCTCGTTCAGTTGTCATCTGATTCTGAAGCATCAGTAGAGGAAGACAAAAAAATGTCTACATCCAAACAATTAGATGCGAGAGATCTGACCAATCAGAGACACCGGAATACAGTTGTAGTACCTTCCCACTCTGCTACAGTACAAAGCTCAAAAAGTAAGCACAGAGACAGGGACTATTCCTCACACAGTCACAGGCAGCGCTCTCGCAGCTATAAGGACAGAAGAGGACACAAAGAAGCCAATCACAGATCCCCATCTCACACTCACTCACACAGACACACAGATATATACTACAGCCAAGACGCACCACACCAATCACGTGCACGCTCAAAATCCAAAACTCCTTCACAGTCACATCTGTTCTCTAGGACTAGTGCTCGTACATGCTCGCGATCCAGATCTCGCGCACGCTCACGATTCAGATCTCGTGAATGTTGGCAACCCGGATCCCGTGAACGCTCGCAATCTAGATCCCATGAACGCTCGCAATCCGGATCTCGCGCACATTGGAGATCCAGATCTCGCGAACGCTGGCGACCCAGATCTCGCGAGTGTTCGCAATCCAGATCTCGCGAGTGTTCACAATCCAGATCTCGCGAACACTCGCACTACAGAACACATGCACACTCATGGACTAGAACCCGTGTGCGCTCTTATAGTAGAAATCAGAGAATGCAAACTTCTCCCAAAAATAGGAAACGCTCTAAGGGCCTCACTGTAAGCCCCACCCATTCCCCACCCTGGAGGTCAAGCTGTGACAAACGGCATGGAAAGTCGAAGCATAAATCCCCGAATGGGGAGAAACGCAAGAGGAGGAGCAGAGAGAGGCATCAGCATCATCCTAAGAAGAATAAGAAGAGTAGGAGGAGGCGGAGCTCCAGCATGGAAGACATTGCTGAACGTAGGAAGCATCACAAGAAGAAGAAAAAACACAAGAAAGAGAGAAGGAATAGAAAAGAGGGGATGGGACAGAGATCCAGGCCAAGCTCACCCACCGCCATTGCCATTCTTTCTGACACACAGTCTGCTGAGGGAGCCACGCACCCAAGAAGTGCTGCACCAACAAACACCAAGCTCTTGAATTTCTTGCATGGAGCAGATACCTGTGCAAACACAGCACATCAGAATGGTACAAGTTCAAACTGTGTGAAAGATAAGACTCTCCTGAGCAAGTCACCAACATCGTCACACTTCCCCGAAAACATTCAGCCTTTTCATAATCCACCTCAGACGTGTCGAGACTCCTCGCATCACTCCTCAAATGCCGACTCCCCGCATCATGCTCCCTTCAACACCGACTCCTTGCAAAATGCCTCTCCAAACGCCAATTCCCTATGTCACGCTTCCTCCAACTCCGACTTCCTGTGTCGCACCTTGTCCAACTCAGACTCCCCAAATTGCACTTCCTCCAACTTTGACTCCCCGCATCACGATTCCTCCAACTCCCTACGTCCTGCCCCCTCGAACACGGACTCCCTGCATAACTCCTCCCCAAAAGTAAGCTTCCCACATCATGCTTCCTCCACCTCAGACTCGCCACACCACACTTTGTCCAACTCCGACTGCCCGCAGCACACTTCCTGCAACTCCCCGCGTCACGCCTCTCCGAATGCAGAGTCCCCGCGTCACACTTCTGCACCTCCACAGTGTAGCAAAGCTGCTGATCATTTTTAAAAACTGTAGTTTCTGCACTGTTGTCACAGATTTAAAATCATTACATGATGATGGGATAAGCCAGTGTGAAGTGTTTAGTCATTTTTATTTGCTAATTATGTCATCCTAATTTCATGTTTTTCCTCATGGAGAACAAACAACATGATCTTGATCATGACTTCTAAATCACCTCATTACCACAGTGCTGCTGAAGTCTATTTTTAAAAGTCAGATAAAGCATGTATTTTTCATACTGCCTGTAAATATTAAAGATCATTTAAATAAAAAAAGACTTTTTTTTGTTCAGAGTAATTTTGTTCTGGCTGTCATTGCACAGAGGGCCACATGAGGGCAGCACAGCAGTTTAAAATCAACCTATTCTTACATTTAACGCATGGCATGTGTCATTTAACAGGAAGTGACATAAAGCACTTGTTGGCATAATGATTTTGTTTCTAACTAAGCAATGATGATAAAACTTAAAGTTTGAGTTAAAATGTAAAAAGAAAAACAGTTCAAAATGTTTAATGGAGATGGAACACCATGCTCAGATGTGTTTTGAAAGAAAAAAACTACTGCATGAGAGATACAGAGATGTATGATTCCTTAGTATCTGGGCTACACATAATCAGAACAAATCACACCGTGCAGGAATATTTTTATTAGAGAGTCAAAATACAGTGTGGCTTAAAACACTGATCTGATAGGGGAGAAAAAACTTTATTTTAAAGTATAAATTATAGCAAATGCATAAAGAGCTGTATTCCTGAATACAGGAATGCTGAATATTCTTTAATGGTTCTGAACTGATGGTGTTCCAAGAAATGATTTTCTTCCTTCTTGTTCTGAGCCTGTCTTCATTGTGTAGTGGATGGATGTGGCGGCCCGCTGCACCGCCAAACATAATTTCTTCTTTGTTTAACGGTGTTTGGAATTCAGTAGGTTAAAATACTGCTACTTTGCCTGCTTTATCCGGTACTTCCACACACTCTTTCTAATATAGGCTGTCCTTCTACCTACAACCCAATAACAGGACTAATACTATTTAAATGATTTATTTATTTATTTTTTTTTACACATGCAACCATTACAGATTTATTAATATATATTTTAACTCAATATTTTCTGTTATGGACGTTGTTGTACCTTTGTAGGTAGGACTGCTAATGTGTAAAAAAAAAAAAAAGATTTATTTATTTTATTGGGGGTGGGCGAATGTTCATATTTTGTACTTTAACATTTAATATTACAATGTTGTATTGAAGTTGTTTATAAAGCTGCAGCAGGTATCAGGTCAGGTTAACTCGCAAAATATTGGAAAACTTGAAGGGCTAATGAGTTTAATTGAATGAATCGGCAGAATCATCAGCACTTCCGGGTTGGACGTAAACACGCAAAGCCCTGACGCGCGTGACGCTATCGCGCGCACACGTGACTAGGAAGCGCTGTGCTCCCCGCGTGCAGTGAAAATGGCCCCGCGTGCTCCGGTTAAGGTAAAGCAATGTTTTTTTTTTTTTTTATAGCGTTTTATCTGGTGAGAGTTTTAAAACCAGGGAATTTCACTTCAGTTGTCAGTTTTACATTTTTATTCTGAGAGGCCAGATTGAGGTGCTGTGGACTTCTTCGGAGGAGAGATCGTGAATATATCAGAAGAAGGATGCTGAGATTGGAACTGCCAGGCAGGAGGTCTAGAGGAAGGCTAAAGAAGATTTATGGATGTAGTGAGAGAGAGATAGGGCTAGAGGGATGCAGGTGGCTTAGTGTGGCGACCCCTGAAAGGGAACAGCAGAAAGAAAAAAAAAAGATTCTAATGCACTAAATTCTTAACATTTGTTAGAACGGAATATCGTTATCTAATACTGTCTGATGCAGTCTGATCGCGTGTCATAGAATTTAATCCGTAGTTTGCCGCAGTGGCATATTCACAATTAAAATAAAGTTCTCTCTCTCTCTCACTCACACACACACACACACACACACACATCTAAAAAATTGAATATAATTTTTTTCATATTTTAACATGTTAATTTAAATTTTAAGCCTTTTTCATTTTTATGATTACGGCTTGCAGCTTGAATCAAAACCCCTGTATTTCGAAATATTTACATATTTCAGACTGGATCTACTGAGGCATTACTAAATACTAGGCCCGTATTCACAAAGCTTCCTAAGCCTAAAAGTTGCTCCTAGTGCCAAAATTATTAGAATTTTGACATTTTCTGAGAATATCCCTTTAAATTTTTATTAAATCTTAGTAAAGATAAAAAATATTCACGAAACATCTTAGCCCTAAAAACAGCTCCTAAGGTAAAATTGTTAAGAAGTTTCTATAGCAGAGGGCAAAATGGCTAAAAGTAATTGTAAAGCTAAGAGTAAACACTGCTCTTCTGTCCATTTTGTTTTTTTTTTCCTTCAATCTCTCTTAGATTGTTGGCTACATACCATCCAGAAGTGCAATTTAAATAGACTGTCCTGCAATCATGTAAATTGGTAAAAGGTGAGCCATTTTGCTCCCATCAATCTGAAATAAATTACAAGTAATGAAATCAGTATGGTAAATAAATGTAAGAACTTAATATAGTAACTACTGTGTGGAAATTGTTTGCTTCAAAAGTAGACACATTTTTCAACATTTGGCTGTTTTAATTAACTTTAAGATATTTAGATTATAACAGTAACTTTGCATGAAGTAGCCTGCATTCATAATTATATAATTTCTTTATATACAAATATTATGATTTCAGATTAATATTTTGATAAAGTAATTTTTTAATCAACCAATCGCAGTCCTTGAATTGCTGCAATATTGCTATATGTTTGTGTGTGTGTGTATTTATATCAGTCCAAGCCCAGTGTATTGAGGAGGCAGATAGCTTGTGGGAAGAAACTGTCACACTGTCTGGATGTGAGAACCTGAATGCTTTGGTACCTTTTTCCAAATGGCAGGAGGGTGAAGATTGTGTGAGGTATGTGTATGATCAGCCACAATGCTTGTGGCTTTGTGGAGGCAGCATGCGGTGGTACATGTCCATGAGACCCCGATGATCTTCTCAGCTGTTTTCACTATCTGCTGTAGGGACTTGCAGTCTGAAATGGCACAGTTCCCAAACCAGACAGTGATGCAGCTGCTCAGGATGCTCTTGATACTCACTGTTTTCTTTTTTTTTAAACTTTATTTTTTCCCCCCAATTTTTGCCCGATTTTCTCCCCTAATTTTGTCGTGTCCAATTCCTCC
>JAQMYJ010000039.1:6937978-6958783 GCA_030014305.1 Clarias laeviceps | reverse complement strand
TGCATGTTCTCCCCGTGCTTGGTGGGTTTCCTCCGGGTTCTCCGGTTTCCTCCCACAGTCCAAAGATATGCAGGTTATGCTAATTGGTGTTACCAAAATTGCTCTAAGTGTGCAAGTATGTGTGTGTGCCCTGCGATGGATTGGCACCCTGTCCAGGGTACCCTGCCTCGTGCCCTAAGCCTCCTGGGATAGGCTCCAGGTCCCTGTGACCCTGAATACAGAATAAAGCAGTATAGAAGATGAGTGAGTGAGTGAGTGTTTTTATATTTTTAAGGTCACGGGCGGTCGTTTAAGTATTTCACTGCATATCGCACTGTGTATGTGACAAATAAAATTTTAATTTGGGAAGTGAGGCTAACAGGTTAAGGGGTCATTTAATAGCTAAGGCTAGCTAGTTTTCAGGTGTAGTATTGTTAAATAAAAATGCAAGTTGGTCTAGGAAATATTCAGTAATGGATGCTGGTCATTAGTTGGCTAATTAAGAATTATTTTAAACAGTCAAAGGGTTTAAACAGGAGGAACACACACATCCTCTCTTTGAGAGGAACACACACACATCCTCTCATGAACACGAACGCACGCGCACACCGGCGTTGTTATTGATTTCATTAGCGGCTGGTGCAGTCACGCGCGTTAATTGACAGTACGGATAGTGCGCGCGGCGTCGTTGCCGCTTCAGCAGCTCGTGCGCCATTACGGAAAGGTTAAGTGCAGCTCAGCCGTTTAATTCCCCGTCCCCCTCCCCCGCTTTCCCCCTTTCTTTCTCTTTCTCTCTCTCCCCCTCCGTGCACGTGAGTCATAAATCCACCGCTAGAGTTTTTTTCTCCTCCGTTCCTCTCTGTGCGCGTGCTGATGAGTCTCCCGGAGCTCGCGCTGTCACCCCCTCCCCCTCCTTCTCCTCTCCTAAGATGGATTTCTCTCTGCGCGCTCGTCCGGTGCTTTATTATCGCGCTGTGACAGTCGGCACTGCCCGCGGCGCTCGTGACGAATCCCCCGGGGCACGCGCCGCTCAACCCAATCGCCCGGCGCTAACGGCGGCACGCGCCTCGCATGTTAATGTGCGCGAGCGAGCGCGGTGAGAAGGAGGAGGGGCGCGTGATTGCAGCTTCCTGATCGCGCTGTGTGTGTGTGTGTGCTATCACCGGGTCGATAAAAAGCGTCGCGCGGATGTTTCCCTCGACTTCAGGTTTATGAGCGCTGATAAAAATCATGATTTTGTAAATATGAGAAAACACAAGCGCGCACACACACGCACACATATACAATTAACCCATCAACTCATTAACACACTTGATCTTCGTTTCAGTGTGTTTCTATAAAATGGATGGAAGGAATGAAAGAGTGTAGAAATGAAATCAAGAAAGAAATAAAGGAAAGACGGAATGCAGAAGCAGATGAAGGATAAATGGGTGAATAAGGGAAATGGAATAAATGACAGAACTGAATCAAGGAATAGAGAATGAACAGGCGCAGAGGAAAGAAAGATGAAAGAGGAATAAGCTGAAAGATGAGAGTAAAAACAAGAACAAGAGAGAAACGCTATAGGTGAATGAAGATCAGGAGGGAATGATTTGAAGTGAGGTTAAAATTATTAAAAGAAGGATCAAAATCATTTAGAGTGGAAAAGAAAGTAAAGATAAGAAAAATAAGGAATGTATAAAGAGATGAAGAATGGTGGAAAGGTACAAAGGAAAAGGTTGTATGGAGGAACAAATGAAATGAGATGGAATGGTTCAGTGCAAAAATAAAGACAGGATGGAGGGATGAAATAATATACATGCATAAAGAAAAAGAGAAGCAAAGGAGAGCATGAACAAAAAATACAGGATGACTGAAAGATGAGAGAAATAAAAAAGAGAAACCTGAGGGATGAGATTGAGGGGAAAAAAAGAAAAAGTAGGTGGATGAAAGTGAGGAAGAAATAAAAGATGGTAAGAGAGTACGTAAGAATGAAGAAGAGAAAAAAGTAAAGATGTGTGGATGGAATAATAAAATAAAACAACTAAATGGGAGGCAGGAAAGAGAGAAAGGAAATTGGATATATGAAAAGTCATGTGAATAAAGAATGAAAAGATATCAAGCTCAAAACAAAGGATAAAAAAATGAGTAAAAGGTGTGAGAAAAGAGGGGAGAAACACGGAGGAGAAGAGTGAGGAAGGGGAGGAGAAGGAAATTAACGAGTAGAAGAAGCAGAGGGCAGAAAAAGAGAAGAAAAAGGAGGAAGAATGAGCAGAAGGAGAGGAAGAAAAATTATAAAGAGTAGATGGATGAGAATGGAGAGCAGAAGGAAAAGAAAATTAATCATAAGAAAGGGGAGAAGTAAAAGGAGAAGGATGAGGCAAAGAAAATAAAAAGGGGATAATGAAGAGAAAAAAGAGGAGGAAAGGAAGGAGAAGGAAGAGGGGGAGGAAAGAAAAAGGAGAGAATGAATAAAGGGCACTAAGAGGGAGCAAGGAGAGAAGGAAGGAGGGCAAAGAGGAACCTTCCACAATTTATCTATTTACAGGACTCTGATGATAAAGTGTGTGACGGTTGGCAGGTCTGCAGTATGTGTGTGTGTGTGTGTGTGTGTGTGTGTGATAAATGACAGTAGTTAGTGGTTGTTGCTGCTCATCACTTCAGTGTGTATCACCACAATTTATCAAATAAAATAGATTACTCATGATCTGTTTCCTCTGAGTGCTTCCTGTTTCCTGTGTGCTTCCTGGTTCCTGTATTTATTTTCAGTTTTCTGAATGTGCTTCCTATTTCCCATGTGTGCTTCCTGTTTCCTGTGTGTTCTTCCTGTTTTCTGTATTTGGTTTCAGTTTTCTGTATGTGCTTCCTGTTTTCCATGTGTGCTTCTTGTTTCCTGTGTATGCTTCCTGTTTCCTATATTAGTTTTCTGTTTCCTGTATGTGCTGCCTGGTATCTCTTTGCAGTGAGTATTAATATTTGCTCATGCACTCTGTGCTCAACAGGGTTGCCAGATCAGACTTGTTAGTATATATATATATATATATATATATATATATATATACACAATGAAGCCAGACAAATACCGTTCTTATAGCAACCGCCAAATCCAGAAGCATGTTTCGTCACTCCAGAGAACACATCTCTACTACTCTAGAGTCAAGTGGCGCCGTGCCTTACACCACTGTATTCGATGTTCTTGAGCTAATCTGAAGATAACATGAAGTTTGGAGGTCTGTAGCTATGGGCTCTGCAGAAAGTTGGTGACCTCTGTGCACTATGCGTCTAAGCATACGCTGATCCCGCTCTGTGATTTTACGTAGCCTACCACTTTGTGGCTGAGTTGCTGTCATTCCCAATGTCTTCCACTTTGTTGCAATATCACTAATAGTTGGAATAGTGGAATATTTGGTACTGAGGAAATTTCACAACTGGACTTATTGCACAGGTGGCATCCTATCACGGTACCATGCTGGAATTCACTGAGCTCCTGAGAGCGACCCATTCTTTCACAAATGTTTGTAGAAGCCGTCTGTATGCCTTGGTGCTTGATTTTAAACACCTGTAACCATGGGAAGCGATTGGATTGGGTTTGGGAGATATGCAATGCACTTTGCTATATTATTTTCAAAAGAAAGTTGACAACACTGAAGAGACATGTGAGTGTATGAGAGACATAAGATATGCAAGCTGTGTGTAGGAAGTTATCTTGCTCGTTCTGTTCGCCAGTCAGAATTGAAGAGACCACGGATGTAAAGGAAGCAGACGTTGAGTGAACGGATGTTACGTGGAATAATAAAAGTAAATGTTGATATTTTGTTGTTTGGGGTCATTTATTCAATGTTATCTCAACAACCTTTCGTATTTCATTCAACAATTATTTCATATAATGGTAGTGTTCCTGCTGGATTGCTCCGTCCCTGTTGAACATAGAGCATTCCACTGCTCAGCTGTTTATCTCAGCTACTCCTTCACACTGTTGCTCACATCTTCAAATACCTAATGCTTCCAGTGTCATACAAGGTGGTATCAAAAAGTTTCGATACTAATTTTGTGACACACCAACAGATGGCAGCACAAGGCTGCACACACAGTTACAGGAAAAATATGGTATTTCAAAAAGAACAAGAAGTTAGAACAAAGCGAGTATGAAATTCTGTGTGAAAATGGGCAAATCTGCCACAGAGACATTTGACATGATTCAGCAAGTTTATGGCGATGCTGCAATGAGTCGTTCGAGGTGTTTTGAGTGGCATGCTTGCTTCAAGAGTGGAAGAACATCACTGGAAGAAGATGAGAGATCAGGAAGACCTTCAATGAGTTCAACCACCGTAAATCTCACTTGTTCATGATGATTGTCGGGGAACAATCCACAGCATTTCTGCTATTGTCGGTGTGTCATACCGAACAGTCCAGGCAATCGTCACATGTGATTTAAACATGCGCTGTGTTGCTGCCAAGTTTGTCCCTAGGCTGCTGATCCAGGAGCAGATGAAACATTGCTTTCGAAGACTGCCAAGAACTCTGTCAGCGTGCCATGGATGACCCATCCTTCATATCAACGATCATTACTGTTGACAAAACCTGGGTGTATGGGTATAACCTTGAGACAAAGGAACAGTCAGCACAGTGGAAGAGCCCATCATCTCCACAACCGAAAAATGCAACACAGATCCGCAGACATTTGCAGTATTGTGTATCGAGAATTCGTCCCCAGGGGCCAAACATTCAATAGAGAATTCTGCTGCCCGGTTTTAAGGCACCTGAGGGGGGATAAATGGGAAAGCGACCAGAAATTTTTTGATACCCCCTCGTAGAGCATGTCTGGCTTTCCCTTGCACCCCACACTAAACAAGACGTCCACACTGTTTGTCTGAAGGAGATGAGATGCTTCATGGTGAGATTTTTACACTTTATCGCTCTCACAATTTTTCCAAAGCAAAACCATTCTTGCTTGAATTCTCAATTGGGATAAACAGTGCAGTAGAGAATAAAACTCTCTCTGACTGCCAGGAACACCAGCTCCACCCCACACCACACCCTGTGATGGGGTGAGAGAGGATGGATTCCATTGCTCAGGTAAAGCTCCGTACTCGCACACCTCCCCAGAATCAACAGCTCCACACCATGATAAAGAAAGCTCATATCACTGTTTACTTTAAGGATATTTAGAAAGAGAGAGAGAGAGACAGAGATAGAGAGAGGAAAGCAGAGTAAGAGAGACAGACAGAAAGAGGAAGCGAGATAGAAGGAAAGGGAGGTAAAGAGTGAGGGGAAGACAAAGACAGTACAGAAATGCACAGAGAAACACAAAGGCAGAAAAAAGAGTTAAAGTTTAAAAGGTTCAAAAGAGATGGATGGAGAGACGAACAGATAGACAAAGAGAGACAGGCAGATGGAGAAAGACAGATTGAAAAGTGTTAAGTGCTCTCGGCATGAAGTTGCACCTTTGTTCTTCTCCCACGACAGCAATTACCCTTTAACCTGGACAAGCTCATCAGTGCGCACACACACACACACACACACACACACACACACACACACACACACACACACACACACACACACAAATTTGACACTTTTATTCTTTCTGAGTGTGTATGTTAAGACATGAATAAGAACTGGATCTAACTGGACCTGTAACTGTAGTAGTTGGTTAGAGTTGCTGTGGTGTAAGAGGAATAAAACACCCAGGGCCATGCTATTAGAGAAAACTAATCAGTGTTAGAGTGGTAACAGTGACTGATTCATGATTATTGCAGAAAATTTTAATAATGATGAAAAGTCTGATTAACTGTAGAGCTTTAATCCTCTGTGTGTGTGTGTGTGTGTGTGTGTGTGTGTGTGTGTGTGTGTGTTACAGAACACCACTGTGCTAATTGGCTGTGCTCCTAATGTGTCACTGATTTGCTGCAACTCTTCACCACCAGTGTCCAGGGAGAGAAGTGTGTGTGTGTGTGTGTGTGTGTGTGTGTGTGTGTGTGTGAGCAAGTGAGCGAGAGAACGGAAGCCTGAAATTATTCCGCCGTGTTGGTTTTTTTTCTTTTCTCTGCCTCTCAGGTGGGAGCTGGAATCGCTGCATTCGTCTTTCCGCCCCACCGCACAGAAAGGTTATCACTCTCACACACACATACACATGTGCGCACACACACACACCCTTACTGTGATTCTCACAGAAAAAAGGGGAAAATTTAAACTCAATGAATGAACCAAAATTTGAGTGACAATGATTTTAATCAGATATTTTTTCTTCTTTTCACCACAATGATTAGTTTTACTATAAATGTAAAATATTTGTATTCCTACAAAATCTATAATGATTACATCATCCTTCAGGTAATTTGTCTATTATTTGAAATGCACATTCTGATTATTTAAATACATTTTATTTTGGGAACTATCAAGGAGTATTCAAATTTAGACCACGAGCATAACTGAGTTCTCGAGCCTAAAAATCTGTTCTCACAGAAGTTGCTTTATAAAGGCAACAATAAGAGCCAAGTCCCATTTTTCTCTCACATTTTGTATATCACACAGAATCAACTAATTCGGTTCTAAGCCACTTCAGTGTAGCAGTGCAGCATGTGGGTCAGAAACCAGCGCACTATATGCTAACATTAGGCAGCACCAGTAAGGTGATAGGGTCAAGACCAAGGCGAAGACAAAGAACGACAAGTCAAGTTAAATTTATTTATATAGGGCTTTAACAATGGTCATTGTCTCAAAGCAGCATCACAAAATGAAAAGAAGATTATGGAAATGTGTAGGAGAAAAAAAAAATGTGTATAGATCATATCGATCAGATTGTCCCTGATGAGCAAACTTCCTGGGATAGCAATAGGAAGAAACCTTGAGAGGAACCAGACTCAACAGGGAACCCATCCTCATTTGGGTCATAACAAATAGAAGATTTTTTTTTGCAGGCATACTGTGTTAGGCAGCTGGAAGTTTAACATAACAGAAGATGTCTAAGTTAATATGGAGTCCAGTTCAGTTCAGCACCAGCATGGCACCAGGATGAGTCAGATAGGTGCAGAGGGCAAAGGGGGTCTGGATCACTGGGGGCTCGGGAGCAGCGTGTGTAGCTCCAAACCATCATGAAGCAGAATCCAGCTAGAGGTGGTCCTTCTCTGCATGCCTCAGGATCCTCGCAGGGTTGGCCTCTGTCTACTGGAGCTGGTCCAGTCTGGAGGTCATGAATGCATGAACTAGCATTTCTGCATCAGATATGGGTAAAATGTTCCTAAATTTGGCAATATTTCTAATGTGGAAAAAGGCTGTTTTTGTAATATTGGAAATATGGAATATTGGAAATTTTCAAGGGACTGTCTAATATTACGCTCAGGTCTTTCACTGTTGAGCTGGTAGTAATAGTACATTATTCTAAGTGCAAGCTGAAGTGCAAGAGCATTTGTGTACTGGCTTTTGGACCAATAAGTGATATTTCTGTCTTGTTTGAATTTAGTAAGAGAAAATTATCAGTCATCCAATCTTTTATATCGTTTATATCTATATATATGGAGAACAACAGAGGTCCTAAAACTGACCCTTTTGGGACCCCATATTTTACTGGCATTACACTGGACAGTTCTCCATTCAGATCTAGAAAATGGTATTGATCGGACAGGTAGGATCTAAACCATTTTAATGCCTGTCTCTGAATACCTATGTGATTTTGCAATCGATCTATAAGAATATTATGATCTATAGTGTCGAATGCAGGACTAAGATCAAGTAAGAAGAGTATTAAGATGCAGCCTTGGTCTGAAGCTATAAACAAATCATTCATGATTTTAACTAATCCATGCCAACACAAAGAAACAAAGACTAAGACATTCCAGCTGCTCAGACAGCATCTGATCTAAGGTTCTGTCTCTCAGAAAGAGAGAGAGAGAGTCAGAGAAAAAAAGATTATTAAACGTTTTAGTGGTATGGTGGTGGTTGCACAAATACACCAATCAAAGGACACACACAAGAAAAAAAAACTCAAAGAAAAAAAAGAGAGAATGAGAACCCAGAGTTTTGATTATCTTAGTTGGGGAAAGAATCAGTAAACATAAATACTTGTATTTAAATAGTTATTCTTGGAGATAAAGGGCATTTTGCAGCACTTGGATCAGATCCAGTGGCGCCTCAAGGCACAGGCCATTTCTAGGTTGGGGTTGACTTCCTAATTGCTTCTGGAGTCAACTCCCACCACCAGCTCAGTAGCACCAGTACCCCTCTCAGTGGTTGAGATGAGACTACCCACTCCTCAGCCGTATGCAGAAGAACCTAAGAGATGCAATGCCTTCCTACTCCAGTGCTCTTTAATATTCAAGATGCAACCATTTCAATTTCTTACAGAGAGGGCAAAGATCACATTTTTGATAACCCTACTGACAGGCAGGACACTGAAGTGGGCCCCTCTTGTATGGCAAAACCTCTTACAGGCACACACTACTGTAAATGCCTTTATAGAGGCCTTTAAGGCCACTTTTAACCATCCGCATAAGGCTGGTGGTGTAGTTTGCCCCTTTCCTTTGCATTCAACAAGAAGGCTGATCTGTGGCAAATTATACTATTGAGTTCCGAACATCAGCCACTAGTTTGGGCTGAAGCGCAGTGGTGCTTAGGGCCACATACATCCAAGGTCTATTGGAGAGTCTCAAGGATGAGCTGGTGGTTTTAGAATTTAGAGGCCCTGTACAGTTTGGCCATCAGAATAGATAACCGTCTCCGTGAGCGCAGGGGAGAGCACGTGGGGAGTTACAGAGTTGGTGTGTGGGGTGATTCCTCCACAGAGAGAGACAGAACTGAAGGTAATCTATGCAGTTAGGTGCGGCCGGAATTTCAGGGTTCTTCGAATTTCAGTCGGGTTGCTTCCACCAGGGGAGCTGTTCCCAGAATAAGCCAAAAGGGCAGGGGGCTCAGTAGGGACCTAAAGATCAGACCCTTGATCTCATTAACTATCTCATTAACTCATGCCCATTTATTATGCAACCAAACTCTCTGCTCCCATTTTAGTGGCCCTGGATGCTCAGTTATTCAAATCTGGGCCGATAGTACATGAGACCGACCCACTAATACTACGTGCCAGGCAACATGTATTACCTTTCTCATTACCTTACATGTCCATTACATTACTTTACATTACACCTCATCTCATTACATGACATGTCCAAGCTCCAGGTGGTACTGGGGTTCCCTTGGCTACAAGAACACAACTCCCATATCGGTTGGCCAACCTGCTCCGTCTGAGTTTGATGAACCTGCTGCACACAAACTGTCTAAACGGTATTCAAACCCGATGCACAGAAGGTTCTCATTGGGTCGACCTGTTGGTCATGCCCAAAGATTACTGGGACCTGACAGGGGTGTTTTTTCAAAGAGGGGGCACGAAAACTTCTTCCCCACCGACTGTTAGATTGTGCGATTGACCTGCCAATGGGGAAGCTTTACTCCTTGTCCCCACCCAAGCAAAAGGCAATGGAGGAATTCATTCACCCATCCACATCCCAGCAGGGGTGAGGTTGTTCTTCGCAAAGAAGAACAACTGCATAGATTAACGCAATTATCCTGAAGGACCTCTATCCCCTACCCCTGAAATTCAGCCTTTGATTGCCTGCAAAAGGTGAAATTCTTCACAAAACTAGATCTGCTCAGTGCGTACAATTTGATCTGCATCAGGACAGGGAACAAATGGAAGACAGCAATTCATCCGCAACTTTAGCAGTCTGGTAGCTCCACTCAGTGCCCTCACCAAAAAAGAGCCTAGAAAAGCCTTAAAAGCTAAGCTCACCACAGCTTCAGTCTTGTGGATGCCAGATCTGGAGGCCCAGTTTATACTAGGGAAAGACACATGAAATGACATGGTGGTCGATGCAGTCTGTTCCTGTGTGGACTAGAAATTACATCCCTGCACCTACCTCTAACACAACCTAACCCTGGCAGAGAGAAATTGCTCCCTACCATAAAGCTGCCCTAAATGAGTTTAAACACAGGCTGGAGGGGGCCACACATCCAGTCAGCCAAACGCCTTAACCACCCCCAACCCAGTTGGTCCCTCTTCTTCACCCAGTTTGACTATGTGCTTTCGTTTCATCACGCATCTTAGCCCTGTATTCTGGGCAATTGAGCAACAGGTCAGGCAGGTAAAGGCATACTGGTGGCCTAATATAGAGAAAGAAAGTTCTGGCTTACGTGGCAGCCTTCCCAACCTTTTCACAGAACAAAGAACCCCACACGCGGACCCCCGGACTACTGCACTCATTACTCATACCATCACGCCCATGGTCCCATCTCTCCTTGGACTTTGTTATGGGTCAGCTTGGGTCCAAGGGGAAAATGGTCATTCTTGTAGTGGTAGATCTGTGACTGTTACATTCCACCTAGCACTAATGCTAAGGAAGTGCTCTGTGAACTGTATAGCATGCTCGGTGAAGTACAAAGCACACAACCCAATGGACTGTTTATTGTTCCTAGAGATTTCAACCATGCAAATCTCAAGTCAGTGCTTCCTAAATTTCATCAGTATGTGGACTTTGCAATGAGAGGGGAAAACACGCTGGATCTTGTTTACACAAACATGCCTGGCGCATATCAGGCAGAGCCCCACAGAACCACATTCCTGTTATGCTAATTCAAGCATACAGACCACTCGTCAAGCATTTAAAACCAGTTCTGAAGCAGGTGAAAATCTGGCCAGCAGGAGTCATCTTTGCTAATTAGGACTGTTTTGAAAACACTGACTGGTTGGCTTAACCAACATGGAAGAGTACACGTCATCAGTGACCAGCTACATCAATAAGTGCACTGATGACGTCACTGTCTCCAAGAACATAATCTTATGCCCCAACCAGAAACCAATGATTACTGCAGAGGTGCATTCACTTCAAGGCCCAAAACTGTGCTTTTAGAGCGGGGAGACAAGGTCGCCCGTGGCAAGGGCTAAACTTTTCCGGGCCATCAGAGAGGCGAAGTGAATCACACGCCCAGAGAATCCACAGCCACTTTAAAGACAGCAATGACACACGGCGAATGTGGCAGGGCATACAAGCCATCACCAACTACTTTATACTTTATACTACTTTAGGAAAACTTTATAGAAAGTCAACCTACGTAAAGCGGCTGGACCAGACAATATCCCTGGCAGAGTGCTTAGAGAATGTTGTTACCGACATCGTCAACATCTTCAACATCTCTCTAAGCACCACGGTCATTCCCATGTGCTTTAAGACCACCACCGAACTCCCCGTGCCGAAGTTGTCTTCTGTGTCCTGTCTCAATGACTACCGGCTGTTGCACTCACACCTATCATCATGAAGTGCTTCGAGTGGCTTGTCATGAGACACGCTTGTCACATCAAGACCCTGCTGCCCCCCTCACTGGCAGTTTGCATATCATCCTAACCATTCCACGGATGATGCTATCTCCACCACACTCCACAACACCTAGACAACAAGTATATCTACTTTCGAATGCTGTTTATAGATTTCAGCTCAGCATTTAATACTATTATCCTTTAACACCTAATCAAGAAGCAGAGCCTGTTGGGCCTGAACACCTGGATCCTGGACTTTCTGACCGGAAGTGCAGATTGGGGATTGCACCTCCAGCATCACCACAATCTGCACCCCCCCCCACCAGAACTGTGTGCTCAGTCCCCTGCTGTTCACAATGCTAACTTACGATTGTGTAGCGACACACAGCTCTAATCACATCATCAAGTTGACATGTTGATGACGATGACATGGCCGTCAAGTTGATGACATGACCGTGGTGGGTCTCATTAGCAAGAATGACGCATACAGAGACGAAGTACAGAGAGAGTACACAGGCAACTGACTGTTGTAAAGACAATAGCCTGTCTCTGAGTGTCAATAAGACAAAAGAGATGTTTGTTGACTTGGAGTGTCCACTCTCCTCTAAACATCAATGGCTCCTCTATGGAGATCGTCAACAGCACCAAATTCCTTGGTGTCCACCTGGAGGAGAATCTCACGTGGTCTGTCAACTAATAATATAAATATAAAAATAAGGTCTCTGCATAAGAAAGCCCAACTTTTCTTCCTGAGAAGGCTGAGAAAGGCCCAGCTTCCACCACTGATTCTTGCTGATTCTCACTGATTCTTGCTAACTATACCTCATTCACCATCTATACCTCATTCACTATCTACTGTACCTCATTCACCATCTATACTCACTAACTATACCTCATTCACTATCTATACTCACTAACTATAACTCATTCAGTAACTACACTTCATTACTATCTACCTTATTAACTAATATCTCATTCACTGTCTATACTTTATTCACTAACTTTACCTCATTCACAATCTATACCTCATTTACTTACCATATCCCATTTACTAACTATACCTCATTCACTATCTATCTCATTAACTCATGCCCATTTATTAAGTTTTATTCCTAATCAATGTTACTAAATAAAGGTGAGTTAAATCTTTTATTGTTTCATTGTATTTCTTTTCATATACCCTTACTGTCCTTCTCCTTTAGTAAGATAATCATAGACAGGATCTTCAGTCCTCCTTTGCAATCTGAGTGTCTCTAAATCAGTACAACAAGAAGAGAAAAGTTCCATTACCAATAAAGCATAATGTCTCATAGTGATTCTGTGCAGAAGACGTTTTGGTGTTGCATAGTAGATGTCCTACTGTTTTAGTGCTAGCAAGTTAAACCTATTAATGTGCATGCTGGAACAGAAAAGGAAAATGAATTAATAATTACAGCCTTCAGGATCCAAATTCTAAAGTTTTTATCTAGAATGTATTTTACATAATATTCTCAGAAAATGCAGACATCTCACTGTGTGTGTGTGTTGTGTGTGTGTGTGCGCGCGTGTGTGTGTGTGTTTCATCCTAATGGTCTACTTCTGGTACTGATGTTGAGGCTGGCCCTATAAAGACGTCTGAAGATATACTTAGAAAGCACGAAGATGACTTTGACTGAAAATTATATGAACAGTAGCTTGCACAAAACATCATGTCACTGAGTTACTGTGGGATGAACTTTTTGACATTTAGTCCATCCTGCTTTTCAGTTCCTGCATCAAAATTCTGTTTGTCATAATTGTGATTGCAAACAAGATATGGATATGAACAGTTTCCATTAGTGAACATCTTCAATAAGACATCATTCATAAACTATAATAATTTCTTTTGGTTAAACAATTGTAATTTTTAGCTTTATATCACAGATTTGGTTTCACCCAAATGAGTTTGGTTACTCTAAAGGTTTCTCCGTCCTGATGTTTCAGGGAGTTTTTCCTTGCCATCATTTGTTCCATTTTGTTCATTAGGGACAAAATCTATTCCATTTTTTATAAATTTTTATAATTTTATTTGCCATTTCTTAAAGTTGCTTTGTGACAATGTTCATTTCTATAAAATTAATTTAATACCATTTAATGGTAACACATAAGAATGTTAAAAAGAATATAAGTTCATTTTTCAAAATGTACGAGTGTGCAATTAAATTCCATGCGAATGAAGTCACACATCTCATATAAAATTGTGTTTGTACCACTGATAAGATTTATAGGAATCATGCAGACCTGCTATTACTGGAACACATATACATAGACACACACAGATGCAAAAACACCCTAGCCTAGTTGAAAGCACAGACAGTCAGACGTGCACTTAGCAAGAGAATGGATTCGTTTTTCTGTGATGCAGAGGGGGGGGTAGTTGGGGGTTGGGGCGTAAAAGGAGAGTTGAGTTGTGAAGAGGGATAAATGGAACAAGTGAGAAAAACAGCAAAAAAAATAAAGACAGAAGGAGAATTTGTTTGGTAGAGAGACAGAAAAAAGCAAAATGGAGAGATGTGTTTGAAAAAGAGAAACGAAAAGAAAACAAGCAAGAAAAAAGACCAGATGAGGAATGGAAACAAAAGGAAAGGAATGAAGAGTAAAATTAGGGAGAAGGAGAAGGAAAAGAAAAGTGATGAAAAGGGGACAGGAATTAATGAAAGGGTCCTGATACACCTGACCGTTTTATACATTTTTATACATTATAATAGAGTATAAAGAATATAGAATATAAAGAGAAAGAGAGCGAAATGGATGGATGGTGCAAGGGAATATTTGTGTTAGGTGGAGTTTTCACTCTCTCTCTCTCTAGTCATACAGCAAGGAGGTCAGTGTCCTCCCTCATCTTTCTTTCTCTCTTACCCTCTTTCTCCATCTCTCTCCTCTGTCTCTTTATATCTGTCTTTGTCTCTGTTCTGTCTCTTCTCTTTATATGTTTCTATTTCTATCTGTCTGACTTTCTCTCTCTCCCTCTGTCTCTCTCTCCTGTCATGCCACGTGCTGAGTTTTGATAAACAGATTTATCGCTTGCGTCATATTTCTCCCACGTTTTAATCAAACGGCAGGGTGGCCGACTGACTGCAGCGTAGATTAACATCACCATTGATCAGATTGGACACACACACACACACACACACACACACACTCTCTCTCTCTCTCTTTCCCTCTCTCTTTGCTTCCTGTCTTTCTATGCTCGTCTCATTTTCTTTCCCTGTGACTCAACCCTTACCTTTACCTCTTTATATGTCCTTGCCTCTCTTTCTCTTTTTCTCTCTCTCTCTTTTATCCAGTTGGTTAATTTCTATTTTAAGCATAAATAAAAAATTATTTAAGGGTGAGAATAGATGTCATACTCATCATTTTTCACCATTACACGATTAATGGTAATAAGAGAAATGCTTCAAACTAAATGTGTGTAACAGTTAGAGACCTGTTTGTTAATTGCCTGATATAAGAAGTCCAACATAGAGGCAATTCTAAAGATGTCTATGAATATAGAAGGTTTTAGAGTTACCAGGATTCATACCTGAAGCCAGACCTGGGGTGCTGTCTACAGGTGAACATCCGGTGATTGGACCACCCACATAACCAAAAAATGGTAACAGGGTGCCAACTTCTGGGCTCATGACTTAAAAATTAAGGTTTGACATCAGGTGCAATGTCAGTCAAACAGCTGGACTAGATCCTTGAATTGTAAACCAGTTTTGGTTGACTAGATATACTGTACACTGCCCAGCCAAAAAAAAAAAAAAACTCACCACCTGGGTTTAACTAAGCAAATAGTTAAGAGGCTTACATTAGATAATTACTGCAGTGATTAATATGGTTCAGCTGCAGCAAGTTATTTAACCCCAAATGATGCAGTGAGTAGCTTTTCATTTCTTAAACAACCATGTCAGAAGACATATCCTGTGGTTGTGGCAAAGATGTCTCAGGGTCAAATTATTGTCAAGCAAAGAAAATCTGAAACTACTAAAATTAGTATAATTCAGTTCATCACAGTTTTATCTATATAACACTTTCAACAATTATCATTGTCGCAAAAGCAGCTTTAAAGACCCAAATTATGAAAATATAATATATAATTTATTATATATATCATTTATTATAATGATAAATTATTTCTTGATGAGCAAGCTGAAGGAGACAGAAAAACTTCCTGGTGGCTATAGGAAGAAACCTTGAAAGGAAACAGACTCAACAGGGAATATATCCGCATTTGGGTGATATTAGATTGCAGGGATTGATCTGCAGTCATACTGTGTGTTAGAAGGCTGGAAGTTCAGTATAAAAGGAAAGGTGTTTAAGTTAATATGGAGTCCACTTTTGTCATTAGAGGTTCAGGTACAAATTAGTTTGAGGGAATTTCTGTAGTAAACTATTGAGTGCCTGCAGTCACAAGCCATCAGAACCATCAGCCGAGTCCAAGACCATCTTCACACTGGGCCTCCATGCGAGGTCAGAGAGTGCTGGACACATCAGGGTAAGAAGAGAGGCAGATGAAGTGATGCAACCATCATGTCTAGTGCTTACTGTACAAGACTGTGGGGGCAGTGTTACGATCTGGGGTTGCTTCTGTGGGTCAGGCCTAGACTCAGCAACATTATGCCCAAGAGTGAGGTCAGCTGATGACCTAAATGAGCAGTTTAAACTAGGTTAACATCCAGTTGTGCCACATATGGGCTATGGTGTGGGAGTGATCTCTGTCCTGTCCCAGAGTTACAGCAGTAGTTAGACCTTTGGTGCATGTGGGAATGTGTACCAGCCCATGGATGAAGGCTTCACATCTATAATTGTTCCCAGCAGACAAAAAGGTCTCTTCTATGAGATATGAAAGCAGTAATGTGTACTTAGGGTCACATTGACAATTATATCAATGTTTTAAGGGGTGTGATTGGGAGCACTGGTTTTGTAGAGCTTGAGCTATATTATTAGGTTTTAGTGTAAGTCAAGGGTACTGTCGATGTACTGAATCATTTACCAGAGTACCCTGAACCAAAAGGTCACTGATTGATATTGTGATTTTATCATAAAGAAATTATGACACATGTATTTGACATTTGGGTAATCAGAGGGCCAGAGCTGACACCTAATGACCAAATAGTAGTAAATAAGATCTTTTGCAAAGGGCTGCAGCAAAAGGAGTTGTAGAACCAAATGCTCACTTTTGTACAACTTGTAGAGGCTATCTTTAAGAAAAGATTTAGCTCAAAAAGTTATAGGTTGGGATTGTGTGAATGACATGCCTCTTCAAAGTTACATGAAGATCTGGTGCAATGCCTTTGGATTAGCAAACTTAGATGTTGCTCTCATCCATGTTTAAAGAAGGAAGGAACTACAGGGGTTGGACAAATTTAACTGGAACGCCTGGTTTTATTCTATAATAATTCATTAGTATGGTGTAGGGCCTCCTTTTGTGGCCAATACAGCATCAATTCCGTTTGGGAATGACAGATACAAGTCCTGCACAGTGGGCAGAGGTATTTTGAGCTATTCTTCTTGCATAATAGTGGCCAGGTCACTATGTGATGCTGGTGGAGGAAAATGTTTCCTGACTCGCTCCTCCAAAACACCCCAAGTGCACTGTGCAGGCCATGAGAGATGTTCAACTTCACTTTCATGTTGATCAAACCATTCTGTCCCCAGTCTTGCTGTGTAAATTGTTGCATTATCATCCTGATACACGGCACTGCCTTCAGGATACAATGTTTGAGCCATTGGGTGCACATGGTCCTCCAGAATGGTACAGTAGTCCTTGGCAGTGACGCGCCCATCTAGCACAAGTATTGGGCCTAGGGAATGCCATGATATTGCAGCCCAAACCATCACTGACCCACCCCCATCCTTCACTCTGGGCATGGAACAGTCTGGGTGATAGTCTTCTTTGGGGCTTCTCCACACCGTAACTCTCCCGGATGTGGGAAAGACAGTGAAGGTGGACTCATCAGAGAACAATGTATGTTTCACATTCTCCACAGCCCAAGATTTTCGCTGCTGGCACCATTGAAACTGACGTTTGGCATTGGCACAAGTGACCAAAGGTTTGGTTATAGCAGCCCGGCCATGTACATTGACCCTGTGGAGCTCCCGACGAACAGTTTTGGTGGAAACAGGAGAGTCGAGGTGCACATCTGGGTTATCACCCAGACAATCCTTTCAGACAGCTTCCTCTTACATCCACAGTTACTCCTGTTGAATGTGGTTCGTCCTTCTTGGTGGTACAGTATGCTGACATTACCTTGGGTACCATGGCTCTCAATACATCACAAAGACTTGCTGTCTTGGTCACAGATGCCACAGCTAGACGTGCACCAACAATTTGTCCTCTTTTGAACTCTAATATGTACCCCATAATGTTGTATGCATTGCAATATTTTAAGCAAAACTGTGCTATTACTCTGCTAATTAAACCTTCACACTCTGCTCTTACGGGTGGAATGTGCAATCAATGAAGATTGACCACCAGGCTGGTCAAATTTAGCCATGAAACCTCCAACACTAAATGAGCCAGAGTTTCAGTTTCATTGTCCCCTGTATATTTGTAACAATAAAGATGGCCTTAATCATGTCATTATGATTGTGGGAGGAGAGTTAGCAGTTAAAATCAAAATTTACTTTAAAGTCATCCCACTTTACTTTAAAGTTTACTACTGAGTGGCACAGTAGTAAAGTGCTTGCCCTATCACCCGGAGATCGCTGGTTCGATTCCCGATGCTGGAAGGTCTCGAGAGAGCTGATTGGCCAAGCTCTCTCAGAGGGGAGGGATGAGAGGTACTTCGTGCTCCCACATTAATCACGGCTCTACAGCCAATCGGAGCGTCTGTGAGCTCACGCAAGCGGAAGGAGCGGATAGCGCTGTCCTCCGAGTGTGTTACGCTGCCCCTAACGGTGCGTGAGCGAGCAGTTCGAAAAGATGCGGTCGGCTGGCGTCACGTGGTTCGGAGGAAACACGTGATAGTCTTCGGCCCTTCCGGCTGAGTGGTACAGGTAGTAGTAGCCTTAATGTGGGAACCACCTAATGACGGGGAGGAATTGAACACGACAGAGAAAATCGGGGGGGAAAAAATCATCCCAGATCATGAACAAATGTAATCACAACTCTTGCAAGAACCTACTTGCAAGGTTATTATTGTTGTTTGTACTTGTCAGCAATGTTCAGAGAACAGGTTTAAATGTTATCATCATACAACTCAAACTGGGACTTTTGATTGTGCAGAATAACAGAACACAGTTATGAAAGTAAAAATTCCCTTTATTTCTCTATATAATCCGCTGCTAAACTAATGCATTATATCAGTGTTTCACTAGTGCTTGGATACCATCAAGGTATAAGGTTTCCTCAGTATGCCAGAGCCACCCAGGAACTGTATGGTAGTAGGTACTGTAGTAACTCTAAGTTCCTATAAGTGGTGTTTGTGAATGATTGTGTGTACAGTTCTCAAAGACAGGTATGTCTCTTCCGCAAATTGGTGACAAGATCAATTTTCAAGGATCAGGTGTTCCACATACAATAGCAAATATTTTCAGGAACGACTGCAGTAGGCTCTGAGCTACCTCGGATCGCCATTTATAGACGTATAGCCTTCTTTAAAATGTATACACCATTTTAAATGTTTTACTGGGCTAAGAGTCACCACCATACTGTGCTTAAAGTCATTTTGTAAATGTCAATAGGTTTTATAACTTTACTCACCAGAAATTTCATCACAAACTCCTGGTTTAATTGAACGACCCCTCATATATTGGTGAAATTTAGCATAGGTCAGAGAAGTACAAGAACAGTTTAAAAAGTGCTGTCAATATTAACGCTCTAAAATTAAGACTTTAATCATTACAGGAGCTTCATTTATAGTACTTTCCCTCACCATTTGTATATTATAGAAAATCCCTCATAGTGATTTTCTCTGTTGGTATTTACACAGTCTGTTTAACCTATACTTGAAGACATATGCAAAGTGTTTAATATGATTCAGCTTTGCACAGAGCAGCCTGAACAGATTTTCATGCACATTGGAATTAATTGCTGTTCTCTTTCTCCTGCTCTGAGAAGCATCAGTCTTATCTGCCTTCTGCAGAAGCAGTCAGCCTTCCTCAAAAATGTTGTCACAGAAGAGGGAAGAAGACACAGAATTTGGAGCACTTTACAGTTTTACATACTTGACATTAATCATTTTAGCAAATGGTGGAAGGTGAGAGATTACTAGATTTTTTTTTATTCACTATAATGTATTACTATTTGACATTTGTGAAAATTTCCACTGTGTTCATGATCCTCCATTCATCCATCCTCCAATCGTAATTGTATGAGGCTCTTCAAGTGCTCTTATACACGGCATCAGGAGTTATTAAAGCTGATTAGTCTGGTCTTTTACTATCTGAGTCTTCCAGAACAGCTAACTGCCTGTAATTGTATTCACATATTTTCTGAGGAAACTTTTCTAAGAAACCTATCATTATATGTATGTCTAGACCTCAAAATTCTCTTTAATTTTCCACAGTAACCCTATTGATTGCAGCCATTTGAAATGTCCAGATTATACAGATCATCTGATTAATGTGATTTTCTTAGGCTTTGTAGCATTTACAATGACCTGCAAAAGCTTGTTTGTTTCAGGACTCACATTATATCAGTCAAAATAGGATGTACTGGATCTCTATACTTGGGTTTGCAAGTACTAAGACATTTCTGATTATGATTTTGCAGCTCTGATCCCATGGGACGTGGCTCCATGGAACCTTTGGGGTGTGTGCTATGGTGCCTTGCACCAGGACGTTAACAGCTGATCCTCTTGGTGCTGTGGGTTGCGGATGAGGCCTCCATGGATCATGCTTTTTGCATCCCATGGCTGCTCGATCAGATTGGGATCTGGGTTATTTGGATCAACAACCTTGACATTTTTGCCTGCTCAGCCCCGTGCACAGCAGGCTGTGATGTACTGGGCGTTCTGATACCTTACTGTTGTGGCCACTATTGACCTTTTTTCGGGGGTTTGTGCTGCATTGGCTTTTCTGTGGAATCAGGCTGGGCAGGCTGGCCTTTTGCTCCCAACAGACGTATATACCAGTTTACTGGTATATAATTGATAACCAGTGTTAATATCTTAATGTTATGTAGTGTTAATGTTATGGCTGATTTGTTGTACCAGTCTGAAACTGAGGGTTGTTTGCTATCTCCTCTATTTCTACATTGTTTCTGATTAATATGGCATGAATTAATGCTATATTAGGATCAGTGGTGGCTCAGTGTGTTAAGGCTCTGAGTTGTTTATCGGAAGGTTGGCAATTTGAGCCCCAGCTCCTCTAGGTTGCCGCTGTTGGGCCCTTGAAAGAGGTTCTTAACTCTCTAAATTTGTGCTTTTTATATATTTGTCTTCAATAGAATACCACTGTAACTAATAGAAATTTCTTCCTGTGACATCAGCAGAATGCACTAGATTTTCATGATTATAACTATTCAATTCAATTCAATTCAATTCAATTCAATTCAATTTTATTTGTATAGCGCTTTTAACAATTGACATTGTCCCAAAGCA
>JAQMYJ010000039.1:6922332-6932555 GCA_030014305.1 Clarias laeviceps | reverse complement strand
TAGTCAATAAAATGTTAATACAATAGTACATAATTTGACCATTAATTTTGTGACATTATAGGGGAATCTGAGCTTCCCTTGCAGTCTTAAAGAAATCGCCACTAGTGTGGACACAAATTACTGTTTGGAAATTATCAAAGATAAACAGCATGTGTAAGATAAGCATTAACTACTTAGGCGGAGGTTAACTCAGGGGCAAAGACATTAGACTTCAGTTCAGATGGTTGTAAGCTCAAATCCCAGGGTTGCTACTGTTGGGTGTCATGTCACATTCTGTGTTATGATTTTAGAAGTTTCTTGAACAGTGGATGCAGTGGATTTTTTGTTACAAATAGAGCTAATGTAACTTCCTTGCAAGCAACTTCATTTGACCAATAACCACCTTCTTCTTTCTTGTGCCCAGTCCTTGTCCCTGTGCCCATTCCTTGTTCTGAGAGCTGATCCAGTCTTGTCCCTGGTCCTGAACCTGGATCCAGTCCCCATCCTTGTATTTATTTCTGATTTAGGCTCATTCCTCATCCTGATCCCTGATCCACTCCTGATCCTTGTCCTGAACCCTGATCCTGACCTGGTCCTTGTCCTGAACCCTGATACACTACCGGTCCTTGTTCTGAGCCCTGATCCAGTCCCAGTCCTCATCCTGAGCCCTGATCCAGTCCAAGTACTTGTTCTGAGCCCTGGTCTAGTCCTGGTCCATAACATGAGCCCTGATCCAGTCCTGGTCCTTGTCCTGAGGTCCGATCGAATCCTGGTTCTCACCTTGATCCCTGATCCAGTTCTAGTCCTCATCCTGAGCCTTGATCTATTCTTGGTTCTTGTCTTGAGCATTGTAAGGTAAAATTCCATCCTTATGATGGATTCTGTATTCAATGTCAGTATAGAATGAATGAATGAGTTCTGTCCTGTATCTTAATACACTGTGATAAATCAGATTTTTTTGGTTTCACAGCTTTTTTTTGAGTCCTGAAATATTAAATTCCTGTTTCAGGATTTCTGATCACCATTATACCAAAACGTTTACAGCCTCATCAGGAGCTGAGCGCTGAAGCGAGCATGTTACTGAATACTAATGATGACAGAGTGAGACACCCCCCATGTTAAGCCCTAAAAAGGGGAGAAGCTAAAAAGAAGGGAGAGGAAGGAGTGTGGCAGAGATATTGATTTCAAATACAATCCCTCTAAGCCTAACGACTGAGGAATATTAAAATGAGTTCCATCCAGAGTAATACTCAGTCACTCCTCCAGGCTGAGAAGTGTTTATGTGGACTTCGGCTGCGATTGAGGACACGACACAAATGACAATAAAAATAAATCACTGCCTGTTGCAATGTCACATCCTCACGTTCTATGGTACTCATTAGTGCTTGTTAGGTAATGTGACGAAGAGCAGATGGATTCGCCTCGGGGCAACAGGGAATCTGTGTTTCTAAAGCCAAACAAGAATGACCTTGCTAGTTGGGGACAGAGTGGATGTTCGTAGGGAGATTTATTTGAGCAAACATCAGAATTAGCTTTATACTGTAATGCATAGTTATCACATAAACACAATTTTTGAAACATGATTCAGATTTTTTTTTTTTTTTTTTTTTTTTAAACAGCGTTATTTATACTGTATAAATGTACTTGCTTTATTATGTTATTGTTTCTGTGGTAACAGTTAATTCATATAGCAGAGGCTTCACTTCGCAAAAACAAAATGTTTTATATGGTAATGTTTATTTTACCATCTCTGGAAGGAGTCTCCAGTATTAGTACTGTGCAACATTCAGAGTTTGATCCTTAAAACAAATGTGTAAATTTAGCTTATTTGAAGACTTTGTGCATCACGTTTTAAGACAAAGAATTTAAGAATATTTTAATATTTTGATTAAAAACTGACAAATTACAATTCTCAGGTATTCTAATAAAAAAAAAAGTGCAATAATAAAAGTCAGTATAAATAATAAACAGGGTGGCACAGTGGCTAAATGGTTAGCACTGTGGCATCGCACCTCCAGGGTCAGGGTTAAATTCCACCTCTGGTCTGTGTGTGTGGCATTTGCCTTTTCTCTCTGTGCTTGGTGGGTTTCCTCCATGTATACCAAGACACTGGGGACTTCAATGTTACAGAAATACATCTCACCTTACAGAAAATTTACCATGTCAATCAGAGGAGGATCTGATGTGCATGGCTTTATAAATAAGCCATTATTGTAGAAACAATAACAGAAGAAGAATTTTAATAAAACTGTACTTTATATTTATGAAAACAACATTTATTGACTTACGTGTGGAATAGCATTTGTAGTTGTAGAGGTGATTTTCTCTGTGTGTGTGTGTTAGAGGAAGTTTATCCTCCCCATGCGTGCAGTCTGCGTGTTAATTATTAACTGCATGACTCCCGTAGCTCTCGCTTTTAGAGCATCGTCTCTCGTCTCCTCTCTTCCGACAGAATGGAGAAAGTAATCTTGTTTTATCACACTCTTAGTCACAGCGTCGATGTGGGTATGTGCTAATCACAGCTCGTTTGTAAACAGCCTTTGCGCACGTGATGACGCTGCAGTGCGTCTAATCAAGCCGGGATAATTAACATCACATCACCAAGCATTGGTGAGAATTTTAATAGAAAGTCACGTACAGAGGGCCTGATTTTAGTTCATCACTTCATCACACACTAATACTAATACCATCCTGTCCATAAGCTCTGTCCTCCTATTGGTTAAATGCAGTGATTATGTCACACATCAGGTGGATCAGATTATTAAATAAGTCACTTTCAGGGTTTCACATTCCTAGATGTTTATAAAGAATAAACATCAAATTTGAAATGACACAAAAACACAAGGTACACTGTATTGTGGGGTAATTAAGATAATATTACATTTAATTATTTAGATTTTAGATTCAATTTAAATTTGGGTTCAGATTTGGTTTATATCTAGTTTAGATTCTAGTTCAGATTTTACATTTTGGTTCAGATTTTGTTTGGATTTGTCTCAACTTTAGGTTCAGGTCTTGTTCAGATTTGATTAAGATTTAGGTTCAGATTTGGGATTAGATTTTACTCAGATTAGGGTCTAGATTTGGGTTTAGATTACAATTAAGATAAAAAAAATTCAAGTTCAGATTCAAGTTTAGTTCAGATTTGAGTTCTCATGATGTTTAAACACTGAATTTCTCTCTCTCTTCAGTGATGGATTCTTCAGTTAATTTGCACAGAAACAAAATGTTAAAATTATGTTTAAAAACGGATTCAAGTAATCATTCTTAGTTTAGGTTTAATAAAGCCTTTACTTAAATTTTAGATTCAACTTTTAGATTGGGTTCTGATTTATGTTCAGATTTTATTCAAATTTGGGTTCAGATGTGGTTTACATCTGTTGTAAGCTTTAGATTCTGGTTCAAATTCAGTTTTAAATCTGGTTCAGATATGGTTTGAAGTTGCCTCAAATTTAGGTTAAGGTAGGGCTGGTTCAGATTTGACTCACGAGTTCATATGATGTTTAAACACTGAATTTCTCTCTCTGTTCAGTGATGGATTCTTACATTAATTTGCATAAAAATGAAACATTAAATTAATGCTTAAAAACTGATGAAACTAATCGTTCTTATCTTAGCAAGGCTTAATTAGGCGTTTAATTACTTTAAACACTTTAATCAATACTCGTCCCCTTAATTATGACTACATTAGCACTCTCTCGTTCTCCGTTAACGTGATCTGCCCCATATACATATCCTGGTTCCTCTTTCCCCATGACTGTAACATAGTGTGAGCTCACAGAGAAAGGTGTGTGAGGTGCAGAGCGAGGTTTAGGAAAAGCTGGCTGAGGTTCAGAACAGCGAGTTTGTCATTTGAAAGAGAATTTTAGATGGAAGTCCGCTTGCCTTCAAAGGCAAGTGAGCGAGGGCTCGTCCGCTCGTCAAACACTCACAATAAAAAATACAGAAAGAAATAAAAGTGAATAAAGGTGTGCTGTGGAGGTCACTGAAGTTAGTGCACACTTTAACATTCTGCCTCTCTGTCTGTCTCTCTGTTTCTCTGTCTGTCTTCATCTTTGTCTGTCTTACTGTCTGTTATCCTCTTTGTCTGTCACTATGGCTGTCTTTCTGTTTGTCTTACTGTCCCTGATGTCTGTGTGCTGTAGCTGCTGAGTTGCAGTCAGTAACCTGATTTAACCCCTCATTATTTAGAAGCAGAAAGAACAGCACTTGAGCCTACACTTCCTGTTTAACAGATTATTTATTTATTTTAGATGGCTCTCTGACACTCAGTGGCCTCTCCTGTAGGTAAAATGTGTCACGTCTCTGCTGCGCATACACTCAACCTGTACCAAAAAGCTGTGTTCAAACAGAACAACAGACCATCTGATTGGATGTCTGATAACACCAGTGATGAGATATATGCAGTTTCAGTTACACAATTACTATAACACTCTCTCTCTCTCCCCCACATCCACTGATTGGACTTTAGTGTGCTACAGGATGTACAGTAAGTGAGTTTGTAACTCATACTTTCTGCTTGCCCATTACAAACAGAAACACACACACAGCTATTATCTCTGTAGATGATCAAGATGCAGTGCGCTGTACTCCTGGTGCTACCTGCTAATCTCACATACTGTATTGCTAACTGCTAACTCGCCACACCTACAACACACACGCACTGCTGCATGACAGGATGAGGCTCAGGTTTAGGATGAGGATGAGAAGGAGCTGTGATGTAGACAAGCTGCCACGTTTGCTATGAAGCTGTATTGATTGCACCGTGTCCTCACTCATGGTGCCATCAGAGCTCAACACAATCACATTCCTCCTCTGTGATTGCCCAGACATACTGATTGTGCAACGCTAGGCGTGTATAACTACAGAGAGATGTTAGCAAGTCGCTGTCAGTGAGCACGGACGTGCACAACATCATTGAGGCGACAAGAAAGTGGTGGAAGTTTAGTGTGAAGCACATCTATGTATCTATCTATCTATCTATCTATCTATCTATCTATCTATCTATCTATCTATCTATCTGTAGCTGTCTCATAAAATCTACTTAAGTAAATGTATGACTTTTTTGTCAACACACCTGTCTGTCTGTGAGTCAGATAAGAATAACAGGAGAATTGCACATCTGATAAACACCATCACACCAAAACTTTTAGTCGTGTGTGCGTATGTGGCGCAAATGCATGCATAAACTCCCTCATTCATCAATTACCCAGAATCCTCCATTCTGTGTCAGGATGAGCAGGAGAGAATGATGCATACTGAGGGCGCCGTGGCAACAGAAATGAGATAACCAATCAATCATCAGGATAAGCAGTCAATCTAACATGCGGGAGCTGGCAGTAACATCCCTGCAGTCTCTCTCACACACATGCACACACACACACACACACACACACACACACACATATATATATACATAGAGTATATATATATTATACATTCAGTATATATTGTGTGTGTATATAAAACAGTAGACACCAGCGACGGGCACCATCATTACTTTCCTCCCCCTTTCCTTATGACCTTGCCTCATGTCTGTGTGTCTGTGGTACCGCCCCAGTTACTTTTGCAGCTAAGATAACAAAACTTAAGTCTTGTGGAACTGAAACTTTATATTTTGGCAAATGCAGTGAGCTCTATGCTGTGTTCAGGCAGCGTTTCCTCAGGAATCGAGGTGTTCCTATTCAGTAGTGAAGAATGCAGGATTCAAAAACACATCTAAAGCTACAGAGAGATACAGAGACAGATCATTCCAACCTAACACAGGAGGTTGTTTTTTTTATTCTTATTTTATTTATTTTTTTTAATTAGCATTTTCTGGTATGCATATATAAATGTTGTAAAAATATGTGAACAAGTTAACCCAGGTCTCAGAGCTCCTCTAGAGTATGTGTTACTGTCCCAGCTGAAATACCCCTTAGATAATGCATGTTTCCAGACATCAAACTTCCTCTGTTTCACTCCTTCAAATGTGCTGTTTCAGTGTTTATGTAAACAAGGTACTACTAAACCACACCCAATCAGAGAAAAACGAGAGCTGAGCAAGACTTCCCCGGCAGTTATGGACTTCTGTAATAAAACAATGTGTGAAGATATAAAACTACTGAAGTGAAGCTAAAACTGCTGTAAACTAAATTTTGCTGTATTGTTTATAATATTTCTCATAATCTCAACAATCTTTGTAACTGGAATGGTTTTGTGTAAAATAAAACTCTAGCCAGTGACTCACTTTTCACAAAACTCCACAAATCTCATTTTGCATTAATTGATAGTTCGTACAAATAGTTACAGTCACAAAAATTAAAAATACGTTTATCAGAAACAGAGGTGTCATGGCTACTGCAGTAACACTGCCTGGACCCCAAAAATCACCTTCTTCTTCTTCCTCTTCTTCCTTTAGAAGTAACCTAAAGCAGCAACTGTTTCCTTGAGATCTGGAGCTGATATATATACAGCACACACACACACTGGACATATAAAACAACATTATGTATTCAGAGGACAGCGCATTGTCCTAACTTCCTGTGCGTGTGCGAGGGTCTTGCTAGTGTGTGAGATTACGCTTTGTGTGTGTGTGTGTGTGTGTGTGTGATTGCGATGCTCAGACTGTCACACCGCATCAGCGGTTTGCTGATTACTTCCAGCTCGTCTCCTTCGTCAGGAAATGATTCTGACACACATTTCACACACACACACACACACGCGCGCGCACACACACACACACACACAGAGCTTTCCTCACATCAATATGCGCAGTGTGGAAAAAACGACAGGCAGGAAATAAATAATGAAAAAGGACGAGTGAGCATTTCTCTTGCTTTCTCCCATATTTTCTGTCCTTCTTTTACTATTTAATATCTACAGTTTTCTGCCCATCAACACCTGGTTTACCTTCTCTCTCTCTTTCTCTCTCACTTTCTCTCTCTCTCTCGCTCATTCTCTCTTAATTCATTTTTTAACCTCAGACAGATTTAATGGTATTCAGGATTAAAGCTTTAAACATAAGCAACACAACAAAGTCAACACCTCCTGCAATCACTACCACTACTACTACTACCACTAATAATAATAATAATAATAATAATAATAATAATAATAATGAATCAAATTATTGTCCTGCATTAAGCAATGACAACAACTAAGGGAATAAACTTGAAAAGGAACACACACTTGTGTGTTTAATACACAAATTAATTCTTATCATTAGGGGGCTCTGTAACAGTCACTAGAAAATGGAAACGTTTATATACTGTATATACTTCGTTAACGTGGAATTTAACCCCACACTCATAAGCGCATTTAAAAATTTTTACTGCACCATCTGTTGAATATTGAGATGAAGTCATGATTTTTTTAAGGTTGATTTTTTTAAGATATAAGAGTGTTTTACATTTAAATTTCAAAGTAGCATATATTTTCTTCCCATGGACCGATCGTAATGAAACAAAGCCTATATGTTACCTCAAGCTCGGCCAAATACGTTTGTGTAATCCCCATTAAAAATTTTCAGTAGTTTTTACGTGATGCGTGCAGACAAACAGACAAACATAGTGGAACCTTGGATTGCGAGTAACTTGGTCTGTGAGTTAAAAAAATATATATTTTAACTTGATAAACAAGCAAGGTCTTGATATATAAGTAGTACACACATGCTTTGTCTGCCGAGCATCACGTGATCACAACTAAGCCAATGGCTCTCTCTCACACTGCGAGATGGGCAATCGTCTCCCATGTTTATTCTCAGTGTGCGTGCGTTACTCATATAGCAAACATCCGTGCGCGCGTTCACTGTTTATTATAACATTGTGACCACGTGTAGTGACTATTCTTTAGTAACTGTACTGTAACAACAGACTCCGTGAAGAAAAAAACTTAAAAAGGCTGTAGCAGTGCGGGAGATGATTCTGTTTAATGCACGTGCAGGTCTGGAGGCAGTGCCTAATCTTTTCACGGCTGTCCTCTACGTGGAGATCAAATGGTGGCACATAATTCCAATGGGCCAAAGTACTCTTTCCAGATGAAAGTAAATGTCATATTTCATTTAGAAATCAAGATCCCAGAGTCTGGAGGAAGAGAGTAGAGGCACAGAATCCAAGTTGCTTGAGGTCCAGTGTAAAGTTCAGTGGTGCACAGTCAGTTGTGGTTTGGGGAGCGATGTGGTCATGCGTCCCTCTGTTGACCAGCTTTATGGAGATTTCATGCTGATTTCATTTTCCAGCAGCACTTGGCTCCTGCCCACACTGACAAAAGTACTAATACCTGGTGTAAGGACCATTGTATCACTGTGCTTGAATAGCCAGCAAACCCGCCCGATCTAAACCTCTTAGAGAATCTATGGGTTATTGTGAAGAGGAAGATGTGAGACACCAGACCCAATAACACAGAAGAGCTGAAGACCACTATCAGAGTAACCTGTGCTTTCACCTCAGCACCTCAGCTGCATTACAGTACTGCAGTAATTGATGCAAAGGGAGCCCCGACTAATTACTGAGTGCTATACGTGTTCATATTTTTTAGTAGTCCAACATTTCCAGTTAAAAATCTTTTTTTTTAATTGGTCTTAGGTAATATTTAAATTTTCTGATATACTAAATTTTGGGTTTTCATTAGTTGTATCATAAGACATAATCATCAAAATTAGAAGAGATAAACACTTGAAATATATCTGTCTGTGTGTAGTGAATCTATATAATGAGTTTCACTTTTTGATTTTAATTACTGAAATGAATAGACTTTTCGATGATATTCCGATTTATTGAGATGTACCTCTATCTATCTATCTATCTATCTATCTATGTAAATATACAGTATTTATTACTGTGTGTGTGTTCTTCTTTGTTCAGAAAGCCGTTTGATAAAAAGTTAAACATGCATTCCAAGGTCTTCCGATTCTGTGTCTTGACATTTTCCTGTTCTGGAAATAACCATAATGAATTGTCCTTCAGTGACCATGCAAAGTTGCACACTGTCCAGAGGGACTGCTGGATTACTGAACATGATTGGTAGAGGAGCAACCCTGAGCTGAAGATCAGGGAAACAGGAGTAAGCATGAGGATGAAGACGACTGTAGAAAAAGTGATCAGAGTAATGATCATTGGCCAATTGTTCATTTTAATTGCAGGTGTCTATGTGTGCATGTGTGATCATCTCTGTTCACAGTGATTTAAACTTCGAATTAAGCAGGTTTATGATGTGAAGAGCTCCCTCATTTCAGTTAGAAATCAGAGCTGGATAAAGGTTCAGACTGATTGTACAGTATAATGTTTGACCATTTCAGAGGCATTTAAAGCACACTGAAATGGTTGCTAGTGCAACATTTCCAGTGTCACTACTGAATATGGGTTGCTTCTGGTTTGTGTGGTTTCTGCTGTATTTTATAAATAGATGTTTGTGGATTTCTGAAGGTATCTGGAGGTTTCTGTGAATTTCCGCAGTTTTATTCAAGGTTCTGTGGATTTCTGCAGGTTTATCTGGGCTTCTGCAGATGATTCTGATTTCTCTAGCCACTTGGCTTTCTCCAGCTTCCTACGATTATCTATGGATAGGCTTAGGGTTTTATTATTTTTATGTGGGTTCAGCAGATTTTATAGTTTTCTATGTAATTCTGTGGGTTTCTGCAGATTTCTTTGGATTTCTGCAGGTTTCTGTGGAATCTGCACATTTCTGTGGGTTTCTGCAGGTTTTTACAGTCTCTAGCCCCTTGGCCTTCTCCAGCTTCCTATGCTTGTCAAAGGATAGGCTTATTCTTTTTTACTTTTTTTTTTTTTTACTTTTGTGTGGTTTTAGCAGTGTTTTTGTTTGTTTTGTGTGATTCTGTGGTTTCTGCAGGTTTATGTGCTTTACTGTTGTTTCCGTGGGTTCCTGCAGGTTTCTGTGGGTCTCTGCTGATTTTTCTAGCCCTTTGGCCTTCTTCTAAAGCTTCTTATGATTGTGTACAGATAGAGTTATGGAAACATATAGTGGACCTACAAGTCATAAAATGCCTTAGATCTGCTACAACATGCTCATGACAACAAGCTGCAAATCACTAAAGATCACCCTGACATAATGTCACATGACCGTGAAGAGGCTGAAGCACTAGGATGGCCTGACTGGTAAACTTTACTATATTTACATAGTTGTTGTTGATAACTCTAAGTCAGTGGTTCTCAACAGGGGGGGGGCGCCGAAAGATCGGAAGAGGGGCGCAAATTGTTTTCAAGAAAAAACAGAGACAATGCATTATTTGGGCACTGGGTGTATTT
>JAQMYJ010000039.1:6898144-6913334 GCA_030014305.1 Clarias laeviceps | reverse complement strand
AAACTTAAATAATTCTTTTGATTGTGTAAAGCTGCTTTGCGACATTGACAATTGTTAAAAGCGCTATACAAATAAAACTGAATTGAATTGAATTGAATTGAATTGAGTAATGGGTGAGCCTTGGGTGCCCATGGTCCTGTCACCAGTTTACTGGGGTATAACTGATAATCACTGCTATTCTATTCATCTGCCCATGGCTTTATTGTTGTTGCTGATCAGTTTTATTCATGCTCCCATCATTCCACCTCACTAAGAAAGTCAGATGACCCCAAGCATTAGGATGAAATACTAGGGCAGTGGTTTGCCTTCAAAGTTCAGGTAACCAAATTCACTTCAGTAAGACACAGGTCACTACTCTGGTCCTCTGGGGATCTACATCCTGATTGGACTCCTGTGCGCTGCCATGAGATTACTGTGAACGATTAATTCTTTGGGGCATTACTTACAGGACATGATCTGGAAGTTAAAACTGTTCCAGCCAGGGCTAGATCAGTTCCTCACGCACAACTTCTGCGACTGACCACATGATGATACGAGACTTTTTAAAGGACTAAATCTTTCTCTCTTTGTATTCTAATTAATTTTCCTCTGGTCTCTCTTTTTTATTTCTTTCATTTGTTACACACAGGAACGCACACAAACACGCAGACTAGCACACACACACAGTTTGTGATTGTAATGTTTAATTTTACATGTGAGAATAAAAATTACATCAAATTATTTTTTTCCAACTTTTTTTTTTGGTCTTTTTTCATTTAAACACATAAAAGCATCACAACAACAATATACAAACTCTCAGTAACCTTTAAACCCAAAATACAGATACACATGCAACAGCAGGGCGTAGTGCTAGTGTTAGCATTTGCGCTAGTGATTTACTCTTCGGGTGTGTAACACCATCAGTTCAGTTCCAAGGGGTCACATTACACAGATCGGTTCTTTTCCATCAGACTGAAGATCAGATACAGCAAAGTGTGCAATTTTATTCATTTAGCTACAATATTTATCATGTTTAATGCTAGCTTGAGCCAGTAGCAACCATTAGCTTACTTGATAATTTTTAAATCATACTGATAAAGGGTCATTATAGTATGTGCTAGCATTAGCCAGCTAGAAGATCCCTGCTAAATTTAACAGCTTAGAACTTCAGCTTGTGTCTCAAACCTACAGAAGTCCAGAGAGGTTGTGTGCTATTATAAAGTTTTCTGTCCAGGCTTAAAAAAATAATTATTATATTATATTATATTATATTATATTTATTTGTACAGCTAGCTATGTAATCAATTATGCATGTTTGCCTAATTCAGTGTACTGTAACAGCAGCAAGCTAGCTAGTTATAATCAGTACCTGGAGTTATCATGCTAGAAATTTATACAGTTATATAGTTAGCTTAGCTAAAATGCTCCAATAATACATTTTATATCATACCGTTAGTCAGTTTATTCATTTAATTTTATTTGATTTAAGTAACTCGTGTGCATGATTTAGCTGTGTTGTATTAGCTGCTAAGTTTAAATCTCCAGACAGAGAAATAAATAATAAAAACACAGACTGCCTGTACTTCTGTAACAGCACACCATTACCAAAACATCCGAAACAATCAAGGATATTGTTTTTTTTCATAAATTGAGACATTTCACATCACAAATTAAAAATTACAACACGCTGTTAGCAAGACAATATGCCCTGCGTAACACCGAATAGCAGGTAATTAAATCAGACGCTACAGAGCCGTGATTAGCCGCATCTCTCACCCCGGCACATGAAATGAACTGAAAATCAACTGAAGAATTTTATGATTATTGCTGCAGGTCTGGTGTCTGTTCACATGTCCTACATCCGTATCATCCGACGGCGGTTTGTCGAGGCGACTCTCCGATTCTTTAAATGATTTGACGTTGATGACAACATCACGCTTGTTCAGTAGGGTCACTGAATGATTATATTCCACCCCATGATCAGAAATGGTTTGTTCCAATCATAGAGAGATGAACATATATATGTGAACTTAGATAAACAAATAGGCGAATAGGTGAATGAACTGATGGATGGATAGAGGAATGGTTTGGTCCACAGAGAGAGAGAGAGAATCAGATCCTTCCCTTCACTTTAGGAATGAATTGTTTGAGCTACATGGATAAAGGGTCAGAGCAGAAAGATGAGGGGACAGATAGACAATTGTATTTGATCCTCCTTCCCTGTCTCTTGGGAATGTTTTTTTCCAGCTTCATAGATGTTGCTCCTGATGTCACTTGTCCTAAAGTCACCTCGACGCACAGCTCTGAGACATTCATCAGGAACACACCATTCTCCGTCTGAATGGTTTATTCCAGGTACTGATTGTCTATAGGTTGTCTATAAGCATCTGTAGCTTGATCAGCCTTGATATTGAACACTGACAATGCTGCTATTTACACAAGAAATAAACAAATTAAATTAAACAGAGGTTAAACCTCCTCTTTCTGTCCACCTCTCCTTTCTGTTGTTTCTGTCTTTCCTCTGATGAGGTTTGGTTTCAGTTCTGGATTTTCTAAACCCATTAGTATTTCTGAATAAGTTATTGAATTATCTGGCTTGATGGCATATTTCTTTGGGATTAGAAGAACCATCGGAATGCCTCCCCGCTGCTGACCGGTGTCCTCTAAAGGAAGAGAAGAAAAAAACATGAAATGATGTTAGCAAAAGGAAATGCACATTAGACTATTAAATGAACATGACATCCAAGACACTGCTGTTTCTCCAGGAGTCTGTTCAGACTGGCGGTGATTAGCGCCTGATCACTTTTCCATACAAACATGGAAGAAATACAGTCAAGCCTGAGATCTTCTGGCGTACAAGATCTCATTGGAAATGTTTAGAGGAAACATAAAGAATATAAAGAGGCAGTAAAAATCTGAATGTACATCGCTAGGTCATTTAGGTTGCGTAAAACCTGAATCACACTCACACAGTTTGTATAAATGTCAAACAACAGGAGTGTATATGAATTATATCAGAATCAGGTATATTGCGGATTGGTTTTCATATACAGGGAATGTGTCTTAATAGTGTGTTAGAAATTATACAATGAAACTACTAGAAATGCACGACTGCTGTTTTCTTGGATGATTTTCTGTTAAATAACTGCCATGAGGTTACAGGATGTGCTCCAGGTTACTGTTTAGAACTTTTGGAACAAATAAAATCCAACTAAGAAAAAAAAAAAAATCAGCTGTGATGGCTCTCATGTGTGCAGGCACAGACACCTGTAATTGGTTAGGGCCCAATGATCTGATATGTAAGTACTACAATTCAATTCAATTAAATTTTATTTGTATAGCGCTTTTAACAATTGTCATTGTCGCAAAGCAGTTTTACACAATCAAAAGTCAAACGCCCATGTAAGCTCAGCCAGTCTGCTGCCTAGTCTACGGGATATGGAGACATCACCCGGGATTCAACCTCGCGTTCTCCGGATCAGGTTGCATTAATGTAACATGCGCTAATGTACATATTATATACACATGAGACAAATATAAAGTCTGCCACTGGGGGGCTTAGGTCTTGTTCATTAGGAAAGGTGTACAGTACTTGGGAAGATGCTGTTCTTGTACCAAGTGGGCTTTGTCCTGATGGGCTGCAGTCTCTTAGCAGAGGGGAATTTTCCAAAAGGTTTGTGTCCAGATCTGAGTTTTGGCTTCTAACATTTCTAAGAGACCGATTATAGCCGAGGTGAGAGACACCTGCTATTGTGAATGCAAAGTAAATTGTGTTCTCAGGTGCCTGACATCACACATGCCCTCTTGTGCCAATATGCATTGATCGATTAGCCACTTGCTTCAGAGTGGCACAACAAAAATGTGTCATTTGGAGATTGCGGGTTTGAATCCTGTTAGCCTGGAGTTTCAGTACAGAGGGGTTTATGCTCCCCGTCACATCAGTTATAGCAGCACTAGCAAAGCACATGCATTTGTTTTTTATTCCCAGATTTTAAGAACAAACATCCTGCTCTCTGTGAAATAAATGAATAAAACTTGTAGATTTATAGTTAGGTTTATGGATTATACCTAATTATTAAAATGCATATATACATGTTCAACCACACGCAAACACATTGTTTTGCCCCAGTAACATGTTTTCTGACAGCTGTTGAACCCGGTGCGTGAGGACTCGCCCCTACAGTGGCGTTTATTTCTTCATTGCACTGCAGTGAGCTCTGATCTCCATCCTGACTGCGGCTCTGTCTCTGTTTAATTCAATCTGCTGGAGACTGGAGGAGCACTGACGCGCCAAAATAATAATTACAGTGCGGGAGCCGTGAATTCCCAACGAGCCACAATGAGCCGTTTAATTACGGCGTCTCCATTCGCGCCGGAGACGAACGGCGCTCGCCGGCTCAATAATCGCCGCTAAAGAAGAGAAATCGCTGCTCTCCGAACTCATTTGGCAGTCGGGACACAAAATAGCGAAGTTCCTGGCCAATTAGCGACCCGGGGGATTAGCGTGGCGCTGACGGGGATTACTGAGTGCTGATTGGGAGCAGGATCGCTGTAACGTCTCCCAGCACTGATGGGAATCTAAAGGCGAAGAGAAAGATAGAGACACACAAAAGAACAGAATCAAGGAGTTTAAAATGAAAAGACGATGGCTTTGCTATCACAGAGTGAGCGCGCAAGATTATTTAAAGAATAATTTAAGAGGAATCAGAGCCTTTTTATTAAATCTCACTGCATTGGATTTACACTTATACACAAAATACACACCTGAGAGGAGGTCAATCCTCCACGATCCTCTAGTTCAGGGACGCAGTAGTTATCAGTGGTGTTGGGATTCAAGCTCACAACCTTCTGTAAATGCTGACGGTCAATATTCTGTAATAATCTTACCAAGAGGAGCGCCACACGCACAAACGCAGACACACTTTGACACACGTGTCTGACGTGTAAAGTGTGTTTGTGGGCGGGGTGAAGTGGGATGGGGGTTGTTAATCTGCAGTATTGACCACACACAGTCCTGCTGCTCACCCCTTTTCCCCCACATTGCCGAAAACAACACAAGAAAGTCGAAGTACAGCAACAAACACGTGCACACACACACACACACACACACACACACACACACACACACACACACACACACTTAAACCCTAACTATCACCCCATCAACAATGCAGAAAGATTGGACATCGATAAGAAGAGAGTGAAGGAAGAAGAGAGTGAAGGAAAGAGAGAGAGAATAAAAATATGATAAAAAAAATACAGTGAGACAGATAACGAGAGAGAGATGGGTTAGGAGATGGTGATAAAGAAAGAGAGAGACAGAAATGCAGGAGAGACAGGTAAACAGTAAGAGAGACAGATGAAGAGGAGGAAGAGGGAGAGGAAGGGAGTAAGAGAGATAAAGAATGATAAAGAGATGAAAGAGACATAAAGAGGAAGAGAGTGGCGAAGGACAGATAGATAAAACAGGGACACATAAAGAAAGAAAAAAAGACAAAAACACAAAGATGAGGGAGAGACAGATGAAGGAGGAAGATAGAGAGAGAGGTGGTGGACAGAAGGTTTTGTCTCTAATCAGTGTGTCAGACCTGCAGCGTCCTAAATCAACCCGGCTGATTGAGACCCGAGTGTGAGTGTGTGTGTGAGTGAGTGTGTGTTGGGGTCCTGACAGCCATTGACACTGATTGTGGGTGGCAGGTGCGCTTAATGGCGAGGCCTTGCATGTCCCACACTGATTGACGAGTGTGTGTGTGTGTCTGTATCTGTGTGTGAGTGGTGGACAGATGCTGCTGACTCATAATTGAGCCCTAATCTGTTTGTGTGTTAGAGTGACACACTCAGTACGTTTCTGTGAATCTTTTCCTCACGCTGCAGTTGTATACAATGTATATAGCAGCTATATCTGCCCTGCTAGCGGTGTATGAGTAGTTTCTATGTATAACACCACACTAGCAGCTCACAACCCTTAATCACTGACTGGTTTACTAAACGATCTCTTTGCATACATGACTAGCATGCTTATTTATTAATTAAATTAATGCAAACTAGCATTATTGTTGTATTAGCATTGTGGTGTGATTCCAGCCAATGAAACGGGTTCTCTGGTATGAGGACAGGCCACGTTGTCACGAGGAGCAGTCCACCGAACTAACAAGATGACTTCATCAAAACAGCGCTGTCCAGACGTGCACTCATTACATCATCATTTATTCCACTTTTTTCCTCTGACTAATTCCCACCAAATTAGACTTCTCTAATTACCCACAATCCCCTAGGGCAGACATTTTATTCTCCTGTCTGAAAAGCAGAGTTGGGTAACCGATCTCTCTCTCTTTTCTCTCTCTCTCTGAGTGCTGTTCCTCCTTTTAATGTCTCTTTTTTTATAGAAGTCAGAAAAAGGACAAAAAAGAGGCATCATACAATGTCTGAATAAAAGAGACGGCCAGAGGGAAGAGAGTGGCAGCACAGAGAGAGTGGAAAGAGGTTGGTTTATTGTAAGTTCTCTCTCTCTCTCTCTCTCTCTCTGTCTTTGTTCTTTCTGTTTAAATGACATCTAGAAGCATTTACAGTATATTTGTCACATGGTAAAGACAAAATGAATATATCATTTTAAATTTTACTTTATTTTATTAAGCCAAATTTCCACTTTCCAAACAAATGAAATGCTCAAAAATTGAGACTAACCAAGAGTCAGAGCTCTAAAGACTGGGACCAACCAAGAGCCAGGTCTGTAAAGACTAGGACTAACCAAGAGTCAATGCTCTAAAGACTGAGACTAACCAAGAGTCAGAGCTCTAAAAACTGGGACTAACCACTAGCCAAAGCTCTAAAGACTAGGACTAACCAAGAGCCAGAGCTTTAAAGACTGGGAGTAACCAAGAGTCAGGTATCTAAAGACTGGGACTAATGAACTATCTATATATCCAGCTATCTATCTTTCTTACTGCTTACAAACAATAATCACTTAGTCACTCTAAAATCATTTAGGGTCTCTGTATTACATATATCTTATAGGAAATAAACAGGGCATGCACTCAAACTGTATTATTGTTGCATTGAACTCTATTTTAATCAACGTCTTATTGTTGAAGGAAAACACAGAGTGCATTTTGTGATGATATATTGTGTATATATTATCAGTATTAAAATAACCAGATATCCATTTCACACAAGTTTTATCTATTTAATTTCAATTAACATCGGAAAAACTATTAATCTTACATTTTTATAAATTGTACAAAGTATTCAATAATAAAAATGTTAACGCTCAATCCCTCTTTTCTCTTTGTGAGGATGGAGGGATGAGCTGATGCTCGTTATACCCCTTGTCCCCTCTGTCACCCTCATTATTTATTAATGTATGGACTGAGATTCAGGACGCCTTGCAAAACCGCAGCACAGTGCTTTGGAGGAGAATCTGACAGGCCTTTTTCTCAAATAAATAAATAATCTCTCTCTCTCTCTTCTTTTTGCTCACACACTTTCTTTTTCTGCTCTGTCTCTCCTGTGCTCTCTTTCTCATCCCGTCTCTGCCTCCCCACCATAATTACAAACACATTTCGTGCAAATTTTCTCAAGAACGTTGTAAGGTCAGCCTATCCGGCTGCGTTTCAATCCACAACATTGCTTGCTCCTTTGCTCGACAAATGGCCTTTCTGTTTTGAATTAAAATGCTCTGAGAGCAAAAAATGATCTTGCTGTGACTCTGTGTCACATGAGGGGACATAAAAGAAAAGCCATGGGTGGGAGGGGGGCGAGGTCAGAGGGACACTAACGATGAGCTCATAGTGAAACTAGTAACTGTAAGTCATTTGTATTTTATTAAGGCAAATGCCATTAGAGATTTAATTAAGCCCAGGTAAAGAGGATGAGGGATACAAATTCTAACCCCACCTTCTCACCCCACCACCACTCAACATCCTATGTTTGGTTCATATTTGGTAGTAATAATAAACACTGGGTGGTGTTCTGAAGAAGAGTTCCTTTTACCATCAAAGCAGTTATTATTTCCCTCTAACAGCATAACCCCAATCATTTAATTGTCCTCATTCTAACACACAGTATGACTGTAAAACAATTCCTCCTAACTGTTATCACCCAAATGAGATGGGTTCCGTGTTGAGTCTGGTTCCTCTCAAAGTTTCTTCCTTTTGCCATCTCAGGGAGCTTTCGCCCTCGTCTTGCTTAACAGGGACAAACTGATCATTTTGATTCATACTTTTTTTTTTTTTTTTACAGATTTCATACTAATTTTCCTTTGATTCTGTAAGCTGCTTTGCGACAATGGCCATTTTTAAACACACTATACAAAATTGTGTTTAATTGAATTGAATTCTAAATGATCACATTTATAAAATGTATCCATTTATGGCTGCATTTCACAACAGAATGCACTCAGCTGGACAGTTAGCATGGAATAGTGTGTTATATAGTCTTTATAAATGATTTAGCTGTATTTCATATGGGCTGTCAATATTAAAGCATTAATGCAAGTTGTGGGAGTGGTGGTTCAGGTGACTTAGATGCTCTAGGTTTTTGGTTTTAGGTTCCGAGCCGTGCCGTGCCTTGGTGGGTTTTCCACACCCCATATTACCTAGCTACTGCATACAGTGCTGGTCCCATTCAGGAAATTTTAATTAATGTTGGTTAAATGTTAATGTTTGAAATATTATAAAGTAGGGCTGAAACGATTCATCGAGTAACTCGAGTAATTCGATTACAAAAAATTATCGAGGCAAAATCTTCTGCCTCGAAGCTTCTTTTAATTAATTTTAATTTGCATCATGTTTTTGCGCAATTATTTGTTGACAGAGCGCTTTTGACAAAGTGCGCTTCCGGATGCAAGCCGCCAGTAAACACCAACGAAGAAGTAGCGGTTACGTTATTCAAAAGGCGTAAGGAGACGCAAACAGTTAGCTGTGTTTTGATTTGATGGAGCGTTCTGTTGCGGGCTGCAAAATGGAAGGGAGCGATAAAAATATATATTTTTGCATCTGAGAAAAGGCTTTAAAATAAGAATGTATGGCACTGTAATGCACTTAACTCATCTCAGTCACCTTTAATCTCACCTACGAGGTTTTGTGCGGTGGCCGGAAGTACCATGCATCATGATTCACGCCGAGTTTTGGCGCTGCGATTACGTTTCCATCTTTCCGCGCGAAAAATTAAACATGTTTAAGCCGCCTTAAAAACATGTTTAATTTTTTTGGCGGTCCTCGCGGAAGCTTGCGGGCCTTGCAGAACTTCGCGGAACGTCGGCGGGCAATCGCGGCGGCTCACGGCGCCTACCACCGCATCTTACCGAGAGTCAAACCACATAGGTGAGATACGGGTATAAGCTATTCCTTGTATTGTTAATAATGACAATGTTTATTTTTGATATAATGCTGTATGCATTTAAAAAATAAAAGTAGATTGTTCTAAAAAGAAAACCAATTAATCTTTGTTTCTCTTGTATATTTTACATTGCTGTTTAATTAAGCAAAAGTACATTTTATCCGATTACTCAATAAATTTTTTGGTAGAATACTCGATTACTAAAATATTCGATAGCTACAGCCCTATTATAAAGATTAAAAAGGAACGATGCGGATTCTGTCCTGGTCGTGGTCAGAATCCACATTGTTCCCAAGTCAATAACAGACTAGCTTTTTACTCTTGTAGGAATCCTGGAGGGGGGTTGGGAATCCAGTCTACATGTGTTTTGTGGATTTGGAGAAGGCATACTGTATGATCGGGAGTATGGTGTGAGGGGGTCACTTCTCAAGGCCATCCAATCCCTTTACGCCCAAAGTGAGAACTGTGTTCAGGTTCTTGGGAGTAAGGTATCAAGGCACAGCCTTGGAGGAGAGGGTATCCAATTTGGTGGTCTGAGGATTGCATCGCTGCTTTTTGCAGATGATGTGGTACTGATGTCATCATCAGTCTGTGACCTGCAGAGCTTGCTGGATTGGTATGCAGCTGAGTGTGAAACGGCAGGGATGAGGATCAACACTTCCAGCTATGGAGCAAGTCTTTACCCTACGTAAGTGATGGAGTTTAAGTATTTCTTGTTTATAAATGATGGGACATTAGAGTGTGAGGTTGGACTGAGAATCGTAGCAGTGGGTAGGGCGTAGGGAGGTGTTCTTGGCACGTCCAGGTGGAAGGAGACTATGGGGCAGACCAAGAACTAGGTGGAGAGATTATATCTCCACACTGGCATGGGAACGCCACAGGGTCCCCCAGTCAGAGTTAGCTGAGGTGGCTGGGGAAACGGAACCATGGGGTTCCCTGCTGGAACTGCTACCCCCACGATTTGGATAAGCGGTTAAAAATGGATGGATGGATATTATAAAGCTGCATAATCTGTTTCCTTTAACCAGATTGTCATGTATTTTTGTATTCAAACATTGAAAGTTTATAAGTAAATCGAATTATTTTAAAATTGCGATTAATCGTGATTAATCACAGACTATGACTGTGATTAATTAGATTAAAGTTTGAATCAATTGACAGCACTAAAATTACTATATTATGTCCCTTAATTCTATCAGCTAGAGCTGCAACTGTGCTTATCTTCTCCAACCTTATTACATTTGAAATAAAACAGATATATTAGATAACTATATGAGGAACATCAGTGATGGATTTTTTTGGTTTTGAGACATTTCAACCCCAGGTTTTAATTTATTTCAAGCCCATGCCTTTATTATATACAAATAATATGCTTCACAATATTCAACACTATTTCATTCATGAATTTAAACACACACTGAAGCAGCCTGTATTCTTGGACTCACTCCTGGCGATAAGGGCTGACCAGCACTGAGAGAGCTGGGAGTTGGCCAAAAAATCCAAGGAAAAAAAATAAGTTCAGTGTGTGCTCTGGTTCCTAACTGATGGGTTATATATCGCCTGTCAGTCGATTTTGTAGGAATATTGGGGCGTCACTGAGTTCGATGCTGGACAGTGTAGTAATCCATCACAGGCACGCTGGGAGAGAAATCTCATCTCAGCACTGCAAGCCAAGGCCAAACCCCACACACACTCGCTCATCTATTCACTCCGCTGGTGATTACTTTAGCCTTGCAGCATCCTGAAACCACTGCAATCTAAAACATCCACGGAACTGTAATGATTAGAAACGTTTATTTTCAATAAATTGACTTTCCCGTGTTGCTGAGGAGCATAGGAGGCGACGATGGAGCTGAGGTTTGGGCCTCATGCTTTAGAACACTGCACTGCTGCTGACAAAACCATACAAGAAATTCATCAAACTTGTCACCAATCCTCCTGCATGGCACTGCTCAAGCTTGAGCCCTAAAGCCATTTTAGAGCACCGATTCAATCTATAGTCCTGCTTCCAGATTGATTTCCCTCCTCTAACACTCCTGGCTCCACTAATTATCTGCTCGTTAAGTCCCATTTAACGAGATGAGACGTTTGAAAGCAGGGGAAACTACAGCTACTGGGGTTTAGAGTAGCAGGTAAACTCAAATTTACCCTAGTGCCCTACTCAGTGCCATTATAATGCCCACTGAATTCACCAGTGGGATCCCTGCCTACTGTCTTATTAGATTCCTTGATCCCCTCTTTAATTTCCTTCCAGTTCCACTGAATGCCTTGTACATTCCTTCTCGTTTACTTGCCCAACGAATCCCCTTTTTGCCCTCTGAATCCTCCTTATTGTCCTCTGAAACCCCCTTAGTACCCAATGAATTCCCATTGTTGTCATATGAATCCCCCCTTTTGCTCTATGAATCTCTTTGTGTAATGCCCCTTAGTACATTCCGAATGCCCCCTTTTGCCCTCTGAATCACCCATTAGTGCCCTCTAAATCCTCATTAGTACTGTCTGAGTCCACCTTAGTACCCTCTAAGTTCCCTCTGAATCCCCCATTGAATCCCCTTTAGTGTCCTCTGAATACCACTCATTTCCCTCTGAATTCCCCCTTAGTGTCCTATGACTCCCCTTCTTCCCCTTAATGCCCTCCGTAGCCCCCCTGGTGCCCTTGGCATTCATGCCCTATTTTTCTACTAAGAAATTTTCAGCAGTTCTCCGACTGCCCTCTAAATTATCCCTTAATGGTTTCTAAGCTTTCATGACGCCCTACCAATGACCTCCTTGTATCATTGGGACTCCTGACAACTATCCTATTAAGTGCCCTTTCCATGCCTTCTTATTGTCCTTGGTTTGTCTCAGTGGCCTCCCACTGAGGGATGATGGACTAGTGGACTAAAGAAGTCAGTAGACAGAGCTGTGGGGGTGTCGTCTAGGGGCAGAGGGTAAAGCTAATTAACTTTATTATTTAGAAAATATTTCAGACTCTGTAGCATCAGTGGTGAGAAAAGAATCTTTAATTCCACCTTTAATAGTGTGTACACACACATTCGAGTCTCATACGAATTTCCAGAAATAATCGCAAAGTGGATTTTTGCATAATAGTTATCCTACACAATAGAGAACATAATTAGTTAAATACTTTACTGCTCAGCTATTAAACATTCAAACGCTTTCACCTGCCTGTATGTGGATCCTGAATGTCCTCTCATGCCTTGTTTTTAACTCCTCTTCAAAAAATGTTTGTTTTCATAATTTTTTAAAAATTTGACCTTCTGTCAGAAAGTTGCGTCTAAACCTCCACTGAGACTCTCAGGACACGTTCTCACCTAGAACACGCCACATAATATACCAGACGTATCTCTGGAGGGGTTTTATTCCTTACCAGACCAGCTACCATCCTGGCTCCATAATCCTGTACAGAAATACCATTAGCATACATACATATGTAAATATATTATAATAAAGACTGTTAGCTGAACTTAACACTGATGGAAAAGGACTTGCAGAAAAGTCTTCTACTTCAGTTTTACCTCTAGGAAGGAAAGGCTGGATCCTAAAAAAGAAAAACTGAAATGTGTTTTATGTCACCTAGATGCCACTACAGCTTTTAATATATTTAAAAAATATAAAAAAATCCTATTGTGATGAATTGATCACTAGGGGGAAGTAGAGCAGTCAGATGGATTCAGACAATACTTGCTAACAAAATATTGCTCTGAGCCAAACCTCACCTCTCACAGTATTAATGCTGCAGCGTTCCTCTGTAAAGTTCGAGTCTAGGAAATGATGTCACATAATGGAAAATAACATCTAACCCCGAGGAATGTTTGTGTACATGTTAGAATTTCACAGCAAATTAAAAAGAACTGAAACAAACAAAACTCTTCATTTGCATTAATATTCACCTGTGTAATAACAACATGCTTAGCTAGCAAATTAGAATCCTTGCTAACATATACATAAAGGTGCATCTCTTAAAGCTTATATGCTACAATTAAAATCTGACAAAGTGCCTAGATACTTTGCTATCATTCTACATTATGCTTATGAAAGATGGAACTACAAGATTATGTCCTATAATCCCTAATTAACAGCTAAAATAACATAAGGTCGCAGTTTTGACTCTTACCTGAGATTGGGCCTCTATAATGCCAGTAATGTCTTTTTGTCTATTTTATTCATTATGACATGATTATCATCCTCCCTGCGACCCGAATTTGGATAAGCGGTTGAAGATGGATGGATGGCTTATCATGCTGTCCATCCAGTCCTGTTTGATGATGTCATCTCTTCAGAATCCTCATAAAGAATTCACATTTCTCAGCTCTAAATTCACCCCACCCCCCACCGATACACGCCCCCCCTCCTTTCTCCGCCATCCTCTGGGGTATATGAGGTGGAAAAGGCTGACTACCTGCGGTGCGTTGGCGTAGCGTAGCACGCTAATCGAGCGCGGTGAGCAGATTGCCTGCTCTCTGAAATGTTAAATCAAAATGCAAAGCAACAGCAGCAGGCTCGCCTCGCTCCTCTCGACAGATTCCGCAGCATATGTGTGGGAGCTGGCGCTTTCTCGGGGGCCTAAATTGGAAGCGCTGATATTTTAAGGTAATAAGCAGCAGCACGAGCGTTCAGCGCGGTTCACGTCTGTCTGTGCGGAAACACGCATGCACATTCTGTTTAAACTGGATTTCTTCCTCTCTCTTGACCGGGTGTGTCAGTAACGCTGGACGTGTTGTAATGGTGTGTTATTTCTACAGAGACTGAATTAAAGTTTGTATGAATGGAGTTAAAAATAAAAGAGAAGAGCACTTTTTTTTCGCACTTTCTCTTTTACTTTACTGATGAACTAAACATCCAAAAGATTTTCTCTCCAGTGATTTTTATTTTTAAAAAATTAATATAAATACTTGTGCTTATAGTGTCTTATTAGTTGCTGTAAGTGTAAGTATAAATGCTAAATATCTAACATCCTCAACTCTGTGGATGAAAACTTAAATCTTGTTGTAAGAGTTATGCATGGAAAGCAGGTCACATTTATTTTGGGCGGTTCTCCAAACACCCAGTGCCACCAAAAACAGCAAAGAACCTATTCCTGTTCATCCTTCATCTGGAAAAGAAACATTTCTTAACGGTTAACTACAAGGATTTCACACATTACCGAATTTGAATCAGAACTTCGAGAGTGTTGGAAATCGTAGGGAGATAGGGAGTAAGGAATGCTTCAGAGCTTGGTATGCACTGTAAATCCGAATAAGTTGGCAAAACTCAAAAAATTTAAGGTAATCAGCTTGGTACAGTTTTTACGCCAGATGCCCTTCCTGACACAACCCTCCCATTTTATCTGGGCTTGGGACAAGCACTTCATCCAGTTGAAGTTGTTGGGAATCGAACCCGGGCCTTTTGCATGGCAGGCGAAACACCTACTGTACCACTGAGCCACCAGTGCGCTATTGGTATTTACAGATACTTAAACTATCAAATTTGTTCAGCTAACTTGAAAAGTGTAATTTCTACAAACTCATAAATACCAAAAAGTTCTAAATACTCACCAAGGTCTATTAATTTTAACTAATTGTAATTATTTAAGTTAACAATACTCAATATGTTTAATTACTTTGAGCATTAGGGTTTACAGTGTGGAGTGTCGTGATGTGGAACAAATCCTGGCCACCGAAAAAATTCCACCCTACTCTATTTTGTTCTATATCTGATTTTTTCTCCAGATGCAAAAATACGTATGCTAGGCTTCTCTTTGTAGACTTTAGTTCCACATTTTGCCAAACATGCTCCAAATTAAGTTCTGCTGGAACTACACCGCGTTCCAAATTATTATGCAAATTGGATGTAAGTGTCATAAACATTAAATGTTTGGTTTTTAAATTAAACT
>JAQMYJ010000039.1:6883805-6898072 GCA_030014305.1 Clarias laeviceps | reverse complement strand
GTTCAATAAAATTGTAATTATACCCTAATGGTTGATGACTTGAAAATTATACTGACTGTCATTTGCATTGACTAATTATTAAAATCAGAGAAAGATATCATTTGCGTAATGATTTGGAACACGGTGTAAGTGCTATATTGTATAACTGGACTATGGACTTTCTAACAAATCATTTACAGTGTGTGCGAGTAGACAAACGCATATCATCCACAGTGCATATTAACACCGGGGTCCCCCAGGAATGTGTACTCGGCCCATTACTCTATACGCTATACACACGACTTCTGCGCCTCCCTTCCTTCTAATTACATCATAAAGTTTGCAGATGACATCACATTGTTAGGTCTCATCACTAACAATGATGAGTCCTTATATAGAAGAGAGGTGGAACATCTGGCAGCTTGGTATGACACCCACAACCTGGCCCACAATATCAAGAAGACCTGGGAGATGATTGTGGATTTTTATAAAGGCACAAGGACCATCCACTTACCACTTACTGTCTCCTAACTGTGACAGAGGACATAACGTGGGGCAATAATATTACCATTGGAAATACCCAGCAGTGCTTCTTCCACCTGAGAAAACTGAGAAGAGCCAATCTTTCTCAGCAGCTTTTGGTGAACCTTTACTGTTGTGCTATAGAGTGTGTGCAGACATATGGACTCTTGGTGTGGTTTTCCTGCTGCACTAAGGTGTAAGAACAGTCACTACAGCAGGTGGTAAAAACAGCGGGGAAAATCACCAAGACTCCCATCCCAGAGATTAGCACCATCTACACTACATGCTACCTTTGTCAAGTGCACAGCATTCTGCGTGGTCAGCATCACCCTTTACATCACCTGTTAAGTTAGTTAAGCCTTTATTTGTCACGTGTACATTACAGCACAGTGAAATTCCTTCTTTGCATATCCCGTAACTGGGATCAGAGCGCAGGGTCAGCCATGATACAGCGCCCCTGAAGCAGATAGGGTTAAGGGCCTTGCTTAAGGGCCCAACAGTGGCAACCTGGTGAAGCTGGGGATCTTCCGATCAGTAACTCAGTGTCTTACCCCCTCTGAGCTACCCCAGTAACCAGTTATTGCCCTCAGTATCACAATAACTGTGAACTGGACTTTACATTGATGCAGCACACATAATACACACACTCTACACTCTCTCTCAGACACCTGTGATTGATGCAAAAGCACTAGAGTGCTACCCATGTCTCCTTCTGAGAGAGCTCGGCCAATCAGCTCTCTGCAGGCCTTCTAGAGTATAACCCAGGATTACAAGATGTGATCTCCAGATGTTAAGGCGAGCTTGTTTACCGTTGCACCACTCACATACTCCACATTTTAAAGGTAGTTGTCAAATAAAAAAATATTAAATCGAAGGTGGACTGTATACGTTTCTTGGGGGTGTGTTCTCTGCATAATGAACGGTAAAGTTTAGAAATATTTATGAGAAGTGTTTCTGGTTTGGTGTTAACATGAAGACCTTTGAGCTGTCACTACTGGAACTTCTCATAAAGGGTTAGGGTTAGGGTGGAGGGTGAAGTCTAGCTAAAATGGAAAAAAAATCAGATATCATGAGCTAAACTGCTAACTGTGCACTATGGTGAGGTTTATTAAGTGAAATTGAATGAGATTATGTTAAAACTCAATTATACTTACACGGAACCTCTCAAACACATACACCGTAAGAATACACTGTATAGCGCATGGCTGTTGCTTTGGCCTTTGCAGAGTTTCCCCGTCTGCTCCAACCCACTGCCCTTTCACCCCCACACCTGCACTATGTACCCCATATTCTTTGCCGTAATGAACAACACCTCACTTAGACACTAATGAAGAAGAGATGTGCTCATTAATAGGATGAAAAATTCCACAAACAACATGCTGTCTTTAACTAGCATACAGCATTTTACCATCTTACAGCTAATCGAGTAGAGTTACAGTTTAATCTCTGACTCGGACAAAGTGCTGACACTAGAGACTCCTTCCATAAATCACAAACAAATGTATCTTTACAGACAATTTCGCACGTTATTCTCTTTACTCTGTCAGTGTGCTGTACACTTCACAGTACACACGGCTGTTACTATGGAAACGATCGAGCTAGCCCATTAACATAAACCTGCACGTCTGTCAAATCTGCTGTAATAGGGAATTAATCAACTTAGTATTTAGCTAGCTAAAGTGGAAATCACAGTCCAGTGGAAAACAGACAGTCTCAGAACAGTGCTTGGACTCTGTGCATCGCTGCAGATAGATCAGTTTAATGAAGATAAATCAGCACCACTTTATTATTATTCGGTATGATTTTTACACAAACTTATACAGCAGCATGGGTCGAGCATCACGAGGAGCATTTGTAAGCTCTATCAGAAAACACGGCAGTATTAAATTCAGCTAGTTTCTATGTTTGTCACAGTCTGTCCTGTGGCCTCCAAGCTCGTGATGTGTTTTTTTCCCCAAACAACATCTCTGTAACAACAAGATACCTTTTAACTTTCCAGCCAGAGCTGCTATCAATTATTCACACACGTCTGCTTAAAATTTAAAGCGCAGCACATTAGCGTTCACCGCACTGCACTTTCACACCTGAGACCAACCATAACACATGTTATTATTAATATTATTATAATAATAATACTTGTTAGTAGTAGTAATAGTAGTAGTAATTATAATAATAATAACCATTCATTAATCATGATAAAGATAAAATGATCAATTAATCCGGATATTGATTTGACGTCATATCACCAGCCCTAGCCCAAACTTTTTACTGGACTTGTGTTTTAATATTATTATTTATTTATTTAAATAATAATTTATTATAATTTTTTCCTACAAATCATGCCTATGTGATCTTAATACATTTAGGATGCATAATTCTTAATTGAGGAATTTTAATATCCCAAATGGGTCAGCTGTGATGATTCCTTAAACTTATGATGGAATCGTTAATAACCTTGCATGTGCCCACTGTCTTTCCAGTGCGCCAGGTATTGAAGACCCAGGTGTTTGGACCTGCTTATCGCTGCTTGCAACTATATGCAGGGGTTGGACAATGAAACTGAAACGCCTGGTTTTAGACCACAATAATTCATTAGTATGGTGTAGGGCCTCTTTTTGCGGCCAATAGAGCATCAATTCATCTTCGGAATGACGAATACAAGTCCTGCACAGTGGCCAGAGGGATACAATGTTTGAACCATTAGGTGCACATGATCCTCCAGAATGGTTCGGTAGTCCTTCGCAGGGACACGCCCATCTAGCACAAGTATTGGGCCTAGGGAATGCCATGATGTTGCAGCCCAAACCATCACTGATCCACCCCCCATGCTTCACTCTGGGCATGTAACAGTCTGGGTGGTACGCTTCTTTGGGGCTTCTCCACAACGTAACTCTCCCAGATGTGGGAAAGACAGTGAAGGTGGACTCATCATAGAACAATATGTTTCACATTCTCCACAGCCCAAGATTTTCGCTGCTGGAACCATTGAAACCGACGTTTGTCATTGGCACGAGTGACCAAAGGTTTGGCTATAGTAGCCCGGCCATGTACATTGACCCTGTGGTGCTCCTCACAAACAGTTTTGGTGGAAACAGTAGAGTTGAGGTGCACATTTAATTCTGCAGTGAGTTGGGCAGCTGTGATTTTGTTTTTTGGAAACAATCACATCCCTTTCAGACAGCTTCCTCTTGATTCCACAGTTACTCCTGTTGGATGTGGTTTGTCGTTCTTGGTGTTATGCTGACATTACCCTGGATACCGTGGCTCTTGATACATCACAAAGACTTGCTGTCTTGGTCACAGATACACCAGTGAGACGCGCACTAACAATTTGTCCTCTTTTGAACTTTAATATGTCACACATAATGTTGTGTGCATTGCAATATTTTAAGCAAAACTGTGCTATTACTCTGCTAATTAAACCTTCACACTCTGCTCTTACTGGTGGAATGTGCAATCAATGAATTGGTGACCAACACTAAATTGGTCAGTGTTTCAATTTCATTGTCCAACCCCTATATATATTTCCAGCATCTGGGGCTTTTTGGGGGCTTTTAGGTTGGAATCTTCTGCTATTAGGATGCTTGAGTGGCTGGGTCCTGGATGTGGCTCGTACCTCATGCTCACTAGCACGTACTGTATACAGTACATACAAAACCTGGTACACATTTAGGTCTCATTGAGCTGAACAACTTTCACATTGCATGTCATGGGCTCTACTCAACTCAAAATTGAGCATCACATTGAATGACATCACATTGAGTGACATCACATTGAGTGAAATCAGTGTGATGCTTCTTCTCCTGGTGTGCCCTGGGGGTGGTGGTTCAAGGTGCTGGGGCCCGCTCATAGTTGCTTGCAACTATATTTTTATTTATCTGGACCTTTTTGTAGGTATTCACATGCTCAAAGTCATGAAAGTCATGCAAGTCATCAGAACACAGGTTGGAATCTGCTGCCATTAGGATGTCTAAAAGGTACTGTATCGCACAGGGCCTTATCTTATAGGATATTTTGCTGCAAGCTCATTAACACTTGCACATATGCATGTGAAACTTGGTACACTTCTAGATCTCATTGAGCTGAACAATTTTTACTGCATGCATGTCATGGGCTCTGCTCAACTGTAAGTCAGTTATTTTGGGTGTTTGCAAAATGCTCCCAATGGAATTTGACCTACTCCTCCAAGGGAATTATATGATTGCCACCAAACCAGGCCCATCATGATTTTTGATATTTCAAATAGTACAGCCGTGGTGAGGCCTTAAAGTTATGTCAAAAAGTGGGTAATAACTTTCTTAGTATATATAATTATCATTATATAGTTGTATGAGATATTATGTCATAATGGTAATCTTAACAAACTCAATATGAGTGATATCACATTTTAGTGACATCACGAAGACTCATGCCTAAAATTGGCTAATAACTTCCTGAGTTTTTGAGTGACATCATTTTCATAGTGTGACGCTTTTTTCCCAGCATCTTGGGCTTCTCAACATCCAACGTCTTAACAAGCTCAAAAAACACACAGGTTGCGTGGTGCGCCGGGGCGGCATTGGCACAGGTGCTTGGGCCCTCTCATCGTTGCTTGCAACTATATATATTTGTTTTAATGTTTCAGCCATGGTAAGGTCTTAAACATATGGCAAAAATGACTAATAAATTCCTTAGTTATATATAATTATATTGTTCTATAAGATATTATGTCATAATGGTAACCTTAAATGACATCATATTGAGTGACAACACATTGAGTGACTTCATAGTGTGATGCTTTTTCCCTGGGTTTTTTGGAGTCTTAACATGCTCAAAAAATGGTGCAGGTATTTGGGCCCAAATGTTGTTTTTTTTTTTAACAGTTCAGCCATGGTGAGGCCTTAAATTTATGGAAAAAATGGCTAAGAACTTGTGTGCTTGTGCTTTTTGAGCATGTTAAGACCTCCAAAAAGCACACACAGATTGTGTGGTGAGATTGTGTAGCAGTATCTGAATGTGCTTGAATATTAATAACAACAATAAACATGTTTTGCTTTTACACACAAAGAAAATCACCACACAGCAAAAATAATATTCCTATCATTGTTTAATAGCATTTTTCTGATGTTAATATTCACCTCAAAAATAATTTGGTTTCCATATTTTAATAAATTTTTCTTTCACATCTCTCACACACACTCAGGTCCGATCTCAAATAGCTTCTAATTCATCACGAGACAGTTACTGGCCAGGTTACGTGGCTGCTTCAGTGCACTACTGAAGTGTCCTGTGTGTAACTCACACCTCTGAGGTTAACAGATCTTTAACACAAAAACTCATCTCTAAACCTGAAAAAAGAATCAGGGATAGAAAATACTGACTACTTGGTTGTGAATGATGCAACACAAAAGCATTCATGCTCTTAACTGGACATGGCAAGTTTTACTCCTGAGGATTAGTAGGGAGTCATCAGTAGTCTAGTGAGCGAGATTGGCCGTCCTCTCAGGGGGAAAAGTTTACTCGCTCTCCCACATCAATCACAGTGACAATAGCTAATCATGGGTGTGGCTAAGTTCCCATAGGATAACATTTATCTCCAAGAATGTTAACGCCACCCCCTGGCAGAGGTGCGTGAGCAGCAGTTAAAAAGATAGAGTTAGGAGTGTCCAAAGAAGCACGTGATCATTTTCGCCCTCCTGGGTGGTGGCTGTGGGGTGATAGGAGAGCCCTAAGCTGGGGGAACTAGCAATGACTAAATTACAAATAAAAAATAAAAAGACTAAAGTAATGGTATACCTGTGGGGACGATAAATTTGATGACGTTGTAAGGATCATCTGTCCAAGCACTGATCTGTAAAGCCATGTAAAGTAACATCTAATTTTTATAATGTTAGCTATAATCTGCTCCTATAGATGAGTCACGCCTCTCCTTTGATGTTCTTAAATTTTTGTTGAATTTAAAAGGACAATATAGTATAATTAATGAACAATTTAATTTTTATGTTATTAATATTCGTCTTGAATCCCGTTACACATTGTGTGTGTGTGTGTGTGTGTGTGTGTGTGTGTGTGTGTGTGTGTGTGTGCGAGTATACATTTTAGAGTAATGTAGTTACGTGTCAGATGGTGGCGCTGCTTCTGTTTTTTGATTAACTCCGTCTGTGTGTGTAACTGAAATGCTCCTGTTTTATATAAGCTCCACCCTTCGTGTGCAACTGACACATGCCCCTGTTTTAGATGTTCTCCGCCCGTTTTATATCAAATCTCCTCACTACTCAATTCTCAAAGTTTTTTTTGCTGTTTTTATATAATTTATATATTTTAGCTGTAATTAAAATAAAGGTGAAATAATATTTTTATGCATCAAGAGACAAAAAACACTCTGGGGGAGCAAAAACTAAAATAAACTAAAACTATTTGAGGGGGAGGGAATATTATTTTTAACGTTTTATTTGCAATTTCTACTACTTTGATTGAATTTGTGTGACTTTCAGGGTTTTTTTCATACTCAGTCTCTGAGACAAGCGTTCTAGTCGTAGACTACAGCTTACAGGGAGCGAGAGTGGAGAGGTGGTTTGTGTCTCGTCAGTGCCAGAGCCTGAGATTGGCATAATTAAGCAATCTCACATGGCCCTGACAGGAGCTTAAGGTTGGCCTTTAGGTCTAAGACTCGTTATGCGACTCGGATATTTGTTTTTCTCTCCCTCTCCGTCTCAGATGTCGCTTAGATTAGCCTGCAAGTTTAGAGCGTGAATAAATCCACCAATCGGCACATCTGAGGCTGCCTGTCCCTCAGGCCTTTCTTTCGTTCCTTTTTTTTTTTATCGCCTTCACTCCCTCCTGTCTTTTTTCTCCTCGCTTTTCTCGTCTCCCCCGCTGAGATTGGCTGCTAGCATGCGCCGTTATCTCCAGGGAAGCAAAGGTTGTGGTGGAAGAGGGAGGAGGAAGAGTGGGGCTGGAAGGCCACACATTCATCCTTATCTATTCTGAGCACACCTAAAACAAATTAGCGCTGCCCGTGGACGCTTATTCGGCTCCTCCGCTCTCATTAAAGCCACCGCTCTTGAAGGTCCTGCCACCAAGTATTTATTTATTTAAAAAAAAAGCTCATGGCTGTGAGAGCACTGTACAATGGCGGCGTGACCTTTTCATTACAACGTCCTCCCAGTGCGAACACAAAAGTGTCTAGCGTCTCCCGCGTCACCCGTTCTCCCGCCGCGCTCGCTAATTGTACACTGTTTTTCAGGGTCAGGAGATTTCTTTTTCCTCCTTCCTTCCCTGTGCCTGGCAGCATCTCTCTGCCAATTGGATCACAAACAATTCCAATAGCGGTCTGTCAAGGCCACACTGTCATGTATTAGCAATGCCATTGTGCACACCGTGAGCATTTTTTCTGGTTAAAAAAAATAATCTGAATATCAGATTCAGCTCTGAGGGTTTTATGTGAATTCAACATCTACCTCAAAATACAGATACTGCAATACATGATTGGTCAGAAGTTTAATTAATTCTCTATAACAGCAGATCTAACTCTAGTGATACATTATCGTTTCCATAGTAATAGCTTCTTCACAGCGCACGCCGCACTGATAATATACAGATTAAAATGGTGAAACTTCCTTGAAGTAAGATGTTCATTTCAATACTTTCAGTGGAAGGAGTCTCAAGTGTGAGTAGGCTGTGTGTATACAGAGATCAGGACACAGGTAGGCATCAGCATCGCAAAATAATCCATAATCAGAAATCAAGAAAATAAATGAGGATCAAAGCAAGATTTAGAAAGCTTGGGAACGTGGCTCAGATGTGCACAATTACAAGGGAGCAACCAAAGTCATCCAGAACACAGGACACAAACCTGAGCTACCAGTGATTCAGACCTCCTTTGCCCTTCAAACCTGTCAAACTCATAATTGTGCCCCGCTTCTGGATCTTGTCGCATGGAGCCACATGTGGCTTGGGATGCGTGTGGTGACTGGGGACAGTTCCGCTTGAATATGAAGATGGTATTGGTCTCGACTGATGCAGGGAGCTGTTCTCTGATGACTTAGACACCCAAGAGTGAGACACTCAAGATGACATTTTTGTACCTGAGTCTCCAATAACAAAAGTGGACGGCAATTTAAACACCTCTCCTGTTATACTGAACTTCCAGCCTCCTAACACACACTCTGACTGCAGATCAATTGCTGCTATCTTATATCACCCAAATGAGCATGAGTTCCTTATCTATCGCCCTCAAAGATCATTGCGGACTAATTGACAGTTATGATTAATAAATATTTTCTCACATTTTACATAGTAATTTCCATAACACACTTTAAAATTCTGTAAAGCTGTTTTGCAAACTATGACCACTGTTAAAAGTGCTATATAAATAAAACGGAAATTACAGAAACCAAAACAACATGAACCCATGGCACTTTATATCTTGCATATTCCTGCATCAGAATCTCAGTGCTGTGTACTCAGACAGTTCTTAGGTCTGCAGGATCAGTCAGAGGAGCTCACCTGGATGTCACGTTCATCACACTCGATCTAGTTCTGTACCTACACTAAACCACTGGCCTCCACCTTTACTACACACTTCACCTTTTTATACACCTAATGAAAAGAACTGAGTTTATATTCATGTCAAGATCTGACTGTCAGGTCTTTCTCTCCTCAAGGTCTAACAAACCAGTACACCTCCAAGAGTCACTTTTAAACTAGTACAGTTTTGCTTATTTTGTCTCTTTCCTCCAACTTCGTTTTCATCTTGTGTAATATAATGCCATCTTAACACTCCATGGGTTTGATATGACCTCATGATAAGTCTTGACTAATCATTGCCAATGTGTGTATCAGTGCAGGACATCTCTGATTAAAGATGTCTAAACCAGTTGTTGGTTAAGTTAGTTTGTCTTAAAACTGCTACACAAAGGCTTTACTTTTAAGATCTGTCATACAAAATACCGTAAATTAATTACAGGTGATCTCACAGTTGGAGCAGCTCTGCGGTCGCTCCCTGACCCAATCTCACTCTCCTTGTATCTGAAGCAGTTACATTATGCACAGTACTGACGCACAATGAGCTGCCATCGTAGTCTGCGTTTTGAGCACTTGAAGATTTTTTTTGCAGTGATGTCCGTTGCCATGAAAACACTAAAGTGATAAATGTGTACTCTGTGTTAAGAAGCCATGCGGCTATCAGGATATTGTGAAACGTTCATGTTGGCTGTTTAAGTGCGTGTGTGTGTGTGTGTGTGTGTGTGTGTGTGCTTGCATGCATGTGTGTGTTGCTGTGTGTGGGAGGTGAATGCAAATCAGGCCCTTGGAAAAAAAGCACTGATTCTTTACCCTGACACACACACACACACACACACACACACAGACACGCACACACATATATAGAGATCATCTGTTTATTTGAGATGCTGCAAGTTTCAGTCTGGTTTTCCATATAGTTAGTTTTTTTTATACAGTAAGTCACTGTACGAACCTATTAAAAGGTTCTTTTAATCCTGATCATATTTCACCTGTAATAAATTAAGGCTTAATTAATTGCTGAACTTAGTGCAACATAGTGTTTACTCTCACTTTAATATCTAAGGATTTATTAATGCATTACACTAAAATGAAACAACAAAAGAAATAAATCATTGTATTGCTGATTTAGAAAAATAAGAGGATTAATTCATTAGTTAGAAGATCACAGTTACAGCTTCACCTCTGACTGTTACACAGTGCTCACACTCTTTACACTCATATTACTGAAACAAACATCTCCTTACCTTAAGAACATTTTACTTTATAAATCTGACTGTACGTGTCCGTGTGAATGAGTCGTTACTATGGAAACAATAACATATCAAAGTGAACTCATTTATATAAACCTATGCTACTGTTAGAAAGAATTAATCAACACCTTCTGACCAATTAGAACACAGGACTCAGCAGCGGTGTGATAAGATAACAATAAAAAGGAATTCCAATTCTGAGAGAAGTAATCTAAATTCTGGTGCAGCTCTGGAACAATCCATCCAGCTTTACAAATAAGTAATGGCTTTCATTATATATGTTTTAATTATTATTTAAGGCCACTAAAACCCAATAATGCCATCCTTCATGGGTGTAATACAATTTGTAACTATTAGAAACCATTACATGCCAGACAATTACATATAATCAGAACCACATCAGACCTCATCAAAAACACACAAAAACCCAAGTGAAACATATCAGAATCACATTGGAACTCATCATAAACACACTGGAAATGAAAAACCACATTAGGACCCATTAAAAACCATTAGAACCACATTAGAACTAATGAAAAACACAACAGAACCATTTAGGACTGCTTCAGAACTAATAAGAACCAGATAAGAACTCATTATGAAAAAATAATAATTTATAAGAACTGAACTTCTGAAACCGAACTGAACACACTGGGAACCAGTGAAGTTATGAGCAGTTATGTCACAGCTTAGTTAGAAGATCACAGTTACAGCTTCACCTATGACTGACCTCTGACTATTAACAAGCTAATTATTTATCTTTGGCTAACACACCGTGGATAGCCAGCTCTTTACGATGTAAGAGATAGATATCTATATAAAGTTCAATAATGCACTGAAACAAGAGCTGCTTGTTCTGAGTTCTTAGTTAGCTAGTAGGTAGATCACTAAGTTTATGTATTTCCTATTAAGTGACATGCTTAAAACAGGAGTTGTTTTTAATGCTAAGAGTTTTCAAATGTTTTATTTTAATGAGAATGTATTATATTATAAATAACTAAATACAAAAATATTCTGCTTTGGAGTGAAGTATGAGATTTTCTTTTCGTATCTCATATCCTCTCAATACCGAGTAACGGCTAAGAATGCTAATGCTAACACTAGTCTGTGGATGTAAACATTAGCTGTTTGCTAATTCCGCCTGGAGGAGAGAGCGAGCATGTGCACGTCACTCTGATTCAGTTCCCAGTGTATTTTTTTCTCCCAGGAGGGAATTAATTTCTCTTTAAAGAGCTGAGTGAAATGCAAATCAGAGTTTTACTCACAGCCTGAAATCGGAGAAGTGATTTACGCTAATACCCGCTTTAATTTAGCACGCTAATGCAGAACCCTGGAGGACTGACCTGTGTCTGTCCCTGATCTCTCTCTCACATACCACCCGTCTAACTCACTGTCTGTCTAGCCATCTGTCTGTCTTTCTGTTTGTTTATCTTCTTTCTGTATTTCTTGCTCTCGCTACCTGTCTCCCTCTCTCTGTCCCTCTCCGTCTGTCTCTCCCTGTCTGTCTCTTTGTCTGTTTCTCTCTCTCTGTCTATCTATCTGGCTGTCTGTCTCTTCCTGTGACTCTGTCTACCTCTCTGTCTGTCTGTGTTTTTGTCTTGTCTCTCCCTGTGTCTGTGTCTCTATCTGTCTGTCTTTCTGTCTGATAATGATAAGAGAGCTCCTGAATCAATCAAACAACTCATAAAACCACTAATGCTAAATGAATAAACATAAACTGAGATCCATAAAATGCGGTAGAGATGTGGTAAAAATCACAACACGGACTCGAAAATTGCTATTTAAAATAATTTGCTAATTTTATAAATGTTTTTTGAGCTGGTGAAATGTTGCAGTTTCTCTAAAATTCTGCAGGTGGCAAACTCCATACTGGTCACACATTGGCAGTGACGTGTGATTAAAGAAAATCATTTGCTAAGTCTGTTTAGAACGGTATCAAAATCTGAAGATAAATGATCTATAAAAGAGATATTTACAAAATTGTAGATAAAATAGAATCACAATAAAGATAAAATCAACACCTTGTACTAATAATTTCGCAATTGTACGGATATATCCTATTGGGTCGCCTCTTGTGATTCCCATCCCTAACAGATAGTAAAAGATAAGTAAAGGGGTGTTAAGTGATTATTTGAGCATTTTTATTTTTAACAATACTTTTTGTGTTCGGTTGTGTTTTCTCACACATTTGAGCATTGTTTTGTTCATTATTAAAAATTAAAACGTGAAAATTAAATATCAGTGTGCTTGTGTGTGTGTTTTGAGTGTGTTGCTAATTCTCACTCCTCCTGTGTTGTTGCTCCTGCAGTGCATGGTGGGATATCGATCATCATGAGGCGGCGTCTGTAATTGGTTAAAATGGCCAAGTGCAGAGAGGGAAACCGCTTCCCAGCTCCGGCCTGGACACCGGCCAAAAACCTCAGCTTTTTTTCTTCAGCTGAATTCCAGTCTCAGCCTGACTTGCAGCAATTACTGCGTCTGAGCCAAAGTTACGCTCACACACACTCTCTCACACTCTCACACACACATGCAAACACACACACAGACACTCACACACACGCACCCTAATTACTGCCAATTAGACGAGGCGTGTAGGGAGAAAGGAGAAGCCGCGGGGACGTTCAGGCTCGAGGGGGTGGGGAGGGGTAAAGGCGGGTGAATGGGCATGTATGAAAGGGGGGGTAACAGAGGGCGGATTCAAGGGCTTTAGATATGCTACTGGAGGGAAAAGGTTACTGAGGGAAATAATGAGAAATGATAAATGTGTCTCAGAAACACAATTAAGGTTCAGTGGCTGCAAATCTCCAGCTGCTGCTGCTCATACTCACTTTATTAGTCATAGGATTAGTAGTACTAGTAAAATAGTAGTATTATTTGTAGTTGTAGTAGTATTAGTAGTAGTAGTAGCTTTAATGGTTTATTCAGTATTCTGAGACACAACTGTACAACACAGTTAGTTCAGGGTATAAAATTTTAGAACTAGCATTAGTACCTGTTGTTGACGGGTACAGAGCTTTTAGAAATACAGTGAAACTTCGGATTGCGAGTAACACGGTTTGCGAGTGTTTCGCAAGACAAGCAAAGATTTTAAATAAATTTTTACTTGAAAAACGAGCAAGTCTTGGTTTACGAGTACCGAAAACCCGCTGAGCGTCACGTGATCACAACTGAGCCAACGTTTTTTCTCTTCCGCTGGAATTGTGGGTAATCGTCTCCCCTGCTGGGTCTTAGTGCGCGTCTCTCACTGGTATAATCAACATCCGTGCACGCATGTACTGTTTACTATAACACTGTGACCACGTGTGTGCGCGTAAAACATATTTTATTTTGTGTTTGTAAGCGCATGTGTACAGCGCATGTGTACTGTTTCTTATAACACGTGTGTGCGCACGTGTAAAGCAAAAGAATGTCTCATTAGAAGGTTAAAAATCTATTTTCTTCCTCAGCCTGTCGTTGTGTGTGCGCGCGCGTAATTTAACAAGGTGCCGATTCACACACATTCTCTCGCTTTCTCTCTCTCATTAGTGTCATTAGCGATGTTACTTGCTAATTTTTCCCACCAAACTTTGAAAATTCAGTTTTCAAAAAAACGTATGTCAGATTTAACTTCAGGCAAATATCGAAGGACTGGCAAAGTTTCATTACATTTAAAAAAATAAAATTTTTGTGTGATGAACAAAATCAGCTGGACATACATACAGAGATACAGACATTCGGATATACAGACATATGGACATACAGAGAGAAATTTTTCTGAGACTGAACACACACAACACACACATACACAGCGCCTGCACGCATAAACGGAAACACTTATCTGTCGGGATTTATTTTTACTTTTTTTTTAAAGGTAAAGTGCAGGTTAATTTTTTTATTTTTACTTTATATATATATATATATATATATATATTTTTTTTTTCCCCGATTTTCTCCCTATTTTAGTCATGGCCAATTCCTCCCCGTCACTAGGGGGCTCCCACATTAAGGCTACTACTACCACTCAGCCGGGAG
>JAQMYJ010000039.1:6868436-6883705 GCA_030014305.1 Clarias laeviceps | reverse complement strand
CCGCTCCCTCCGCGTGCGCGAGCTCACAGACGCCCCTGATTGGCTGTAGAGCCGTGATTAATGTGGGAGCCCAACGTACCTCTCATCCCTTCCCTCTGAGAGAGCTCGGCCAATCAGCTCTCTCTAGGCCACCGGCTGTGAGAGGTAACAGCATCACCCGGGGATCGAACCAGCGATGATAGGGCGAGCACTTCACCACTGCGCCACTCGGAGGCCATTTTTACTTTATATTTTGTGTTAATTATTTTTATGTATTTATTTTTTTAGGCTGCGGAATGAATAATTTGAGTTTCCATTATTTCTTATGGGAAAATTAAATTTGGTTTTGGAATACGAGCCGCTTCCGGAATGAATTATGCTAGTAATCCAAGGTTCCACGGTAGTTAAAGCTAAAAATTTTATTTAAAAAAAAGTTTATTAAATAATAATATCAGTGGTATTATTATTTCAGGTCGTAGCCCATACATTTCTGCCTGTCTTTCTGTATTGCAGAACACTCTGTTACTTCAATTAATACTTTCCATTAGGTACTTCTTTCGTCATCAACCAATTACACTCCCTGTTTAAAGTAGATTATTAAATTCTGGCATATGACTGTTCATAACATCACTTTTACTTAACATTTTTATTTGAGTGGCTAACACTCATAGTGTAGATAGTTTACATGACCTCAACAGTAGGACTGCTGCGGATGTTTTTTGTCTAACAACCTGTGTTTTATCTCATAGTGCCGTTCCACATTAATGCATTAATTAGCAATGAATTTTGGAACATATGAGACAAACTGGTTTTCCTGCAGGAAGAATAATCATAAAATGATCAATTGAAGAATTGTAAATCTGTCTTTGAAGATTCAGTTTAAAAAAAAAAAAACTTATGTCAGATTTAACTTCAGGCAAATATCGAAGGACTGGCAAAGTTTCATTAAATTTAAATAAATTACATTTTTGTGTGATGGTGTAACAAAATCAGCTGGACATACATACAGAGGTACAGACATTCGGATATACAGACATATGGACATACAGAGAGAAATTTTTCTGAGACTGGTTTCGGGTCCTCCAATTTATGAAAAGTACAGACATCATTGAGCGAGTTCTGACCAATGTCTAGACAAAACCTTTCTTTTATTTATATACAAGATGATAGAGTAAATGCTTTTGCCCAGTTAATGCGTAAATTTAAATAATTTAACGAATGCTTACAAAGAAACACACAATGCAAGATGTCATCTAAAATAAAATAAATAAATAAATAAATGAGGGCTATCAATATTAACGTGTTAATGCATGTGAATAATATAAAAATGTAAATGTGTTACTATTTTTTTTAATGCAAATTTTGACCCTAATGTCTTTCCATAATCGTAGCACAGTTACCCAACTGTATGTGATAATGGCACAGCTAATGCAAATAATAAGATGCCATCAGGTGTGCTGAACAGTAAGTTTGGATAAAACCAAAGTTGTGTGCTCAAACTACCTTCAAGGGGAACTATTTTTGCAAGAATATATTAAATGTAAGTCACTGAAAAGGCTTTGAAAGTGAGGCATTTGGCAGAAGCTAATATTATTGCACTTACTAGAGACCAACTGGACATGGATTTTTAAATCCATTGACAGCATTAAATAAATATCATGTACAACCACGTACTGTGACCTTGGATCCTAACATATTGTTTATGGTAAACTCATGTTCATTGTTACACTATTTATCAAGGGTTTGACTGCAAAATAGGATAAATCAAATTGTGTATTTTGAGTCTTTTTTTTTTTTTTTAAGCAAGATGTATTACAATCTGATAGGAAATATATTTCTGCATATACTGGTTCAGTTTTAATAAAAAAATACAGTATATAGCAAACCCATAATTTGGTTGTGATTGTGCAGCAAGTCAAACAAAAAGCAATGGCAGCTAAATAGAGCAAGGAAAAAAGTGTTGAGTTTTGTTTCACACAAAACCTTTTAAGTTACGAAGATTGTTGAAGATCATGAGAACCGTGATAAACAATACAAAAACTTCAGTTTACAGCATCATCAGCCTCATCCTCTAGCAGTTTCAACTTCAGAAGCCCATCAGTGCAGAGGAAACTGCAGCAGCACTAACAGACTATAAACCTCCTGTTTCTGGGCCTCAAGATTCTCTAAAACTGCATTGAACACATTTAGTTCACTCACAGCAGCTGGTGATCTACCCAGTCGATAAGTAGGCTTCACTGATCACATGCTAACAAGAAGTGATGCGATTGGCTCTTTATGGATATTTCATGTTTTGCAGTCAATGCTGATGTTCACTGTGACATTTGGCCAAACACAAAGCATATATAAAATGGATAAAAATAGAAATTCTTTTGTCTGAGGAACTGTCTGAGGAATATAATTAGCCCAAATGAGCTTATAACCTGAATTCCGTAAAAGTTGGGATGTTTTTTTTTTTTTTAATAAAATGAAAACTAAAAGACTTTCAAATCACGAGCCAATATATTATTATGAGCCAGTATATTATTCACAATAGAACATAGAGAAAATAACAAATGTTTGCGAATTTTTTTAATTTTATGCACAAAATGAGCTCATTTCAAATTTCATGCCTGCTAAAGGTCTCAAAAAAGTTGGGACAGGGGCATGTTTACCATGGTGTAGCATCTCTTCTTTTCAAAACAGTTTGAAGATGTCTGGCCATTGAGGTTATGAGTTTCTGGAGTTTGCTGTTGGAATTTGGTCTCATTCTTGCCTGATATAGGATTCCAGCTGCTGAAGAGTTCATGGTTGTCTTTGACATATTTTTCATTTAATGATGTCCCAAATGTTCTCTATAGGTGAAAGATCTGAATCAATTCAGCACGGCAACTCTTCTATTGCATACATTGCATTGTTCTGCTGAAAAACACAAGGCCTTTTCTGAAATAGACGGTGTCTAAAACCTTTATAGACCTTTCAGCATTGATAGTGCCTTTCAACACATGCAAGCTGCCTATACCATATGCACTTATGTACCCCCATACCATCAATTCAATTCAATTCAATTTTATTTGTATATCAGAGATGGTAGCTTTTCAACTGAACATTGAAAACACGCTGGAAGGTCTCCTCTTTAGCCCGGAGGACACGGCGTCCGTAATTTTCAATAAGAATGTCAAATTTGGACTCGTCTGACCATAGAACACTTTTCCAACACTTTGAAACAGTCCATTTTAAATGAGCCTTGGCCCACAGGACATGACTGCGCTTCTGGACCACGTTCACATATGGATTCCTTTTTGCATGATAGAGGTTTAGTTGGCATCTGTAGATGGCACAATTGTGTTTACCAACAGTGGTTTCTGGAAGTAATCCTGGGCCCATTTAGTAATATCAATAACACAATCATGCCAATGAGTGATGCAGTGTTTTCTGAGGACGCGAAGACCACAGGCATCCAGCAAAGGTCTTCGGCCATGTCCCTTATGCATACAGAAATTTCTCCAGTTTCTCTGAATCTTTTAATGATGTTCTGTACTGTAGATGATGAGATTTACAAAGCCATTGCAATTTGACATTAAGGAATGTTGTTTTTTAAAGTATTTCCCAATCTTTTCACGCACTCTAACAAATTGGAGACCCTCTGCCCATCTTTACTTCTGAAAGACTTTGCCTCTCTAAGACTTCCCTTTTATAGCTAATCATGTTACAGACCTGATGCTAGATGTTCTTTCAGCTGAATCTTTTCAAGAACAAAAAAAATCTTGCTTTTTCAGCCCTTTGTTGCCCCTGTCCCAACTTTTTTGAGACCTGTAGCAGGCATCAAATTGAAATGAGCTCATTTAGTGGATAAATGTGTAAAATGTCTCTATGTTCTATTGTGAATAAAATAAAGGCTCATGTGTTTTGAAAGTCTTTTAGTTTTCATTTTATTCTAATTTAAAAAACGTCCCAACTTTTCTGGAATTTAGGTTATAAAAATATATAATGGTTTTGTAATTATGAAAGCTTAACTCCTAACTACATCAGAGAAAGTGTAGTAAAAGCATTATTTAAAATTTACTGTCGCAAAGCAGCTTTACAGAATCAAAGAAAAATTATGGAATCATAAATCAGTTCAAACTCTTACTTGTTCCAGTCATGATGGACAAAAAGAATGAACTTTGCGTTTACATTAAACTCCTTAAAGCATTTTATATGGAACCAACTCTTTAAAATAATGATAATTTTGAGAGGTTTGGTCTTACCTCGAGTGACGAGCCTGGTTTCTTCTTCAGCTCCTCACATTTGCGGAATTTGCAGATCTGATGTCCGGTCTTGCGGTTCCGGCAGCTGCTACAGACACCACAGTTAATGAGCCGCCTGCAGGGGGTGCACACTCCACAGCGCTTCCTCTTTTTCTTTGCAGCATTTCCGCCTGATGCAGAAGAGGAAATGTGATTACTGTGATTATTATTATGTTGCTGGCACTCTGCCAGATTGGCAATCTGAAATGCACTGTCTGTGACAGCAGAGGCAGAGGCTGGAGAGTGCAACGCCGTCATGACGATGACCCCAGGGGGTAAAGAGATGCCCCCCAGAGCAGGCAGGGCAGAGAACGCCGGGTTCATTATATCTGCTTCAGAAGCACTGCTGCACTTCAGCTTGTTGATGCAGTCCCCTGCTAACGGCCTGCAATGCTCCGGTGATAATGTGGACAGGAAGTTACCGTTTGCCATCTGCAGCGTGTCAGGTTTCCCGGGCCGCTGGGACGAATCACTCCTGGTTCTGTTGGGGTGGATTGGTGCCGATTTGCGTCCCCAGAGCACAGCATTGTCACAGTTCCACGGCGAAACGCCGATTCGCGCACTAGGGAAAATGGGCGTAGTGATGCGAGCGATCTTGGCGCTCTGTGGAAACGCACCATTGGTTTTGTAAAAGTTTGCAAAAGAACGGTAACGTTCAATTTCTGCGTTGTAATCCAAGAGCTGGTTTAATCCGGCTTCTTGAAGGGCGTCCTTTTGTAAAAGAGAGACGTCTGTGTTAGCGCCGCTCTCGATGCACAGCGCACTGTTTATGTTCGACATGACCGCTTGCTCTGATTAGCGCTGTGGCAGAGATGTCAAGCGGGTATGGGGTCCGTCCTTCTTCAACCACAAACTCCTCCGAGACTATTGTGTCAGCATCCTGCGATTATTCCACTGCGATTATTCCCCTGCACACTGAAACAAGAACACAACAGTTACACATTTGCCACAAAGCCTCGCACCATTTTACTCGCAGTAAAACAAATTCAATATTCTGATGGGTTTTAAAGGGACAGCTAGCAACTGCAAGCTACAATAACAACTACAACAACCACAACCACCATGAAGGCTGAAAACAAAAATCTAATTTTGTACGCATTTGCTGAAAAAATTTAACCTTCAAACACAAGTTAAAACATAAAAAAATAGAAGTGACTTTGTTTATCCTTAGCAGTGGTGTTTATCTCGAGGTCATGTGATTGTGACTGATTTTTTTTTTAACAGCGAAAAACACAGAAAGTGAAGTTAATTTCGCAAAACTACAATGTTTAGAGTTTTTATCACATAAATGTTTTTTCTTGTTCATCACTAATACCTGACTCATCTTTCCGTTTGTGGACTAAGTTTTGGTTTCCATGGTAACTCAGATAAAATAGTAAAAACGCTATCTGGAAGTTATTGTGACAACATCTAACTTATGTGTGTCAGGTTGAGGTCTGTAAAGTGATCCTGTGATTATATTTCCGTTATTACATTATAATCACGTGATGCGAAATGTTATTATCAGGTACGTGAGCTGCTGCTGTGCTAAATCTGCACAGGTCTTCATGTGTGATCTGTCTCAGCTTATCCATTTCTTATTCAGCCAAAGAGCTTCAGATCCTTCCATCATCTGTGTGTGTGTGTGCGTGCGTGATGGAGATGGAGGAAGTGTGGATTTCATCCCTCTCCCCTCCCCCTTCCTCTCTCCGGCTGCATCTCATTTCCACCGATAAAAGCGCATTAAACACATTTCCCCCCGCTTACGTTACCTTCCTCCGGCTGCTCGCGCTTTTTAATTAACCGAGCTACGGCGTCACGAATCGCTTCCGTGCTCAGGGCAACGAGCTATAAACACGCGCGCACACACACACACAGACACAGCAGGTTGGGTGGGCTCAGAAGTCTGCTTTTTTTTAGTACTTAATAATAATAAATTCAGTGATTATCTACAACGTTACTGCATTACACTCACACAATGAGAGAGACAGCACAGGAGCGGGAGAGATACAGCACAAGAGAAAACAACATAGGTGAGAGAGAGAGACAATGTATGTGTGAGAGAGAGAGAGCATATGAGAAGGAGAGAGCACAGAAGAGAGACCACATAGATGAGAGAGACAACATACAGTAAGTGATAGAGAGACAGCATAGAAAACGAAGAGACAACAACACAGGACAGAGCACAGAAGAGAGACAGTGCAAAAGAGAGATAGAGACAACACAGGACAGAGACAACATAGATGAGAGAGACAACATAAGTGATAAAGAGACAGCACAGGAAATAAATAGACCAACACAAAAGAGAAAGAGACATGACAAAGAGTGAGGAAGAGAAGGAGAAAAAGTAACAAACAACGTAGACAGAGATGTAGAAAGAGACAGAAAAGGAGAGAGACAGAAAAACAAGAGAGTGACAGGAAGGAAAGACAATAGGAATGACAGAGAGACAAAGAATGAGAGATGTATAGAACAAGACAAATCTAGAGAGAGAAGGAAAAAATGAAGGGAGATGCAGAGAGAGAGAGAGAGAGAGAGAGAGAGAGAGAGAGAGACATAAATGAGGGAAAGTAACAGAAAAGTCGGGAGAACATTAGATAATAAGGAAATTGGAATATTTTCCAATTATATAGAGGTAGAGAAAAGAGAGAGATAGATTAAAAAGGTATAAATGTAGTGTTAGAGAGGAAGAGTGAAGCTGTTCCTCTGTGAGAAGTGTAACAGATGTTTCAGGGTCCTGTAGAGAACTGTATGACAGAGAACCTTCACCAAAAGTCCTTCAGGAGGGAAGTAAGTAGGTAGATAGATAAGATAGATAGATAGATAGATAGATAGATAAGCGAGCCCAATCAGTGGTTTAAACACTTTTAGACCTCCAGTCTCTCTCTCTCTCTCTCTCTCTCTCTCTCACACACACACACACACACACACACACAAACACCACCACCATCAACAACAAAAACAGAAACAACAATAAGTTTAATATAAACCTGAGTCATGTGACAAAGATCAAAGACAAACTCAACGAAAGAGAGAGAGAGAGAGAGAGGGAGAGAGAGCTGGGTCAATGACAGTCGGATAAAGTAAATTCATCACAAGAGGGAGAAAGAAAAGAAACAGAAACAAGAAAAAAGAGGTGTGATACTAAATAAGAGCTCTCGGGCATCACTTACCTACCGAGATTTGTGTGTGTGTGTGTGTGTGTGAGAGAGAGAGAGAGAGAGAGAGAGCGTCCGGTCTCCTGTTAGCAGCTCATGATGGACAGATGATGGAGAAGACCTCAGGACAGAAGCTCCATCCTCCCACTCTGAAACAGCGACTACACAAAAAAAAAGAAATAAGAAAAAAAAGAATAAACTGCGGGAAACGAACCGGAAACGCACGGGAGAATAATAAAGAACTATGGCGGCGTGAGCTCGTGCCTGTCTGCCTGCCGAGCGCGCAGCCGTGAATAAAAAGCGGCACAACAAGAGAGGAGGTGTGTGTATGTCTGTGTGTGTGTGTGTGTGTGTGAGAGAGAGAGAGAGAGAGAGATCGTTGCGCGCGGAGCCGGAGAAGCTGCGATGCGGACACCTACTGATCACCCGCCGTAACTCTCTCTCTCACACACACACACACGCGCGCGCGCGCTCTTTAATACATTTCCTTCTCTTCTTTCTTGCTAGCTTATCACACCTAGTCCTTTAGAGATTATCTTAACAAGACTAGTGTTCATTTTAAACTTCAGCTAGTAAGGTTGTATTACTAGCAGTAGTTAATGTAGTTAAGACCACGCCACTGTTTGGAGTTACAGAACACTAGTTACTCGGGCACGGGTCCGAGTACACATGACCCCAAGGTCAGCGAAAGGTAACTGTGACAAAACACAGAGGTGGACTGTTGTTTAGAGTGTGACATTATCAGCCTTCTCTGGCTCCCCTGATATTTGTGTTCAGCACAAGACAATCTCATCCTCCGAAGTATATGTCCAGAGCTGTTCCATACAAGAGGGTCGCTTTTGAAATTTTCCCCAAAACATCAATAATATTACACATAGCACAAAGATTAACTTAATTGTACTTTTTTCTTATTTTGGTTTAATTGTGGACCACAAACCAACTAGGTGCATACTGCCACCTACTGTATTGGAGAGTGTAAAAATACAATTATACTCGGGTACAGAACAACATTACATGTGAAGACTGGAAAAAGGGAAGATGCAAATCTATGAAAACATGAATTAGACGTGAAATAAAAACATCAAAGCTTTTTTTTAGATTGTAAATGTTGAAAATAAATACTACACAGACATAAATATAATGGTTTTGTTTCAAAATTTCAAAAGGAATCCATGAGCATATTAAACCACAAGACCTTTTTTTTCATGAACGCAAGAAAGCATTAACATCTACAGTAGCTCCAGGAAAATCTCCATTTTTGGAAATCCAGGAACTGTTTTCAATAATTGATCAGGGCCTCCAGTAGGCATTTTCAGGAACTTTTTTATGCATACAGAAATATTTGAAGACCATTTGAAACAATTTAGAGAGAAGAAAGAGAAGTTTTTAGGAAACTACAAACATTTTCAAGATCCCAGCAGAGGTCTTTTTGGACCCTAGACCTCTCTGACCATAGACAACCAGCAATGATAAAAATTGTCTTGGTTGGACTATGGAGTAATGGAAAAAGTGAATGTGGTCTGATGAGTCCAAATTCAGGCTATTCCAGAGCGATGGGCATATCAATGTACGAAGGAAGCGAATGAAGCTATGCACCCATCATGCATAGTGGCCACTGTGTAAGCCTATTGAGGCAGTGTGCTACATGCTATAAGCTGCCTTCCACCCCCTTGTGAGAAGCATTAGGTGTGTAACTATGCATTTTATTGTGGTGCATCACTATGCAAATATTTATTAATGGGTATAGTAGAAATGTGTGATTTACACTGTGCATTTGCAACTATGCAACTAGCGTGAACCTGGGGGCCCAATCCCAAACACTCCTGACCACAATGAGTGAAACATACACTGCCCAATAAAAAAAGGCACCACTTCAGAAGGGTCAAATTATGAATGGAGAATGAATGGAGCTATGATTAATAGTGAAAATAGGGGCATTTCCACACATGCACAATGTGATGAGAAAAGGATTCAAACTAAATAGATGTGTGTCTATAAGAAACCACTTGTTAGTGAGACTCATCAGGATAAAAAAAAACACTTAAATTTGCTAGGGAGCATAAAGATACTTGGTACTTTGAAGCAATGCAAAAATGTAATGTGGTTTAATGAGTCCAAATTGAGCCTATGCACCATATAGTGCATAGTGGCCACTGTAGTGTTATGATCTAGGGTCGCTTCAGTTGCTCAGGTCTAGGCTTAGCAATGTTACGGTATGTGGCAATAAAATAAAGTCAGCTGATACTCTGAATTTGCAGTATTCAACTAACCAGCATTCATAAAAAATAATTTGTCAACTATCAGTGTCTCTATTGGCCTGGGGCCACAAGCAGTTGCCTGCCTTGCTGGGTGACAAGCAACACCTCAGGCAACATTTTGTGGAATCCATTAATTCATCAGGAGCTCAAGAACCATTTTTAGTAAATGAAGTTTTTTTTTCTTTTTTGAAACCAGGAATTTTTAGAAAGCTAAGGAATATTTCTCATGATAGCAGCTGGTCTGCACTGTCTCCTGGGCTCAGCAGATTAATGTGCACAAGGGGGATAGTCCTGAGTCCAGAGGGAGTGCTCATACAGGAGGAAGTACAGCTGAAATCGCCTACCCCCCTAAAATATTGCTCCAGAGGCAGTAGGGAATCTGAAAAGTTACCTTTGGACATGAAAAGGTTTCTGGAATTTAGATTCAGAACTATTGCTGCTCCTTAAACTACCCTTATGTAAACGTGTCCTATAATGATTTCTTGGATATCAGCCTTAGAATGACAATAACTATTCCATGCAAATCCTGAGGTGCATTTAAAGTCAAGGTGGATGTCCTGAAAGTGAAAGGAGAGTCTTATCATATTTAAGGAGGTCAGGCAAAAGCTACAACTCATATCCTTTTTTAGGAAGTTTTCTCCCAGGAGGATCTGTCTGATGGAATGGTGCTCATGCTATAAGCCGCCCTCCACCCCCTTGTGAGAAGCATTAGGTGTGTAACTAAGCATTTTAATGTGGTGCATCACTATGCAAATATTTATTGATGGGTATTGTAGAAATGTGTGATTTACACTGTGCATTTGCAGCTATGAAACTAGTGTGAACACCAGGGGGGCCCAATCCCAAACACTCCTGACCACAATGAGTGAAACATTCACTGCCCAATCAACAACAAAAAAGGCACCACTTCAGAAGGGTCAAATTATGAATGGAGCTATGATTAATAGTGAAAATAGGGGCATTTCCACACATCGTGATGAGAACAAGATTCAAACTAAATAGATGTGTGTCCATAAGAAACCACTTCTTAGTGAGACTCATCAGGAAAAAAAACTTACATTTGCTAGGGAGCATAAAAATTGTACTTTGGAGCAATGCAAAAATGTCATGTGGTTTAATGAGTCCAAATTGAGCCTATGCACAGTATAGTGCGTAGTCGCCACTGTACAATCCTCTGGAAGCAGTGTTACGATCTAGGGTCGCTTCAGTTGCTCAGGTCCAGGTCTCACCAACATTATGTCACAATAAAATTAAGTCAGCTGTTACTGAATACTATACATTTACTAAATGACCAGGTTATCACATCTGTGGAGTTTTTCTTAATTAGGCAGGCTTATATTTCACATTTAAGCATTTGGCAGGCACCCTTATTCAGAATGACTTACATTTGTATTTCATTACACGTGAGCAGTTGAGGACCTTGCTTAAGGGCCCAACAGGAACAACTTGACAGTTGTGGGATTTGAACTTGGGACCTTCTGAACTGCAGTCCAGTGCCTTTACCAAAGACCATTATCTTTCACAATATTCTATAAACCAAAGCCAATGCTCTGTCATGTTTTTATTGTTATGTTATGTATTTAAATATACCCATTTGCCTGGTTAAGAGATGGAAATGTCGAGAGGAAAACTACATATGTACTTGCCTGAAATAATGGTGGATATTATCTTCATTCACGATCACATCTCATTCATTGAGCCCACTGCTGAGATAGTTAAAAAATCTCTTTCAGTCCCTGAGCCCATCACTGACCTTCCAGTTTCTGAGAGACCACGATCACTTTGGTGAAGATCAATCATAATTTTTTATAAAGTGGACTGTCCCAAAGTGGACTTTCTTCCAAAATCTCTCTCTTCCTCTCTTCCTCTCTCTCTCTCTCTCTATTTCTCTTTCTCTGTTGATGTATTTCATTAGAAAATATTGAAATGTGGTGAAAAGTTTGGAGTCTGTTTTTAAGATTCGTTTTACATTCTATATAGACCCTGGGAGCATAGGGATCTGAATACATACATGTTCAAAAGTTTAGTACCCAATCTTTTAAGTACATGTTTTTGTGTAAAACATAATTAAAACATCTGATTGTGGCAGGTTTCATTATTAGGCAAATACAACTTCAGACCAACAACAACATATAACTTTTTCACCATGCAATTATATGTGAAGCCAAAATGAAAAAAAAAATGTCAATGATCAATGCTCAGATTAAAGAATTAACAGAGCTTACACTATTAATGGGTATTTTATCTTTAGTGCCAGTGTTAATAAAAACCAAAGAAGACATACAAACAGACAATCAACCAATCCCAAACATGCATTATACAAAAAATAAACACTACAGTGCACCAATATTTTTATTGTGTAGATGGATGTATGGAATGTCTAAATTCAGAAATATTGTATTTGTGTGCATGTGCAGGAGAAATTACTCACCAGTTCCAGTTAATCAGTCCCAGAGCACGATAATTAAGAATGGATTGTTCTGTAAAGCTGTCCCGTTGGTGAATAATCCTAATGTCCGACAAATCCTCAGCAAGACAGACTTACAACAACTTAAAAAATGGTGTCTAAATCAGTGTGCTGTAACACCATCTAGTGTTGTCCTCTACCTGGCGTCCTGCTGCGTTCCCTTTAAGCTGACCTCGCTTGCATACTGGGTATTTAGAGGCGCATTAGTTATTGGGGGACCATTAGCTGGTAGTTCTGTGTATTAGGGCACTCTGTCATATAACACATATGGTGGTATTCAAAGGAGATCTTCTGGTCTTGTGCCTTCCTAGGGTGATCTCCAGTGAGCAAGTGAGAGATCATACTGTTGTTCTGTTGAGCTTGTGATATTTTGTATAATTCACTGGGTATGTTGGAGGAAAACAGTTTGATATAACTGTACCGACAGTTACAGGGTGCTGTACCGACTTTCAGAGGCAGATGTTTTTGGGACAGGGCTGGGTTTTAAAGGGCTTGTTTTATGGAGTCCATGCTGCCCTGGCACTCATCATTCCATTCCTATTTTATGATGTGTCCCAGAAACTTTAGCTGTCGTATGTAAAAATGACACTTTTTCATGTTCAAGGTAAGGTTAGCTTGGGTGAGTCTTTGTAGCCCCGCATTCAGATATATAGTGTGCTGCTCCATAGTGTGTGAGTAAATAATAATGTCATCAATATAAATGAAAAAAATTATTCCTTCAGATCCTTCTCCATGAGCCTCTGGAATGTGGCAGCTGCATTCCTGAGCCCATATGGCATGGATTGGAACTGATAAAGGCCCTTAGTGGTGAAGGCTGTTTTTTCATGGCTCTTCTTCTCCATCTCCACCTGCCAGTAACCAGATTGGAAATCCAATGTGCTGAACCAAGAGGCAATCTTCCAGAGATTTTTAAGATGTAATGTATCAGCAGCATTGGATATGCATCTGGTTTGGGTTTTGGGACGAGGAACACAGGGGATGACCACGGCGAGCAGGAGAGCTAAATGATGTTGTCTTGGAGCACCTGGTCAACCTGATCCTCAATGATATTTTTCTTTAAACTCTGTAAGCTTTTGATTTTAATGATGTGTTATCTGATAATGATATTTTGTGTCTCTCCAGGGTCATTTTCCCCAAGATGTTGGAGGGGTGGGAGGCCAGGCAGCCATCAACTTCTGTAACTCCAGATTGTCTGTGTCCCATCATGTCATGCTTTCAGTAGGCAAGTTGGTGAGTTGTGGTAGATCTAAGGTTGGTGGTAAGGCAAAATAAAGGTTTGATGTGGCAGGGAGGCGAGTGTGAAACGTGACCGCTTTTGTGGATGTGTTACCTCCTTCTGTTTTAGACCATTTCTTCCATCTCCGAACTCTAAGACTGCCCCTGTGGCACTCAAGAAGTCAAGCCCAGTTATAAGTGGGAATGCCAGCTAATTGTCCTTCATAACATGGGTATCGACCTGACATCCTATGTTGTGCCACTTTTAGCTGCGCTACAATGTGGGTAATAATAAGTACCCCTATGATTCAATAGCTTGTATATCCACAAGCAATAACTTGTATTTTTCGTGTATGACTTTATTAGTCTCTCACATTGTGTTGGTCCATTCTTTTCTACAACATTGCTTCAGTTCATTCAGGTTTTTAAACATTTGCTTATGCACATTTCTCTTAAGGTCCTGCCACAGCATTTCAACTGGGTTGAGAACTGGACCTTGACTAGGCCATTCTAAAACCCTGTTTTGTTTTTTTCATTCTGATTGTCTTGTTGGGAACCAGTGTTGATGGTTCAGCAGTTGGACATGAATTTCCTCAGTCTCACTATCTGATGCCTATCTGTCAGAAAGCTGGTGATCTAATGACAGACAGAGCTAGGAACAGAGAGCTGGGTTAGTTTGGTCTGGAGAAGTGCTGGTATAATTGGTATAAAAGTCAGACTGAAGTCCACTAACAAGATCCTTACATAAGTCCCTGATTTGTCCAGATGTTGCAGGATGACGTGCAGTCCCATGTTGACTGCATCATCCACAGACCTGTTTGATGGTCTGTGGATGATGCTCTATAAGAAAACAAAAGGGGGTCCGGTAAGGGTTCACTAATGTCCTTCAGATAAGCCAATACCAGCCTTTAAATCACTTCATGGCCACAGATGTTAGGGCAACAGGTCTGTAGTTATTAAGTTCTGTGATTTTGAGTTTCTTTGGAATGGGGATTATTTTGGATTTTAGCCAGGCTGGTGTAACACCATCTGGGCATGGAGCTTTCCTTCTCTTCTGTTTCTGGAAGATCTGATAAACATCCTTTAACAGACCTGAAGTGCAGAAGGGGGGTGGGGGTTGCCAGAGGTGTTAATGGTTGTGTAGAGAGATGTTCAGGACAGACGTATGTGTGTGTGTGAAAACAGGAGTTTCTACTGTGGAACCCATGCAGTAGAACTCATGCAGGTCATCAACCAGTTGTTGATTCGCTACAGAGTTGGGGGATGACGTCTTGTAGTTAGTCATACCTTTCAGGCCTTTCCACACTAAAGCACTGTTGCAGGACACTGGTTTTCCAGCTTTTCAGAGTGGCTCCATTCAGCAACTCTGTTCTCCTTTGTTAGTAAGCCCCTGGACTGGTTGTACAAAATCCTGTCCCCACTCCAGGCCAAAGAGGATGTAAGCATCCTCTTTGGCCTGATGAAGCTGTCTGAGTTGTGCTGTAAGTAAGTACAATTGAAACAGATCTGTAACTCCTGCTTTGCTTAACTAATCAATCTCTTTAGTCTTTACTAGGGTTGTTCCGATTCCGATACTAGTATCGGAAATGCTGCCGATACCACAAAAAAATCTGGCATTGGTATCGGCAAGTATTTGAGTCCACGTACCGATCTGATACCATTTTCCTACACATAACCTAGCTACTGTCATGCGCACTCGCGCCGCGACCAGCACTAGGACCCGGAAGTAGTACGGTCGCAATTCAGAAAGCATAAAAGGAGACAAAATGGCGCATCACATCGCTCAGTCTTTGAGTTGCCCATGCTGGTTCCAACGCTCTGCATCGTATTCGTGAATACTCACCTATTTTGGGTTTTTTCTTCCTGATGAGTGTGTGTTTAGAACGCGGGTTTATTTGTGTAAATCCTTGCTCTCGCTCCGAGAGAGTTCTAAGAATATTACGCG
>JAQMYJ010000039.1:6804947-6831689 GCA_030014305.1 Clarias laeviceps | reverse complement strand
ATACACAGTCCTGAAAAAGGGACGTTTCTTTTTTTGCTGAGTATATATATATATATATATATATATATATATATAATTTTTTTTTGAAAGCACATGTGCAGTATAGGGTAGTAGTGCTGATGATGTCATCACAAACAGCAGCAGTTGTTAGTGAGAATCACTGTATGGTTATGAAGCACAGAAATAATCAGCACAGAGCAACGTTTTTGACAGAGGTTAACTGGCGATCACTAATCTCTCTGTGTGTGTAATACCCATAATGCACTGTATACAATAAGATTTAATGCTGTAGAAACATGTATGTATGTGTGTGAGAGAGAGAGAGATTGTGTACATGTTGTTGTTTGTGGAGTTATATTCAGTGTGAAGAACTTCCCATTTAATATTCTTCACTACTCAAAATATTAATCATCATGGTCCAGACAGGAAATGAGGTCAGTATCATTGTAAAGCATCACAGTGTTAAACGGGTAAGCAAGTTCTCCGTGTTAGCTCTTTACAGAAACACTAAGTATCGAACAGCTGGAACCAATTTCACACACCTCAGTCTGGAGTGTATTAATGTCTCTGCAGCCGCTTTGTTCCCTTGATGAAGTGCTCACTCTTTTTCATACTTTTCATAGTAGATCCCTTTATATACACTCCTCATAGACACATTCCAGACTAAACTTTGTGGTTGTTTTGCTCTGATCTATTTAACCTTTCTTAGGATCAAAATATTGTGCGTTTCTCCTGTAGACAGCTCTCTGAACCTCATGTAGGTTTATCCTTTTTAACAACAAATACCTTCTTAACAGGGAAAATCATGGACAGATCAAGAGCATACATAATATGTGAGTCCTCAGTTTAACAAGACACATCCATCAGGCAGGTGTTCAAGTATTTTTGATCACTTGATCACAAATGGATGTGTTCAAACAAATAGTGCTGTGTTCTAAAATGTTTAACACATCTAGATCTAAATTCTGATTGATTATCAAATATTTTGTTCTCAAACACAACTATTTATAGAGAACACAAACACATACAAACCCTGGCCTTTACTCCAATACTTTTGGACTGTCTATCAAACACACCTGCCTTAATATAATATTACAGATATCTAACATAAACCGACATACTGGCTGAAGTCAAACTAGAGAAATACTACTGACAAACAAGGCATCTTCTATTCGCTTCATCTTCAAGCAAATATACATTACCAACAAAATCAGGGGTGTAATTTTATCACGGACAACTACACATGATACACAACTACACTGTACCACTACACATAAAACTATTTACTATAATGTACTCTCACTCAGCAGTTCTATACTGTGTAGACATTCTACAATAATATTGTATAGCACTTAACAGCCAGTATTAACAGCCATTTATCCACTAAATTTAATATCCACTTAAGTTAATACTGCACCTGTAGATATATTAGCATTATTATCATGAATAATAATGATGATATGGAATATCACTGCTGTACTGGAGAGTATTTACTGATTGTTTAGTTTTTTTTTTTAACTAAATTCCGTGCTTAATTTAGAAAAAAGTAAAAAAAAAAAAAGGTAAAATGGACACATGAAATACCTACACAGTGCATACGTCAAAATAGGGAAACAAAATATATACATAATACTTTCAAATTGAATGACACAATATTGATTGAAATATAAATTAATTAATGAATGCCTATAGATAATGATAAACATAAGAAAAAATGTCACGACTGCTCCTCCCAGTCAACCAGGTGCAATGATAATGACTAAGTCACTGATGCAGACTCTCTGTACAACAATCAGCCATAACGTTATGACCACTGACAGGTAAAGTAAATAGCACTGATCATTAATTCTAATTCTAAACTGGTGACAGTATAATGGGCACCAAGTCTCACCCATGTGTGCGGGGACCAAAGCCCAGTCTGTCTGGTCTGATCCCACGGAAAAAAAACAATGCAGCACAAATCACTGAATATAGTCAACGCTGGCTGAAAGTCACCAGAAAGGCACCAGAACATCCAGTGCACCACAGTCCATTACGCACAGGGCCCAACAGGCAAAGGATGTGCTGGACAAACAAATTTAATCCACCTTGCAACCTACAGCACTCAACATCCTAGTGCCAGACACCACAACATCCTGTAGAGGCCCTGCAGAGCCACCCTTGTGTGTATATAAAGACAGCACAAGTAAGGGTTAGTGATAAAGTCATGTGATTAATTTTAAACACCAATTAAAGAAAAGGGCATAAGCTCCGCCCATGTTGAGCCAGTTACTCATCAAAACAAGGACAAAATCAGGTGTGTTTGTGACTGCTGCAGCACTTAAGTATTATTACCCCTACCACTATAGATGCACTATGTTTAATAAAGAAATATGTGACGTTGTGAATCTGTTAATCCAGCTGTCAAGTCTCTGTGTGTGTGCATGCTAATCAGCACTAGCACTTTCCAGATGTTATCCACAGCGTAAGGGTTTCTCAGCCAACAGAAACACATGAAGTAAATCACATTTATTAACATCTGCAGTTAGGTTTATGTTTAAACCCTGGTGTGCGTTGTGTTCCAATATCATCAGGAAGGAAAGCTAATCAGCAACAGCTTTAGATACTACTATGCTTGCCCTGTGTGCCACAAACATAGGCTAGCCCCATGCTAGAGTTGCCAACCATTCCGTAAAATACGGAATTTTCCATGCATGAAAAAAAAAAAAGGAAAAGTTGATAACATTTGCGTGATCGTTTTTCTATCACTTGTTTGCACGTTACATTTCTTATGCCATTGTGTGGGGTAATTAACCACTTTATTGCCCTGATTCTAGTTTGTGAAAGAGGCAGGGGGAACTGAATGGGAAACTCTTACACTAAAGAGTACAAGCAGGAAAAAATGCACATCTAACTTTTTACAGCAATGCAATTAGTAAAATCACTCACACTACGAAATGCAACCGAATTAACCACCAATGATTTATAACACTTTGAATATATTCTGTACTGTAAAGTTCCACAGGCAAAATTAATTTCTCTGTTTTGTGTGAAATCATTAAGAATAATAGATAACCAGTCTACACACCCCCGAGCAGAAATGATTTAACGTAGTATTTACTATTAATTGGGAGTGTGTAATGGCCTGATGTTCGTAGAAACCAACTGAGTAGCAAATAATATTACGTAACTATTTTATTTCTAATAATACATACATGCTCTACAACTTTTACAAATATCTTACAAGTTTTCATTTTCAAGAAACTTATATAGTTATACTACAGAATGAGAAAATAATATCCCAGGGGTGTTCAAGTCAAACCAGAAATTTCAACCCTACTCTAGGCTATTCCTGTGGTAACTGTTTGTAATCAAACATATAAAGGACAAAACTATGATACTGAGTGGTTGAGAATTCCTGGCTAGTTCACTCCTTGCATAAGACGGCAGCCCATGAATGAAGTTCTCTTGCCCGGTAGTGAATGTTAAGCTAAAGTAAAAATACAGTGCAACACCAATACAGCAAGCTAACCATTTAGCCTAGCTAAAGCATTAATGTTATGTCTACAGCATTAGGTTGCTGGAATTATGTATTTAGCCAAGCTAGTCAGCACAATATTCCTGGGCATGAGGGTTATCATACAGAAAGAAGAGAGATGCTATGATGACGACAGATTACCAGGCCTACCCTCAGGCGCTTTAATTATTTTGCAGATGTAATGGATGTGAAGTACATTACTAATCATGTGTATGTGTGTCATACTGAAATCAATGCCATTGCTGGATGATTTATTCATAACTGCTTTTAGTAGTGCACAGGAATAAAGGGGGAAAGGAGTGAGCACACACACATACACCTTCTAGGCTTTCTCTTACACACTTGTCTCTTTGTTCCAGATTCTACATTTAAGCTAAATGAAATGTTATGAATCCAACTCTAGGACCTTTTACCACAAAAGTCCAGCATTAATCAACTTAAATTTCTTCTAATAAATGCTTACATCAATTATTCATCATTTCCCAAACCATTTGGGAAATTTTATTATTATTGAAAATGTTAGTGTTTTAAAAATCAAATAAAAAAAAGTCACAGTCAAACAGTACTTGCTGCAATTTCTGGGGAATAAAGCTATAAAAGCGACTGATATTTACAAAAACACAGTATGGTGATGAGACTCGTAAAGTAAAGCATTTAAACGTGGCAAACATTTTAAACAATTCCGTAGGTTCGTGAATGATGATCCTGGTTGGGGTGGCTTAGAGCATACTGCATTCATTCCCATGAACATTCAGTGAGTAAAACACCTGATCCTTGAAAATCGAAAGATAACTTGTCGCCAACTTGTGGAAGAGATGCATCTGTTTCTGAAACTATACACATAATCATTCACCAACACCACTTGCACATTACAGGACCTCGGCTGTGAGTTATCTACTGTATAATCCTGACCTCACTCCAAGCCATTTCCACATGTATAGACATATATACTTCTGATCTCACGGAGATTGCACTAACTTAATTTTCATTTCTTATTAGCAATGTGGTTTTTACACTTTAATTTATATTGCCTGTAATGACTGAAACTATGGACCTAGATTTGTGCCAAAATGATGAACACAAGTAAAAGAATTAAACATCATATACATAATTACATTACAGTGCTGCATCCTTATTGGTTAATTTTAAACTCTCTTACAGACTCCAATTTTACTGTTATACCTGTCTAGATACTGTATATTTCCTGTACAATTAACTGTACAGCACTATACATGTATGTCTCCACAGGTGTTAAACCAGAAAAATAAGGCAAATCAATGCTTGATGAATATGTTTACAATTCCTTATGACAGTGAATGATTTTCCACCAGAGAAGTAATTTGGTTCATGTAAGTCTAAGGCCAGTGCACACTTCCTCTCTTAAATGCCTGGCAGTGATTACAGCCTAACTGATTAATGTTAGCAATGTTACATTCACATTACCAGCCCAAAGTGAGTCAAATCTGATTTTTTACTCTAATGTGACAAAGATCAGATTTTTAGGGCTGTCTGAATGCACAAATCTGATGTTTTTCAGATCATATCTAAGTCACTTTTGTATGTGGTCCTAGATCATCATTAGCTATCGCTGGCAATACAGGGATTTCACTACAGTGCTAGCAACAGCTATTAAAACTTCTAAAGTGAGACATCTGGCTTTCTTCCTTCGTCTGGACCTAAACAAATACAGGCAACTAACTACTCACCACCTTCCAAAGCAAAGCCCCAAGCATATTTCTGCTAAAATCGCATCCACTCAATGAAATGAATGAGCAGTCACATGAACTCATTACACGTTTTAACCCAGAGGCAGATAAAGAAAGCAAAGATGTATCAATGTGAGAGTAGATCCATTCACATTAGAGTCAGGTAAAAGTTACTTTTAATTATGAATGTGAACGGCAAATCTGCAAATCCGACTTGACCAAAAATCTGAATGAAAAATATGGCTTGTAATGGGAACAAACAGCCAGAATTGCAAACCAAAAATGAGGAGTGAAACTGAAGTTTTTAAATTTGCAAGTACTCTTTTGTTTCTGTTCAGTCTTTTTGATACAAATGTAATTCCATATGAAACAAAGGGACCAGACTTTTATTTGAAGCATAATGTTGAGCGGTGAAATAAAGAAAAATAAATAGCTAAATATACTATAGTGTATATAAATATACTAGTAGCATAACATTTTTAAACATCAAAGTGCCCATCCCAAACCACATGATCTTTTATATTCTCAAAAAGCCCATACCATCTGTTCTAACATGACTTCCTGATCAGGTGGTTAATCTCTGTGTTTCTGAAAATGCTGAGTGTCATGCCAAGAATGTGGTCTGAACCTTTTATTTTTCACTTTGGAGACCCTTTAAAGGCTTTTATAAGGTTCTTTGAATTGGCTTTTCTCAAAAGGGAGAGAAAGGGTGTGTGTATGTGTGTAAGAGAGAGAGAGAGAGAGAGAGAGAGAGAGAGGTAGACAATATGATGGTTGTGCAATAAGCACATACCAGCAGGCAGAGAGGGCAATGTGCCATGTTCTCTTCACTGATAAAAACACAAGCACATGGATTAGGTGATGAGTGGGTCTTGACTTGTTTTTATTTTTGCAGGAAGCAGAGAACGCAGCCTCGTGAATGGACTCAGAGACGGCCAGATGGAAACAGGACAAGACAGACATGAGACGGAAGAAAGTCTGATACACAAACAGCTTAGTGCCAACCAGGTACCTGCAAAGCTGCAGAATGGGAAACAGACACCAAGCCCTCAGCAACTTAATGGGGATGACAGCTGGAGTAATTTTAAGCCAATGAAACGACACCGGGACGACTGTTCTAGTCCAGTCACCGTGTATGATCAGGGCCTGTATAAGATAAATGGTGAGGTGAGGCAAGCACTAAATGAACACTCATTAGTGGCCGTTCACAAGCCCAAAAAGCTCTGTGTTAATTCAGAGACAACTGGTTCATGGGATAAGAAAGAGGCAGATACACAACAATGTTTAGACACAAACTCTGTACTAAACAAACCTGTACAAGACAGGGGAAACTGCAATTATCCCAATGGGGACATTTTCTCATTATCAAGGAATAAGCAGATGCCAATGCCTAATGGTGCTACAGTAACTCCACCTTTGGTGGAAAGTCCCACTGGTGATCATTTAGAGAAAACTCAGTCTCAATATTACCCAAACCACAAGTCCATAACACAAGACACCAGCAGTCTACATGGGCAGGTGATTTCTTCACCTTCAGTTACCTCAGGTTTTCCTATTTTAAGTCAGACATCTGCCTCTGAGCCACTTGCCAGGACACCACCAGAAGTGCATGGAAGCAATGGCTATGATCCAGAGTTCATGGTGAATGGGTACTCTGGACATTTTGGAGCAGAGCAGCCACATAGGCCTTACCCTCTAACTGACCTCCCAGCTTTGAAAAATCAAGGGCAAAATGATTTGGGGAAAGGGCCAGGAATTTCAGTGAATATAAGTGACGGTTCACAAGCTCTAAATGGTAGGGAGTGTTTTCATAGCAACACAGTCGGTTTAAGCATGTTCTCCAAGTCGAGGCAGGATTTCAGTCAGGAGTCTTACCCAGTGCCAGTACAGGCTGAAGTTGCTGGCAGATTCAGTTCGTTCAAGAACTCAGGCACTGATCAGGAGCCCAGCACTCTTACAGGCCAGCAGCACTTACAATATGGCATGCAACAGCACCAGTCAGATGTTTCCTGCACAGCTGATGCCCACCCCCAGGGCCTTGGAGTCTCTGCTCCGCCTCCTGCAGAAACTCGGGCAGCTCCAAATAATCAGTGTAATGAGTTAGAAAACAAACTGGTTCTCCCAGAACAGGGAGTCAATGTGGATTCTGACACTCAGATTGGTTGGATTGATTTGAACTCAACTCCAACTTCAACTTCACAGCATCAAGATAACCAGGCACACATATGGAAGGGTTTCCTTCCAAATGAGAACTCAGCCAGAGAGAGCCAGGGTGACCTGCTCAATTCTGACACCTCACATATCTTTCAGATGCAGCCAGGTTTTCCCCAACAGTTGGAGTCTCACATGCAAAACAGCTACAAGCTTCCAGCACAACCTCACCCTAATGCTGTCACAGAGTGCCAGACTCGAACACCTAAAACTCCTTCTGATATGCACACCCAGCCCAACATGCAGCTTAACAATGTACAGCCCCAACATAATGCAAACGAGCATTGTTTCCCCTCAGTCCAACAAAAGCAATTATGCAAAAATGATCAAAACCAAGAGCAGGTACTACCTCCTGACTCTGTGCATCAGCGACTTTCACAATCCCACCAGCAATATGAAGCCCACCAGCAGCAAGCCAGCATGATTAATGATGCACAGGGTTCCAAAATGGTGCCAAGGCTACAGAACCCCTCTCAGGGTCAGGTGAATTCCCAACTCCAAAACAGACACACAATGGAAGTCTACACACAGGCAGAAATATCACCTATAACATACAGGCAACCTAATGCCACAAGTAATATGCAGAAAGGATCCAATCCATCTGTGCAGCCGATGGTATCCTTTTCTAATCAGCCTCGCCCCAACTCTCAGCCTTCACCCAATGACATGAAATCCGTGTTTGGCTATGGTGGTGGAGCAGAGAGGCCAGAGAGAGAACATAATCCATGTCTCAGTGCCCAAGATTCCCAGCAGCTTGTCAACTGTCACTCACAACATGGACAAATGCAACTTCAGCAAACAAATATGAACCACGGTAGGCAAATATCTGCCCAGATGTTTCCCAAAACAGAATCACAGGACTCTTGTTTCCAATTCCAGAGAGGATCCCTTCCAAGCCCGGGTTCACAAGGGGACTTCCATAGACATGCAGCACTGCGAATGCATCTTTTACAAAAGCAGGAAAGGCCAAACTGTCCCCAGAGCCCCATCATGATTAGACCTGACCTGCAACTTGTTAAGTGTGAGAATAGCTCAAGATTTGAGGCCCCACTCCAAATGCCATCCCCTCAAATCCTGCATCATGATCGAGACATGACTAGAAGCATGCTACCAACAGTAAAACAGGAAAGGATCTCTTCGACATGCTCGCAAAGCCAGCATAAAAGCATCCTGGCGACCATGGAGCAGCAGTTACAACAATACAAGCCTTCCTCTGTGTTTGAAAGGAGGTCTCTACCCATCAAGTCCCCTAATAAGATGAAAATAGAGATGTCTGGCAGTCTGGCTGTGATTTCTACAAATATTGAAAAAAGTAGTGGGGACCAATGTAAGCCTCCTGCTTCTACTCCCAAAAAAGAGCCAGGACTGCAGTGTTTTCTGGATTCACCCATGAAATTGCTGGATACTCCTATAAAAAACCTGCTGGATACACCCATTAAGACTCAATATGAGATTCCTCCATGTCATTGTGTTGGTAAGGTCTAACTTCTTGTGTTTATGCAATATATCACATAACATATTTGATTTTTATGTTTATTTTATGTTTACATAATTTTAAATACATCATAAAAGCAATCAACTACCAATACTATCAATATTTTATGCTGTTCTCTTTAGAACAAATCAGTGAAAAGGATGAAGGCCCATATTACACTCATCTGGGAGCATCTCCAAATGTCAAGGGTATAAGAGAAATAATGGAGAAGAGGTAAGATCTCCTCTCTTCTCCTCTTCAACAATACAGCATGTCATCTAGCTACTGGTAGTTTTGAAAACACTTGTATATTTTTAAGGTCTGGCCTGACTGGTGGTGCTATTAGAATTGAGAAAGTGGTGTATACAGGAAAGGAGGGCAAAAGCACACAGGGTTGCCCCATTGCTAAATGGGTAAGTTGTGTATTGGCTTCTTTTATGGAAGGTGTATAAACCCTATCACATTCCTATTGACCTAGCACAATTCATTAAGTTATTTTCTATTTATTAAAATGGCATGCAGGTAATTCGTCGAGCCAACGTGGACGAGAAGCTCCTGGTGCTGGTACGAGAGCGAGCCGGTCACACTTGTGAAACATCATGCATTGTGGTAGCAATGGTGATTTGGGAGGGAATACCAGCAAGCCTGGCCGACCGTCTCTACACGGAGCTTAGTGATACACTAACAAGTCATGGCACCTTGACCAATCGCAGATGTGCACATAATGAAGAGTAAGCACATTTTTATTATGATTACCATGAAACATTCGGTTCCCATTATGTTCCTCCTGAATCTCTACTTTAACAAACATTTGTTACTCATTTAAAGTCAGTCAAGATGGCATTTGAATCAGAAATTCACACACACTGCAGAAAGGTAGCCTTCTAGGAGGAGGATTAACGATTACCTTATTAAAATTAAAATAATCTATAATTATTGTCTTATAGCCCTATAATTCTTTACTCTCATTAACATCCATAACTGTTATTCTGTTAACTTGCACAAAGTCCTGCTTTGACTTGAATGCCTCTGGTATAATGCAGTAATCTAGACTGTTTCTTAAATTAATCTATTAATTTATGTAAAGTGTTTTTGTTGTTTCAATTATCACTGCATGCAGCTAAGTACTGCTAAAGCATCTTATTGTACTATGCACCATCAGGAGGACATGTGCATGTCAGGGGCGAGACCCTGATGCCTGTGGGGCTTCATTCTCCTTCGGTTGCTCCTGGAGCATGTACTATAATGGCTGCAAGTTTGCCAGGAGTAAAATCCCAAGGAAATTCAAATTGCTTGGTGATGATCCCAAAGAGGTATGAAAAATCCTTCTAACCAATAAGACTCAGATACTCAGTTGACAATATTTTAATCAGTTGTGGGATTAACAAGCATGAGTTTATTTCACAGGAAGAGAGACTGGAGAGGGATTTCCAGGCCCTTGCAACTTTGATTGCTCCAGTGTATAAGAAGATGGCACCTGACGCTTATGGCAACCAGGTACACATTTCAACTGATCAAATATTAATTTTAGCATGGCGTGGAAGTGCTGTGGTTCCCAACAAATTTTGAGGTGTTTGAGGAGTCTTACACCACTTTCCATGAACGTCAAATCATTATTTCATCATATGTTATTCAGTGATGTAAACAACAGGGCTAGAGAAATGCTTTCCTAATTCCTGTTGCTGCTGGATTTTAGAGTCCATCTCAGTAAGTTTATGTTGCTTTAACAGAACCAACAGCCACAGACATGCTTTCCTGATCAAAATAATTACAGTGGATTCAGATTAGATGATGGAATCAGTACTGTCACTCTGGTAGTTCAACCTGGTTCTGTGATTCGAGGAATATAGATACATTAGGTTTGTACACCACAGAATGATAATATGTTGGCAATGCTGGTAAATAATTGCTTAAACAAAGCACTGGAGCAATTATTAGAAAGTCATGTAATGTCTAGTAATGATCTTTATGTATTTTTATTTTGCCGAAGGTGGAGCATGAACATAGAGCTACAGACTGCCGCTTGGGCCTCAAAGAAGGCCGTCCATTTTCTGGAGTTACGGCATGTCTAGACTTCTGTGCCCATGCTCACAGGGATCTCCATAACATGGCAGGAGGTAGTACTGTGGTAAGTTGAGTGGATTCTGGAAAATATCTGAAGCATTTTCGCCAAAATTATTATATTTTAGGCCTCCTGTGTGCAGTTTTTAAGTGCTCGCCACTCATCCGGAGATCGCGAATTTGATTCCTGGGTGATGCTGTAACCTCTCGTAGCCGAAGGGCCTAGAGAGAGCTGATTGGCCAAGCTGGCTCAGAGGGGAGAGATGAAAAGTACTTTGTGTTCTCACATTAATTACGGCTCTACAGCCAATCAGGTGTGTCTGTGAGCTCACACATGCGGAAGTAGCGCTGTTCCCGAGTGTGTTACGACCCCTCAGCGGGGCATGAGCGAGCAGTTCGAAAAGATGTGGTCAGCTGGCATCATGTGGTTCGGAGGAAACACGTGATAGTCTTCGGCCCTCCCGACTGAGTGGTAGTAGTAGCCTTATTGTGGGAGAGCCCTAGTGATGGGGAGGAAATGGATATGACTAAATTAGGGAGAAAATTGGGGGGAAAATCCCCCCCTCGCCCCCCAAAAAAAAGATTATATTTCATTGTATTTTTCATTCTAAATGTGAAATCTAACTGAACTCAGGATTGTATTGAACTTCATATTTTACTGAAATTCATATGTTAAGAATACAGTCTCAGTGCTCACTTCCTTCCCATGTTAGGTCTGTACGTTAACAAAAGAGGACAATCGTGAGATTGGAAAGATCCCTGATGATGAGCAGCTGCACGTGCTACCATTGTACAAGGCTGCATCCACTGATGAGTTTGGTAGCGCTGAAGCCCAGCTGGAGAAAACAAGAACTGGAGCCATCCAGGTGCTTAGCACTTTTCGGCGGCAGGTCCGTATGCTAGCAGAACCAGCCAAGTCCTGCCGGCAAAGAAAACTAGAAGGCAAGAAAGGTGGAGCAAACAAACCCTCTCACCTCAGCACATCAAACCCCAAAACAGAGAGCACCCAACAAGCAAAGCAACAGAAACAAAGCCCTTGTGACAATGTGGGCCAGAACATACCTACAGCAGGTATAGTTAGATAAAAGTATCTAATTTTATTTAATTATCGTACACAAAGTTGTATTTAAAGTCTGTACATTACAAATTATTGTATGTATGATATACAGATCATAAAGTTTTATGAATACTTTTATTTATTTATTTTTACTACAGTTATACATCTGAGTCACATGGGTGAATCCCTTCTGCCTGGTCAGAACCCTCTAGCTGCCCAGAACCAACTGCAACAACTGCAACAACAGAACCAACAAACACAGCCTAGCACTCCTCTGCCTTTCTCCAGCCCAACATCCTCTGCTAACTACCAAAGGCACCCTAACACCCCAGGGTCCTTTGCTAGCACTTCCAAACCCCCGAATATGTTTTTTCAATCTCCCAGCTCAGCCAGCCCTTATCATTCCCCTCTACCAGTCCCAAATACCTACATGAATGGGTCAAATCCACCAAGGTCTTACCCTGGGGCACTAACTCCCAACAACCTCTATCCAGGTTACCAGTGTAATGGGGCTATTCCCATGGACACCTACCACCCTTACTATTCAAATCCAAAGCATATAGACTTGTACAGACAGCAAAGACCATCTCTTTACCCTGACCAACAACTCAACCCTCAGCAGCACTATGGCATGAATTTTCCATCACAGTATGGCGAGACAGGCCTACATGTCAATGGATATAGCAACTGTAATATGAGACCAAACATGCACCCTATAGGACATTATCCAGGATACAGCTCAAATGGGGGACCAAATGCCCAGTTTCTGGATGCTATCTCCAGGCCACCTCCAGCTCACCCAAGCCTGGACTATGCAGCTGCAAATAAATGTAGTCAATTTGGTAGATACCCTAATCCCCACTTGACCCAGAATCATCATTTGTTCCCCCAAAATATAGACCCCCGAAGTACACAAACGCCAGAGATGAGCCTCCATCGGGCAAACATTTTTCCCCAGGTGCTTCCTTCTGTAAGCAGGGAGGGCATGAACCCCAGCCAAACACAAGGCGTGAGTCTACCTAACGGAAACATCCCACCCTCTATGGTCAAGCAAGAGCCAGGAATTGCAATGCCTGTACCTCAAACGGAGGAGGATGCATGGTCAGACAATGAGCACAATTTTCTGGATCCAGAAATTGGTGGTATAGCAATAGCACCCAGCCACGGCTCAATTCTCATTGAGTGTGCAAGGCGTGAGTTGCATGCAACCACACCACTCCAGAAGCCTGATCGCACCCACCCTACCCGAATCTCCCTGGTCTTCTACCAGCACAAGAATCTGAATGAGGCAAAGCATGGGCTAGCATTATGGGAGGCCAAGATGGCAGAAAAAGCACGGGAGAAGGAGGAGGATGCTGAGAAGCATGGCATGGATGGGACACCCAGCAAGAGTGGTGGCAAGAGGGTAAAGAAAGAACATCCAGAACCTTCTGAGCCTTCAACACCATCATACAGACGTTTTGTTCAGATGCTCGCTGAAAATTCACTATCCTGCACCACCAACACTTACGTCAGCTCAGCTCCCTATGCCTTTACTAAGGTCACTGGGCCTTACAGCCACTTCCTGTAGGGATCTGCTTAGGTTTACATCATCCTCCGACAGGGGAACAAAAAAATGTCAGAATTGTGAAATGGTGCTAAAATAATGCTTCTCAGACCTCGGTGCCACTGTCTGTATCAACTCAGAGACCTATAGAAGCTTCTGTGAGGCAAGTGAAGCTTGAACCACACTATCGGGAAAATGCAAAATATACAGTAGATCAACAAGAGGTAAAAGGATGAGCTTTAGTGGTTGACCCTCATAAAAAAAGTATTTATTTATTGCAATGTTACTCGCACTGTTCTTCTTCTTTGGTGCTTTAGAACATCCAGATGTCCATTACTGGAAATATCTTTAATGGCTTTAATTTGATAGTTTTGACAAGGTAAAATCATGGTGTAAAACACTGATTTGGTGGCTAATTATGTTCAAGGTGCTAAATTGAGTTTGAATATACACTTTTGGTTTAGAAATACTTTATTTTTAGCATGTTACTTCTCAAGTACTAAGCAATTATTTTCATGATCGGTAGCATTTATTTTATTTTTTGGTTAGTGTTTTTAAAGCACTTTTAATTACAGGGGTATGATGGGTTCACCCTCTGGTAATCATTTTCAGGATTTCGACCAATTTTGGAAATCAAGAAAATCATGCAAAATTATTATTATTATTAATAATACTTTTCTACATTTGGTGAGAGCATATTCACCAGGAGCTTTTATGCTTTCATGGTCCACATGTTTTATATTGAGCCATTGTCAACATGGATTTTTGTAACTGTAATTATTTTTTAAACAAATCACAAGAATAGGTGGAGGAATCCTGTTACGCAAATATCTGCTATAAATTTCAGAAACATATGCATCAGGTTTGAGTTTTCTTCTTTTTGTCCTCCCCTCCCCACCCCTCAGTTTCATTATGCCCTTATTGAACAGGGTTAGTGCTACCTTTTGGTTATTTCTAAGGCAGCTGGCTTGCTGTAAAGGGGATCGTTTATTAACTGTAATCTAGATTTGTACAGTAAATTAATTCCTCTCTTTTCTAAAATATTTTAGATTTTAGTACTGTAAAAGAGAGTTAAACTTCCTCTGGGTTTTTTTTTTTGTTTGTTTAAATGGTGCTACGTATAGGCCTGCTACATTATAAACCTATAATGTGAGAATCTCTGGGTGGTGAGAAGGTTTATGAATGACATACAGAACCTATTTGTCATATACCTCAAAATATTTTTGGCAATAGGATGACTATACCAAGGTGTCTTCATTTTGTTTCCCATTTCTTTTCTTCTGTATTGGAAACAACAAATTTCACAAACTTTAGGTCAGTGTAAAGCTTTGCTCACTTACTTTTAATCACACTTTAATCTACTGGAACAGTGGTTCTCAGCTCCGGTCCTTGAGAACCACCTGTCCTTCACTGTTTAGTGTTTTCTCAGCTTGGAGTAAACCGAATTAACTAATCAGCTAATTAATTGAAGCGGGTTTGATAGAGCAGGGAAAAAAACACTAAAATGTGCAAGGCAGGTGGCTCTCCAGAAGCAGGGTTGAGAACCACTGTGCTAGAAAGTGTTACTTGAACTTCAAGCTTCAAAATTCTATATATAAATAATAAAAATAAAAAAATCAGGGATATTTCAGCTTTTACACATCATCTGTGTCGTCATCTGTCTTTCAGGGATTTATTTTTCTGCATCTTGAATCCCATGTATATATTTACACACACACGCGCACACACCCACACACACACATACACACACACACACACACACCTAACGTTTTATCAAAATGAAAGAATAAATAATCTTTTTTTTTGTTGTTGTTGTTGTTGTTGTTGTTGTACTTGCGTTATAGCGAATAGTTTTTAGAAATATAATAATATGCACAGAGTTGACAAAAGGGAAAGTATGTCTTGGCCAAATATGTTTTAATAATTTTTTTTTATTATTTTCTCCCCTTGAACTTCACATAAAAATGCACATCCTATGTGCATGTGTACAGGTAAAATGTTGAAAATGTATTTATAACCACTGGACATTTACCTCCATCTGAGTTAAATATGAACAAAACATGAAGCATTTTTAAAAGCACTTCAAATATTTTTCAGAAACAAATGAATTCAAATCATTAATTAAAATGAGAAAAAAGTTTACTGTAAGTAAATAAACTGAGATCTATCAACAATGTGTCGTCAATGCAAAAAGCACAATTGCTTTTTGAGTATTGTTTAATTCAAACCCAGTTACTCCATCATTACTTCATGGTTTACGTACCCTCAAGTAGTAGGCAGATTTAACCCTTTCAGTCACAAATACAGTAATTATTAACTTCAAATGAATTTAATAACACAAACTGAAACTGTGTGTTATTTAACTAATAAAAATCCAGGTAGAAATTATGTATAAGCATAAGACTGTGGAAATGATCATAAATACAAACATTATAACTGCTAATGATCAGGGTGTGTCAAGCTACAGTACGTTCAGTTCACTCAATTTACATAAACACACGACAAGGTCACAGCTGTCGGACTACTTTACAGTTTTGTTTTCAAATCAATTTCACTGAAATTCACCCAGGTTTTTTCTATTTTAATTAGCTGCAGCATTTTTTTTTGGCCCCATAACTTCATTCGATCCACAAAATTCATGACTGCATGCAGGATGTACAGTTGGGTCTAAAAGTATGACTGCATTGCATTTTTTTATTTATTTAAAACTGTAAATAAAGATAAAAAAAATTTACAACAAAGAAAGTAATCTTTTCTAAAACATACTGAATATTAAATATTCAGAAAGTCTACATCCCTTATTAAATAAAAGCAAATGTTGAGCATTATAACAGCTTTATATCAAAAATGTGATTTTCCTCATGTCTAATCTCTTCAACTGAGGCATGAGATCAGACAATGCTCAGATGGATTTGATTACTGACGGAATAATTATCAATTATAATTGATGATCAGCTAATTTCCTGCAGTAGACTGTGAAAAATGGCACTTGATTTTAATTGCTAAAAAATCCTAAAATATGCCACACTGCAGGTTCTCTTCTTTCTTCTCTTACCAAGTAACTACTGTGTAGCGAAAACAAGTGTGTGTATAACATCTAACTATGCATACTCGCAGCAGGGTTGTGTATGGCTAACGGAGAAAGCAATTTTTTCTGTGAAGTGTACTGTGCAGTTAAATGGATTACTAACTAATCATTGACTGATTTACTTAAAACAATGATCAATTATGTAAAGGGTACCAACGCACATTATTAGATTTGGTCTAAAATGGATCATCAGGTTAAAGCAAAAATAAGAGTTATGAAATACTCTTACATTTAACTTGCCGCTGATATGTGGAAAGAAAAACAAAAAAAAGATTTAAAAACAAATCATATTCATGATTGCTCTCAGACTTTTGGACCCCACTCTGTGCGAACGTTTCATCACAATCATTATTTATTCTTTATTTTAGTTAAATGTGGTACAACTAATTCTACCTACTCTATAGAAGTCATTTGTATTATTTGACATTTCATCCGCAATACAAATGACATGAGCACAGAAAAAGCACTAACCTATAGATCATAAAACATTCCTTGTTTAAAAATCGCGAATAAGGCTGAAAGGGTTAAATTTGTCTCAGATCTTACATTAGAACTTACATCATCACCAAAACAGCTTGATGTATAATGGTTAATACAGTATATAATGATATAAGGCTCCCAAACTCCAGAGCAGATGAGATGTAGGGGTAGTATCCATAGTAACCATACAGTGTGTTGAAAATTGTCACAACACACACTACTTGTTTCAGGGGGGTTCTGTGTAAAACCTTTTAACCTATTTCTCCAAGCAAAAGACTGTGAGAAAAATCTGCAGTATCTGATGAATCGTTTTTGTAAATAAATATTTGATTTTTCAGTGTACAGAATCCAGCCTGATTAACAATAGGATTCAAATGATGGAATGTTAATTAGGCAGCTGATTAGCGGGTGAAAAGCATAGCCATACTTGAAGAAATACTTGTTTTGTGTGGAGTCAACTTTACTTGAAGGACTTTCAGACTTTCTGGTTTGCAGAGTGCGTGCTACTATAGCATGTTCTTTTCTTTATTTTTTTATTTAGACACTAAATGGTTAATTTTTAGAAACATCTCTGTCTCTGTCCTGTTTCTAAAAAGTTTGGTATGCTTCAAAATTAAGGATGGATATAAATACTGTAAGTATTGTAATGTACGGAAGTACTGAATGCAGTTCATTTGAAAGCTGTTTATTATATCATTCCTGATATTTCTGAGATGTGGGTGTTTTTAAATAAAATTTATATTTATTTCATGCATTTCAATTATTGTGCTGTCTTCTTTTTTAATTGTATAATAATTTTACCAGCTGTTAAAACTGTTGTTTGCCTTTAAAAGACCATTTTACCATTTATTTGTTATTGTTTGACTTTTCAAGTCAAAAAATAAATAGATAATTAAATAAATGCATTTAAATGAAACAACAGTATTAGTACATTTATGGTATATTTATTTTTGCAAAAATAAAACGTTACACCCCAAATTACACCCATTTAATACATTTGATGAGCTTGAAAACATTTCTTTCTTTTGAAATCACATTTCTTTGAAATAAACAAAAACAAAACTCAAACCAATACACTAATTCTAGTTCAACAAAAGTGCTCAAGTTGACATATGTGGTTTTGTCTGGTGTTACTTATTAACACCACTTATACATGATATTTATACACCAAACCAAACCTCTTTATATATTATATTATTATAATCATTAATATCTGAAGTGACTGTGTGTGTGTGTGTGTGTGTGTGTGTGTATACATATACACTTGAAGAAACAGACCTAAATAGCTTAAAAAATTAAGCTTATATAATTGTTGGGGGAAATGGAAAATAGAAACACATTTCCACCTCGCAAAGAAATACTGGTGTGTCAGTGTTTTGAACAAGATAAGGGATTGAGCTCACACCTTTCAGGATCACTGGGACAGGAAATGCCATTTATCCACTGTGTGAGAAACATTTACAAGTAGTTACATATTTTATAGAAGAAAAGACACAATTAAATAAATAAATACAGTACTTTGCAAAAGTATTGAGCTTCATTTTCTATTTAATTAAATAATATGATATAAGAAATGGAATCAAATGTTTTATGATAGGCTGAAAAGTGCCTAAAGATACAATAAAAAAATTGGTTTGTTTATGTAACAAACTCAGCAGCACCCTTATTTCTCTTTTCGTCCGTTCCAACCACTCAGCATTCAGCATCACTGGTATACTAATCACATAACTGGTCATCTGTCATCATCTGCACCCGTTTCTCACTAGTTCATGCCTTAAAGTTAGCTGTTTTTATGCTTAAATGGTTCATTGGTCACTGTGTGGCTTAACAGACAAAAACATACATCTGAAACTGCTCAGGAATTGGACAAAACAAATGAGACAATAAAAGTCCTTTAGGAAGCCTGGAGAACTATTCTCCAAGACTACATTACAAATACAAGAAAGTCTGGTTCTTTGAAAGCAAACTATGAAAAAATGAGGGTCGATAACTTTGCACAGTACTGTACATATGCATATTAATAGACAAACAAGAGAATCATGTAGAGAATTTTGTACCTTCTGGAGGAAGTGGTAAAGCCTCTCCATACTCTGGAGCCTGAAACCACAAAAATATACCTCACTGTTATTCAAAGTTCCAATTTTTGTAATATTTATATTACATAAGCTACAAAGATTAACCTTTACAGTACAAAACAAATTTTCCTGCTGCTATATGGCATTATATTTAGGCCTATTTCCATATTTAGCAATTTTTGCGCACAAATTATATTTTATCTCGCTCACATTAAATGATTGTATTTTCACTTGCACCAACTCTCTTTCGCAAAGCCACTTTATGCTTAAAGGGTTGCCAGGTCACACCAGAGAAATCACCCCAGGCACTGCTAAAACTCCTCCAACTCCTCCAACCTTGGATACAAAACAGGCCTCCAACTCCTCCAACCTTGGATACAAAACAGGCCTCCAACTCCTCCAACCTTGGATACAAAAAAGTAATATCTGTACTAGAACTAAATCTGTAGCCCTACCAAGCTATAACCAAGTAATACGTTTATAAAGTGATATATTGATATAACTGACGTCAAGAGATATAGTAGTGTAGTCAGTTTAATTGGAATTACCAGAGTTGGGCATGCCATGCACAAGGAAATACCTACAGTGCTCCTTGAAATGATATAGTATTCTGGTAGGTATGATAAGTCATGGTTGGTAGTATGTCAATTTATCTGACCATCATGAGTTTAAAAAAAATCATACGGTATCCAAGACAAATTGCATTGCGACCTGTTAGTTTCAGGAACAATAATGGGGTTTGGCAAGGTAACCATGAATGCTATTCCCATTCGGGAGTATCCATACCCATGCAGAGTGTTATGTTGATGTTTGTCTTCCATAGATGCCTACTGCAACTGTTACATTGAGTGCGGACACCACCTACTGTTACTGTCGTTGAGGAATGTAGGAGACAGGCTCACGGTATCATAAAAGTTGATAATGTTGCTAGTTATATTCAGAAAAGAATGTCTGTGACATGCCTGTGACAGAACTACCTGTGCAAACACCGACCAGTCAAACAAAAATTCTGCTTCATATACATAGATTATATCAAACTCATGCTTTAATTGTGTAGTGTAATTGTGTAGCAAGTCACTGTAAAATACAATGGAACCTTGGGTCATGAACATAATTTGTTCCTAAGTTCTGGTCATAACCAGATTTGCTCGGTTTCTGGGTTGTGTTCTGAGGAGGGGTTCATGAACGATTCATGAGGTTCCACTGTAACTAGAAAAAGGAAAGAAAGTTCCTTTAAATGTTTTAAATTAAAGTGTAACAATTTCTTACCTTGATGGAATGTTGGGGAATTTACACTGACAGCTGATTATGTCATAATGACATAATTAGCTATAATCACACACTTAGCTATAAATGTATCAGCTATAATCACACACATTTATTTATCAGCTATAATCTTGCTATAAATCACACACATGCTAAGCTCTATATAAAAACAAATTACTCACAGCTTTCACCACTGCAGCAGCATCGGCATCACTGCACTGAAACGGGCTGTCACACACCGATGAGTTCTGACTGAATAAACGTAAAGGAAACGATTTCACAACAATAAAATTATTATTTTAGCTTATGATTAAGTCTGTAATGCTATGATGATGAGACTCACCAAATGATCTCTCCACACTTAGTCTGTTTCTGCACCAGAGCTTTCCAATAGGTGTGTGTCGATTTAATCACCTCTATAGCAAAATCCTGTAGTGCGCATGCGCGCACACACAGACACACACACACACACACACACACACAATGGTTACATAATTAACCATTTACATTATTTGCTACAAATCTATCAAACATTTACAAACATTTGATACATTTGAAATACTGCACATTTTATATAATTCTGACGTATTTATATATTTGATTTTATATTTTTATCAAATATATTTGATATATTTGATGTCAATTAAATGTTAAATATTTTATATATTTTAAAATATCAGATTTTTATCAGATTTGCTTAATCTGTACATTATGCATCTTATTTTTATTTTTTGATAATAATTTTTCCATGTTTTCCATAAAAGAAATTGCATTATAAACACAGTATGTTGGAAAAAACTGGTTAGAGGAAAGAGATTATGCAGTTTTATAATACCATTTAACACAATAACATTTAACACAAAATCTCTCACATGAGACCAGCACTGCATGCGCTGACTCGGTAGTATGGGGGGTGATTACCCACCGGCAACGGGGCTCAAACAGGGATCCTGAGATCCAAAAATCAACAACCCAGAGCTTTAGCCACCAGAGCCACCACTCCCTGTATATACGGTAAGTACTCTACTCAGGAAGGGCATCCGGCGTAAAACCTGTGCCACGCTTGTATGTGCAGACCGGGTGGTCCGATGTGCCGACCCCTTGGCAGGAGCAGCCGAATGACCAACAACAACAACTCTACCTATGCATCAATAAAGACAATTCTGCACCTTTCTGTACAGTCAATTGTTTTTTTAGTTTTTCTGTATATTTTTATTCTATTTATATCTGTTTTTTGACATTATAGTACATTGTATTTAATTTTATTTTCAAATTTTCTTCTTATCATATTGTATTTGTATCTTTTAAATATGCAGTTACAGGAGAAACAATTTCCTTCAGGATTAATAAAGACTTATCTTACTTATCTTACTAAATTGTCAAGGGGTGAACTTGTGCAGCAAAATTTTTCCCTCCTTCCTTGCTCACTCCGAAGGCTCGGGACAGAGGCGGCATCCCCTTCTGCAGGCGTGTGAAGGGGCAGGGCTGCTAGATTCGGCATGGCTGGCTAAGGATCAATGACTGGATCTGAGGCAATGACACATAATAAAAGCTTCGTCCAGGGGCCAGTGTCCAGAGTAACAATGGCCAGAGCTGAGAGTTGTGTGGCAAAGGCTAAAGGCAAGAGTGGCATGCCGGTGCGCCCCAAGTGATTTACAGGCATGTACTGTAAACTGAATGTCACCATTTGATAACTAGAAAGAGCGGTCAAATTACTGCGCACCTTGCCGGGTAACTTCAAAGGTGAGCACACTATGCTGTTGATGCACCAGTTTGAGCATTTTATGCTGCCATTGTTATACCAGATGCTACCACCATTTCACCTATTTAAGCTCATTGAGCCCAGTTTGAGCTTGTTGCACATAAAGGCAAGTGGACTGACTGCAGCCACGTCACCTATCCAAGCTCACCTCGGTGCACGAGGTGGGTGGACTGCATCCCACTGTTTCACCTGTCCGATCTCACACCATAAACGTGGGCAGACTGAACATCACCGCTTCACCTATCCAAGCTGACATCTCAAAGGAGGGCGTCTCAAAGGACATCGCACAAAGGCAGACAGTCTGAACGCTGCTGATTCTCCTGTCTAAGTATGAAAAGCACATGTAAGCAGGGTGCCCCGGGAACTTCAAATGCCAATGAATGCCACCATTTGAGCGCCATGTTGAAAAAAAGTTACATAATTTGATTGGTGTTGCGATTCTGTTAGTATCGTGATTTTTTTTTTAAATATCCTATATTCCTATACATGTATATTTTGGTATAATTCTAAACAGGATGCTGTACAGCCTTGCCAACGCGGGAATAGTTTAGAGTCCACCACCTGCAGGATTATAGCAGAACTGCAACATTTACTGCCTCAAATGCAAACCACCATATAAATAAAATAAAAAATAAAAAAACACTGATGATATATAAATTGTCATGCAAAAGAATCATTATACATCACTGAATCGATTTGTCTCTGTCTCTTATAAGCATGCGCAGTATTTTTTAGTGTATCAGTTTTTGGTTTGCTAGGCTATGAATTAATGACTAAATTAATGATTAAATTATGACTTCTTTTTATTTAAATTGACTTTTCCTGTTATTATTTCTGCAATTAATATTAAGATTATTTGGACGCATATTGAGATTGAATACAAAATGTTTAATAGTTACATATCGCAATCGTATTTATGAAGGATTTTTATGCAACTAATTGCACAGCATTAGATTTTATGTACCTTGGCTTTAAACTGTGCATTAAAGCCGAACTGGTTCTCCAGTTTCCCATCAGGTATTTTATATTTTCTAAACCAATCCACTGTTGCCTCCAGATGACCGGGTCTGTTCATACGAACATCTTCAAGACCTGAAAATTAAGTAGTGAATTAAATAATGGCATCCTGTGCTTAGTGGGGTTATTATACTGTGAGTGTTTTAACTAACTGTTAAGTTTATTAGCATCAGGATCGGCAGTGTTGATGGCAATAACTTTCCAGTCAGTCTCGCCTTCATCAATCAGAGCCAGTATTCCGAGCACCTTTACTTGGATCACCTGTCCAGAGAAGCACACCTGCAAAACACATATGCACACAACACTTTTAAAACTAGAAGAGTTTGCCAGAAATAGAAGTAGACATTTAACTAGCTTTAGCTAGTAGACTACTGCACACTTTTACTAGACTCTAGAAGAAATAATTAAAATCTTACACAGTATACACCCCAAACCAAGCCAGTGAGACAGCTAGTGTCAGACAAAAACTAGCTTCTTTACTGTAAAGAATAAAATATAGCTAGCTAAAATTAGACAATATTCCCAATAGGAAGCTTAAGAAAGAGAAAATTATTTGAAGATAACTTGGTGAAAAACAGAGTTGGCAATCTAACTGTAGAGCATATTCCAAAGCAAAGCTAATTAACGTTAACAAAATCAGTCTCGATATAAATACTGACTTATGATTAGCTGAGAGGGCGAACTCAAGCAGCATTTGATTTTCTTTTGTGTGCAGAACTTATGATGTAATACTTCCATTACTTAGCGATTACTTGCAATATAAAGGTTTAAAATGTTCTACATAATGTTAAACTGTCGGAAGGCGCACGGGTAAAGTGCTCGCTCTATCATCCGGAGATCGCCGGTTCAAACCCCAGCTGATGCATGGGCCTCTCGCAGACGAGAGCTAATTGGCCGAGCTCTCTCAGCAGGGTGGGATGGGAGGCATTTAGTGCTCCAACATTAATCACGGAAGTCTGTGAGCTCATGCAAGCGGACGAAGCAGATAGTGCTGTCCTCCAAGTGCGTTAGCCCCAACAGAGTGTGACCGAGCAGTTATAAAAGATGCGATCGATTGGCATTTTTCATCAAAAAAAAAAACAAAAAAAAAAAAACTAAAACTGCTAAGATGTTCAGCATAAGAGAGTCACGATTTAACAACCAGTACCTGTATGTGTAGGCCACTATTCACTCTAAAAAGCTTTTTTTTTTTGGTCCCTAATAAAATGTTTTGACACCTGACACCACCTGGAAGCCCCACCCTTTTTACCCCAATATCACACGGTTTCGACCTGAAGGCTTCTTCACTTTACAGCATTGAGTTTGTTAATGCTAATTATATCATATATAAAATATATAATTTTATCAGTAAGTTCTGAGGAAATAATCGGAAAGACGTTTCATAAGAAATGATAAAAAGTAAAAGCACTGGGACGTTTAACTATATATCACTCGGCATACCAGGTGTTAAATGAACTAACTGTCGGTTACGGCATGGATGAAAGTAGGTCTGTATGGTCTGCAATACTGTGGAGAGAGCAGCTGTTACCAAATCCCACATTTAAAACCAGTCACAGAAGTACTTTCAGCAAGAAAACACATCTGGTAATGTTATGCGATCTTATACAACATGCTATCTCCTTAGTGATCACTTCTAAGACTTCCCGAATCGCCTCTGAACCATCCATGTTGTTCATGGCTAACGCCTGCTAACTAGCTTAACCATAAAAATCCCTCTCTAACCCCTGATGGGCATTACCTGGTGTGTAGAACAAGGAATTGTACACCCTACATCGCACATTAGCTTTCCATGTAACACTTATGGGGATTCAACCACAGAACTCAGAGCTGATATTCTAAAGTAGAAATATAAAGTAAATATCGTAAGGTTCTCAGGATTGTCCACCACCCCCATGATTTATTCTCCTCACTTTTTTCCCCACATAGTACTGGTAAGAATTTAAAACTACTTTCAACCCTGTTCATTCCAATAACTTTCGCACACTAACTGTCGGCCACCAGCTCTGCCAATCATTGTTAGTTATTTCTACCAAGAGCAAAAGGATGTGTGTTGACGAATCAAAATAACTTGTTAAATAAGTACAACAGCATGACCCTGACTGTGATATTGCTAAAATAAAATCTATTGGACATTTTTTCTTAAAACGTAAAAGAGCTAAGTTAAACATGTTTACTATCAAATGGCCTCTTTCAGTACTGATCAATTAAATGGTTTATCACGTTAAAAGAAACAGCATGCAATCCTATGCATTACTATGTTATGTTACAAAACAGTAAACCAACACAAGTAGCTTTGTTTAACTTTTAGTTTTCCAAGCTAATAATACACTTTAATGACCAACATACAGTAAGGCGTTATTGTTAGTATTGTTATTATAACTCACTCGGGTGCCGATGTCACACACGTCTACTGGGTCATTGTCTCCACAACAGTTGGTGTCCTTATCCATATGACCGGGATCCTCCCAGGTCTGCTCCAACCCCAAAATAAGAGCCATAATCAGTGTTATGTAAAAAATTTGTAGCCCTGTACAGTGACATACTGTAAAGTGTGAACACACCTGAGGCAGAGCACCGTAGTTCCAGATGTAACCTTTATGTGGGAAGACGTTAGCCACATATCGCAATTTGCCTTTCTTCACGTCCTGTTTAATGGGGTTCAACGCTTCCTTCGTGGCGATCTGCAACCAAAGAGTGTTTAAACCATGCAACCTCACAAAATATCTACACTAAAGGATCATTTGCGCAGTGCCTCATAGGATTTTAGACACAAACACACATACACATGTACATAGCTAACTAAAACATTGACATTTACAGTTTCTGCATTTTGTCTGTAATTAAGATGAACCCCACACACACCTCCATCTTGGCATTCGACCAGCGAGGAACCTCCACAACCATATTGAACAGAATCTGAAAAAAGGTTAACAAAATAATGAAATATGCCAATCACAATGTGGTTGTAAACAGAATGCAGGCTATGAAGTGTGGATTTTTTTTTTCTTAAATTTTAAGTCATGGAAGATTAAAATCACCAGATTAAGCAGTTTTCACTTTTTCAGAGGCATCTGAAAGAAAACAATCACCTCACTGTCAGAGCATTTCTGTCTCTTCCTTGGTACATTGTTCTCCTGGAATATGAAAGTAAATGCTTTATATTTTAAGAATTATGAAAAGAAACAACATTGCATGTTCAACGACAGTGTTTTGTTAGTTACTAATGAAAAATTAATATTACTCTTATTAATTACTTTTATGTGAAAGTAATATATTACTATTACTTATTACTTTTCTATAACAATAATATATTATAATTACTAGATATTAAAGGGGTCATACAGTCCTACATGCACTTTTTCAAGCTGTTTGGACTGAAATGTGTGTTAGGAGAGTGTGTACACTACCACTCTACAATGATAAAGAGCCGCTCAGTGATTTTCTTTTAATTTATTAAAATAAGATGCCCCTTCTGAAATCAG
>JAQMYJ010000039.1:6740682-6751228 GCA_030014305.1 Clarias laeviceps | reverse complement strand
GCCATCTGGCGGATATTCAGTGAAGCACAAAACATTTATTTAAATTCCCGAATGTTGCTTGCGGCAAGTCGCGGGAAAACATGCGCATTCTTAATGGCCACATCTGTATGCATGTACAATTTGTAATTAAGAGATGGATGTTTAATTAATATCTATTTATATTTTTTCTATGTACAAAAACTGAACATTACAGTACTGTGCAAAAGTCATGACCACCCCTCCATTTCTGCATATTAAATGAAATTAAATGATGTACTTTAAATTTATGTTTTACTGTGACAGGCTGCAGAGAGTCTAAAGATATAATTTCAAAATCATTTGTTTATCTAACAACCTCAGCAGTATCTGCACCGGTTTCTTACTGGTTCATGCCTTAAATTTTATGTGTTTTTTTTTATGCTGGAAAGATTCATATCTCTTTGAAAGCAAAATAGGAATAAATGAAGGATGACTCAAGACTCTTGCACAGTACCATAAATCCACATTAAAAGCAGAAATTACACAGCCTAAACATTTAAAAACCTCCTCCACAGGAGTCCTTCCACTCGTCCAGCTTGTCCCCCGTACGTACATTCTGATTCAACAGGGGAAAACATGGAATGATGCGCAGGCTTACTGCCGAGCCACATACACTGACCTGGCTACCATCAGCAGTAATGATGACATGGTCCAACTTCAGAATGAAGCACAGAAACATCAATTCAGTTCCAGTGCTTGGATTGGACTGTATACTAACATCAACAGCTGGTACTGGTCCTTTGGAAACCAGCCACTGGGAGAATTTACAAACTGGGCGACCACAAATCCTGACAACGCTGGTGGAAATGAGCAGTGTGTCAATATATGTTTGGCCTCGTGGCGTGATCAAACATGTGAATCGGCATTAGTCTTTCTGTGCTTTGATGGTGAGGAACAATATTTTCTTACACATTACTGTGCGAAAGTCTTAGGCACCATTTGCTCAGTCAATACAAATGTCATATATGTTTACCATGCCTCCATTATATGTTAAAAATAAATAAATATGCAGAAGAATATTTGCATGCCTGTAAAGAAAGCCACACATTACATATGAGACATATTTTCATTTAAGTTGTAATCAAATTATACAAAAGCACAATTTTAAGTGTATTAAGTGTACTTTTGTGTGCTAAAGTGGAACAGCTTTAAGTATCCTTGGTACACTTAAAGTATATGACTGTTTATGTACTAATGTACATACCTGACACAGTAATTAATGAAATTAAAGTATATATTTAATTTATTATAAGTACATTACAGCAATTTGTACTGTGTTACAAAATACACAAGTAATGTACTGTACCATGAATATATTCTTACTGCAGCAATAGCTTGCTTCTGGCCAAATCCAAGAAAAGTATAGGCAACCACCAACAGCATGGCTCAAAGCCGGATCCTCAGATTCCCCCAAATCAACAATCTAGCACCTGAGCCAACTCTCCTTTTTGTTGCTATTGATAACCAGTAAATTAAGGAATTTTAGGACCTTTTTCAAATGCTGAATGCATTTTCTATACTATAGCATGTTTTGAAAAACACATTAGTAATGACGAGGTAGATTTTATTCATGAGTTCAACAGATTTAATTTGCACAAGGTTACAAAAAAAAATAGTACTATAGTTTCTATAGTCTTCAGCAAAACTATATATACAGTTGTCTAAACAAAGACAGGCATTAGTATTGGAATATACTGTATTAGTTTAAACCTGGGTACATTGATTCTAGCTGTTACACAGAGACTCTGACAACAGGGCAACTACGGAATATTATACTAGAAGTACATAAGATTTAGCAATGACACATTAGACAATACATTATATAGTTTAAACTACCTATCAAAAAATATGAAATTTACCTTGAAAATAAAATAATAATGATAAGAACTAATGTATGTAATGATGCAGCCTCCATCCAGGAATTCAAACTAAAAGTGTAAAACAACGGAGCCCGCCTCCAGTTTCTCATTGGCTGGTATTGCCCCTACTCTAGTCTTCGGTTGCCTGAAATAGTGGAAGAGTTCTAACGCTGCTGCAGTTCAAGCAAGCGTAGCTTTATGATATTGAGCGCACAGAAGATACAGAGTTCTAACACACACAAATGAGTCATTTCAGCACGCAAAAACGAGTTTGAGAGAGTGTGGGCGAGACAGATTCAGCTCGCAAAAATTTGTTTGAGTACATGCGACAGAGAGAGTAGTGCACTAAATATAAGCATGAATAAGTATATTCAAATTCAACTGAAAATATACTGTGATGACCATAAATTAAAATTTGTGTTCTAATGTATGCTTTCTGTACATTGTTACAATGATTATTTCGAGCATATTTAAAAATATATATATATAGTTGCAAGCAACGATGACGGGCCCAAGCACCGTGCGCCATTGCCACACCGGGTGCACCACACAACTTGCACATTTCAGACACTATATATAGGGCTGATGTCAGTTTAGGTCCTAAATATTTGTTGAGTGTGTTAGTGTGTATTGAGTGTGAGAGTGTTAGCATCTATAATGTGTGTGTATGTATGTGTGTATTTGTGTGCATGTGTGTGTGCGCGCACGCGCGCGTGCGTGTATGAGTGTGTACGTTCTTGCGCGTGTGTGTGTATATGACTGTGTACGTCTGTGTGAGTGTGAGAGTGTTAACATTTGTAATGTGTGTTTGTGTGTGTGCATGCATATATATGTGTGTGTGTGTGTGTGTGTGTGTGTGTGTGTGTGAGTGAGTGTTAACATTTGTGATTTGTACGTGTGTAGAATAGCCCACAGATTTAAACTTTAAATTTGCCAGATGTATGACGCAGAGTGCTTGGAAAGGTAGCATGCAAAAGGAAATTTTGTGAAACGACCAGATACCTCATATATGTGGATGTATACGAGGATCGGTGAAAGTTTCTAGGAATCTTTACAGGTCCTTATTATCATAGCCGGGTGGGTGGGGATTAGCCATGGTGTGCCTTTGTCTCTTCAGCTTGAGAGTTAGAAGGAGAAGCAAGCTGCACACACTGCTCTTCTCAAAGAGGTCATCCAGTGTCTTGATGCACTTGAGCGCAAGTTTGATTAACGAAGACCACAGGAAGAGTCAAGCCATGTGCATTAAAGAGCTAAGAGGGCGCGTAACGTGGGGATTGCGGTAAGTTGAGCTTGGTGTTAGCTGACAATATAGCAGTGAATTATACCTTGCCAAGTTAGCCTAAGCACTTGGCTACACAACTACTGTTTGTTACTTGCATTGTTGTAGGTGTCCAGCTTATTTATACAACGCTGTTTAAAAATGTATGTATTTAAGCGTTTTTAATTCAACGTTACAGAAAGCTGTAAGGAGCCTCCATAATTCAGAAAACAACCCACATAAATACGATCAACAAACAGGGTAAGAATGTTTCTTTACATGCTATGTATGGGGTTTTACATAATTATTTTAAATGTAATTAATGACACTACTCTCTTTCCACACAGAATAAGTTTACTTCATAATCAGGCAGTGATGACATATCTTCTGGAGGAATTAAATATGACTTTGCAGATATGTCTGCAAAAGTCATATATGAGTATATAAGGGGTAATCAGAAATTGTTATTGTAATTATTTTCATGTGCCTTTATTTTTGTTTCTTTATATCTTTATTTTATTTTCATAACTTGAATTGTTTCTGTGACTTATCTGTTTGTTTGTTTGTTTTTTAAACAGCATGTTACAGGACTTTGCGGCACGGTGGTGTAGTGGTTAGCACTGTCGCCTTGTACCGTCCGGGTTCTATTCCTGGCCAGACTCGATTTCTGTCTCTGTGTGCATGGAGTTTGCATGTTCTCCCCGTGCTTGGTGGGTTTCCTCCGGGTACTCCGGTTTCCTCCCACAGTCCCACAATCCAAAAGGATATGCAGGTTAGGCTAATTGGCATTCCCAAATTGCCTGTATTGTGTGAATGAGTGTATGAGTATGTGTATGTGTGTGCCCCGCGATGGATTGACATACATGGATTGTGTATGTTTGTACCCTGCCTCTACTGGGATAGGCTCCAGTTCCCCGTGACCCTGAAAACAGGATAAAGCGGTATAGAAGATCAGTGAGTGAGTAAGAGAGAGTTACATGACTTACTATGAGACATTGCAGAGGAAATACTCTTTGTCACGGCCAGGAAAGTCTCAGCTAAGAGATAGATCCGTTCAAACGGATACAGAGAGAGAACTGTGGCAGACTGCAATGCTGGAACTGATGTCCGATGAGGAGGATGCCATTGCATGCCATGCCATCAGCGTGTAATATCTAATGGGAGCGAGCTAGAAGGACATTTATTTTGGACATCTAACAAGCACTGGTGCATGTTGGTTTTAGATTTGCTTTTAATTTAATTGCACCTTCATAAATGCACATTTGTTTAATTTTTCCATATTTTCAGTTTTTTTTCTTATTCTTACTTTGCTTTGTATATTTATTAATGTTTGGTTTAATTTTAATAAAAAAAAATCTGAATAAATTCTATTGTCATTTTTTAAAGGATGTGGGGGATGTATAGTACTGTGGGTGGGTGGATAGGGTGTATCTACATACCTGCCCAATAACCAATCAAGCCACTAAGTTATGAGGGCATGGGTTGGGCTAAATAAAAGTTTTTTTTTTTTTTTTTAAAGTAGTGACTGGGTAATGTCCCAATAGATGTCAGGGGTTTGGAAGTGTTTGTTTAAAAAAAAAAAAAAAAAAAATCAATCAATCTTGAAATAAAAAAAAAAATAGGGAAGAGCAGAGTTTTGCAATGGTATAAAATGCAAATGGAGCTTGAAGTGTGAACGTCTCCTGACAAAATCCTTGAGTGGATTATTTGGCATGTACCAAGGACTGGCTTATTTGGCATGTACCAATGTACCTGGCTGTACCAGGGAAAGGATTCCTCTGCCAGATACATCCGAATAGGTATCAATCTGGTAGTATCCCAGCTTGGTGGAATTTGATGTATACAATTTGTATGATGCATAGAATTTGTTGTACTTGCAGATACTTCTGAAAATCAGTGGTGTATACAGGAGATTCCTAGTACAGATACACCTCTATTCATGCAGTGAGAGAAAATTATAGTGAGCATTTTTATATGTGCTTTTTGATTTTCACAGATACAAAGACTGGCTCTGACAGCTACATTTTGATCTCTCAGGGAAAGACGTGGAACGATGCTCAGAGCTACTGTAGGCAGCATTACACAGACCTGGCCAGCGCAAGAAATGCAACAGAAAACTCATTTATAGGTGGAATAAACCCTCAGTATGGAACATGGATTGGCCTTAAGAGAACCCCCTGGAAATGGTCAGACCAGAACAGCAACATGTCCTTCATTACATGGTCACCTGGAAACACGAATGATTACCTGCAGAATAAAAGTTGTGGCTATTTATCTAACAATCTGGCTAATGAAGCACAGTGCTCAGACATAATGCCTTTCTTCTGTTACAGTGAGTTGAAATTAAATTCAGTCTCATGTTTAATCAAATTTAGTTGATTTTTAAATTGTTTATTGTATATATTTCTTTCTATGTGCGTATGCATTTCTTCCCCCAGTATTACCAAAAACACATCAGATCATGAGAGTGAAGGTCAAGTCCAGTCAGGATGTGAATGATCCTGCAATAATGGCACCCATCTTGGAGAAAGTGAGTTTTATTAATCAGTGTACAGCTGCCTCCTTTTACAAATCTCAAAAGAGATCCTCTATCCTTTATTATTCAGTAATTAATTCCTGCTCTGTTCTTCAGATCCAGAAAAAAATGAATGATTATGGACTTTCTGTCAGTATCACTGTGAAATGGAGAGAGCAGCCAGATGGAGTTGTGTTTTACAAGGAAAAGGAAAATAATACGGAATTGTGAATAACACTTGAGAGGCTTGAAGTTTCTAATAGGAATAAGGTGTAGTTTGTAGTGCTCTATCACGTTTAGTTTGAGAGCATGGAGTGTGTATAATATTTTATTTGACGTTGTAACAGAACCAGAGTTTTAGGACTGACTGTCTTGAGATTTGTGGGTGGGGAAAGAGCTGGAATGCTTCTTTAGTTAAAACTAAATGTAGGTGGAATCATTAATACTGAAATTAATAAAATCATAGCATTAGGGCAATAGCCAGTTTACCAAACAAATAGTCAAGGTGGCATTTAAAAAAAATATTTTTAAAGTCTGATATTTTATTTTATTTGTCTTTTGGCTGTTCCCTTTCAGGGGTCGCCACTGTGAATCATCTATCTCCATCTAACCCTATCCTCTGTGTCCTCTTCTCTCACACCAACTAACTTCATGTCCTCTCTTATTGCACCCATAAATCTCCTCTTTGGACTTCCTCTAGACCTCCTGTCTGGCAGGTCCAACCCCAGCATCCTTCTACCAATATGCTCACAATCTCTCCTCAGAACATTCACCCACTTCAACCTGGCCTCTCTGACTTTATCTCCAAGACATCTAACGTGGGTTGTCCCTCTGATGAACTCATTCTTGATCCTATCCATCCTTATCACCCCCAAAGAGAACTTCAACACCTTCATCTCTGCTACCTCCAACTCCGCCTTCTGTCTTTTTTTCAGTGCCACTGCCTCTAAGACCAGCGCTGGTCTCACCACTGTCTAGTACATCCTTTCTTTTATTCTCATTGATACTCTTTTATCACATAACACACCTGACACTTTTCTTCACCAGTTCCAACCTGCCTGTACACCCTTCTTCACCTCCCTTCCACATTCTCTGTTACTCTGGATGTTTGACCCTAAGTACTTCCTTCTTTACCTCTGCTCCCTGTAGCCTCACCATTCCATTTGGGTCCTTCTCTTTCCCACACATGTATTTTGTCTTGCTACGGCTAACCTTCATTCCTCTGCTTTCCAAAGCATACCTCCACCTCTCTAGATTTTCCTATACTTGTTCCCTGCTCTCGCTACAAAGCACAATGACAGAGACTCCTATCTAACCTCATCTGTCATCCTGTCCATCACAATAGCAAACAAGAAGGGGCTCAGAGCCGGTCCTTGATGCAGACCCACCTCCACCTTGAACTCTTCTCTTAAGCCACCTCTCTTAAGCACTTCCATACACAGGTATATCATCAGGACCAACTGCCTTTTCACTTTTCATCCTCTTTAACGCATTCCTCTGCTCACTCTTACTGATTTTTGCTACTTCCTGCTCCACAACAGTCATCTCTTCTACTCTTTATTCTCTTTCATGTTCCTCATTCATCAACTCTTTAAAGTACTCCTTCCATCTTCCCATCTCCTCCTGGCACCTGTCAGTACATTTCCATCTTTAATCACTCAACATGCTGCACATCCTTTCTATCTCTGGCCCCGCCAACCTGTACAGGTCCACCTCTTCCTCCTTATTGTAATTTGAAAATCTGATATTTTATAAGAACTGTATAATCAACTGAGGTCTTTGTCTTCAGTAATGTTGTCTTTACATGTTTAAGGTTATTCCAACACTCTATATTAACAGTGATCTCTCTGCATATGTATACTACAACAAAATGAAATTTCCTTTGGGATAAATAAAGTCTATCTATCTATCTATCTATCTATCTATCTATCTATCTATCTTAAATGGACACTGCTGTGAAATTAACTTTTAGCTTCTCTGGCTTTCACATGTGAATTGTTTGAGATTTTATCCACATACATGCATAAAAATAAATATGTATGTTTTATGGAATATGAAGATTCTGTGTAGTTGCTTTTTTCACAAATACATTTTATATACATGCATGCTAAATCTATGTATTAGTTTAGGCTTTTCCCACTTTTGTCTGTAGATCAGACGGTTCCTTTTTTTGTTTGTTTGTATCTCTCTGTTCAAATGTTCAACTATATCAATTATATTTAAATAATTAAATCTGTTTAAGCTAATTGATTTAATTTCCAGTCTGACCAAACTGAATATAATTATTACTGTCATTTTTCAACCACCAGAATAAAAAAAAAGACCACGGTTTAAGACAATAGTCCAGCAGTGGCATAGCAGAAATGTGTGTCCTTTCATCAAAACATTTTGATAACACCACAAACATCTATGGTTGGAAGTCTGTACTAGCTATGTGGTGTCCAATTCATGCGTATACATAAGTACGATTTTTTCACAAACTGCGTCCTGGAACATGGAATAAGGAAAACTCCATACATGTGATAACCTTGTCATTCAGTACTTTCAGGTCGTCAGCTGACTTAATTTTTATTACATTTTTTTTGGATTTTTTTTCCCGATTTTTCTCCCTGATTTAGTTGTGTCCAATTCCTCCCCGTCACTCGGGGGCTGCCACATTAAGGCTACTACTACCACTCAGTCGGGAGGGCCGAAGACTATCACGTGTTTCCTCCAAACCACATGACGCCAGCCAACCGCATCTTTTTGGGGGCGGCGTAACACACTCGGAGGACAGCGCTATCTGCTCCTGTCGCTTGCGTGAGCTCACAGACACCCCTAATTGGCTGTAGAGCCATGATTATGAGAGCACTAAGTACCTCTCATCCCTCCCCTCTGAGAGATCTAGACCTCCGGCTGCGAGAGGTTACAACATCACCCGGGAATTGAGCCAGCGATCTCCGGATGATAGGGCGAACATTTTACCACTGCGCCACTCGGAGGCCAGCTAACTTAATTTTATTGACTTAATTTTCTAGATGTGACCCCCAGATCATAATACTTCCTCCAGAGGCTTGGACTGTCCCCACTATGCATAATGGGTGTATCGCTTCACGTGCTTCCCTTCATACCACGACACATCCATCGCTCTGGTATAGACTCAATCCGAACTCATCCGACCACCTGACCTAAGAAACCAAAGTTTAAATACCAAAGAGCCTTATTTGTCATTCTGATGAGTAATTTGTTTAAGCGGGAGTGCTGTACTGTGATGCTGTATGTCAAAGACCAAGCTTAACAATGAAAAACTAAAACTTCAAGTCTTTTCATTTATACATTCCCATGGAGATGACCAAACAACCTGGAAAATAATAAACATTACAGAGATCATGTAAAATATATAAAAATTTTCATTAAGCAAAACCATATTAAAAAAAAAAGTTAAAAGTCAGAAATCTTGGCTTGCATTAAAATTTTGTTTCAAGGACAATATGACAATATATAACTGAACCTATTAATTAAAGGTTTTGGAACCTCTGTACATGGACCTGATGGTGCCACAAATAAGAAGGGCACCCTATCATTCTTTCTCTATGTTCTTTTCCATTACTTTGGAGATGGAAAAATGGGTGAGTGTAAAGATCACTTTAACTCATGCCAGATTATGGTGTCTAGACAATGTGGTGGAAATTCTGAAAACATTATAAAGACCAGTAATTCATACAGTGGGTAAGAGCAAAGTAACAAAGGTTTTATTATAACTTCTGCAGAAGGACCAGGAGTTCAACTAATTGCACTTTGGGCCCGTAGGCCCTTCCCATTAGTGTATAGCTCACTGGGGCCTCGAGGACTGCATAGATCAAAATAACTTTTCTGCAGTAAAAACACTTTTACTTTTTACATTTACACTTTGGCATACATTTACACTTTGGCATAAATTTTTCTTATTTGTTTTAGAATATTTTTGACTACTACTGTACTTGGATCCAAAGTTTTATCTTGTCCCAGAACAATTTGACTTAAAGACGTGACAACAAGTACCATGACAACAGCTTTCAATAAAGAATTAAACACTGGAATTATTTCAGCTAAAGACTCGTGTAGGAAGGGATACTGTATGAAGTTTGTAGGACCTTAAATTTTACTTTGGGGTGATCACCGCCAAGTTCAATTCGCTTAATTAAACCTACATCGTGCTTGCCATTAGCCCATACATTTTAGTGAGTACTGATAAATGTAAATTGTCATTAAAAAATAACAGAAAAGGCTTTGCATGCTGATAACCTAATTTTCTGCCTGGCCAGGTCTTGTGACTGTCCAGTAGGTACTGTAATATTCTATATCCAGTTCTTTTATACTTTACCAAATAATTAAACAGCATTGCATCAGCATTTGTTTCTCTGTGGCTGTAATATAATGTCAGATAAGAGGTTCATTCACTCTCATTCATACCACATGTCACTCAAAGGCCCTAATTACTTTTAACCAATAACACATTAGGGGTGTCCCTACTGTAATTAAGGGACATTAGTGTGACATTTTCTCATGTGCACACTGCTTATATCTACATTAACTACATCTGAGCTTATCTTAAAAAAAATTAGATATGTGACATATAGTGTAATGTATTTACTGGCATATGTTTGTCTATCATCATAGCATTTACTGAACCCACAGCTGAAGTGCAGAGCTTCCATTCATACACATACAAAAGGGGCACTGGATCACATTTCACAAGAGTGAAATCCTCAGACTCAATACTGGTTTAGTCTCAAGAGTTTTATACCTAATTTACATAGGAAATCTTGCCCCAAGATTTACTGGGCAGCAATGAGAGAGCAAAAAATCTAAATTTATCATGTACACCTGGAAAAAGCCACACACTTGGCTTTGTGAAGCTTTCTTCAGCTGCATGTC
>JAQMYJ010000039.1:6728819-6740582 GCA_030014305.1 Clarias laeviceps | reverse complement strand
TTTCAGCTGCATGTCCTGAAGTGCCCACAGAGTTCAGGAATCTGCCACTCTGTTTCACTAAACTGTCAAATTCACACGCTTTAATGACTGAATGACCTGCACAGAATCTACCAAAATGAATTTTGTTTGTCGTGGAGCTGCAATTCAATTGTTGGCATTTTGCTGATATACTTCAAGATCATACTTAACATATGTACCTATAGTGGATGTTTCTAGGATAATTAATCACACAAGAATAATTGGAAAAAGATAGCAAGGTTTTCTTCATTGCGATCAGAGCAAGAAGTGTTAGTAGGAAAAAAATATATTTTTTTGTGACTCACCCTCCCTTTCAGGCCGTGAAAGTCAGCTCCCAGTTTAGACCTGAGCAGTCCTCTGAGCTCATGTGAAGTTGGTCTAAATTCCTAAGTGTCCCCAATGTATGTCCTCCAGCCTGTCTTGGGTCTGACAGCTATTTATTGACCTGCTCCAGTTCTCCAGCTCCATGGTCTGTGCACGAGGGTTTTTCCTTCCATCTGACCCTGCCAGTTCGACCATGAGCATTTTTCTGTGTTGAGCGGTTCCTTATCCTTCAGGGGCTCACTGCTGAGTCGATTGTCTAGCTTCGTTTCTTCTGTTTCTCTGATATACGATGACACAGGTGAGGTCAGTACTGGTGTTTCTGCGTGCGCTGCAGAGCTGTATGATGGGGTTGAGGGCAGTCAGGAGCAGTAGGTTGTGGACATCTTCGAGGTGGGCAGCCATCCAGGTCAGGATCTGTCTTAACACACTGAAGAGATTGTGAGATTTGACCTGTCCCTAACTGCATTGCTTTTCTGTCCCTAACACATGCTTTACACATCCACATCTCAAAAGCAATTTCAGTAATTAAATAATACTACATTTCCCCCTTTTTTTTCCCCTGGAATTCCACATTTCTCAAACATAATTTAGATGTTATCTTTACCACAGGAACTCCACAAGATCTTTTTTTTGTTGTTGTTGTTTTGCTGTTACCCATGATTTTTACTTGTCAATTTATGCGTGCCACTACCTCACAGTGAACTCAACAGTCCCCATGACTGTTTTTCAGTAAAGTCCCCTTGACTTTTACATGTGCACCTTGCACCCTGACTTGATTTACCTCTGGAGGTTCTTACACCGAGCGCGTCCGCTGCGGGGCCAGGTTTTCGTAAACCGGCAAAACCAGTACCCACTCTCTCTTTTCGTGCACCTTGCACTTTTGGGTACTTCACGGGTCCCTTACCCGTGTGATAGATCCAAGTCTAAATCTATCTCAGTCACTGTGAGAAAGCGCACTTTATTTATGACAACTTAAAGAAAAATAATTTCCTTACCACACGATTTTAGTTCTTTTAACTAATTCCGGTGTTGAGGTGACATGGTAAATCCCCGGTCCTCTCACGCTCGATTGCCAATTAAGCATTCGAGATGAAGTGAAAAAGCCTTTAAGGCATTCTCCAATGCCTTCCTCAAGCACGGAATCCTGCCGATTACGCCACGTTGGGGTGGAAATTCTGAAAACATTATAAAGACCAGTAATTCATTCAGTGGGTAAGAGCAAAGTAACAAAGGTTTTATTATAACTTCTGCAGAAGGACCAGTCTCATACAGCCAACCATTGCAGCATGGAGAAAGGTGATCTCTTTGTCTCAGCTGTCCTATTTTATACACAAACATATCTGCTACATAATCAACGCCCTTGACATGAAGTTCCTACATTCAAACTCGCGACTCTTTATCTGACCCAGACCAGATGTCCTCGCCATATCATTTATTCAAAAGCAACTACAATCAGTTTGTTTCTGTTCTATTCCCGGCCTTGTCTTTCTATGTTTCATCAGACAGGTTTAAAGCTTCTATAGTCTACGTGGCACACTTACTGCAAAGATCAGAATTAATACATGATTAAAATGTGATTTTTCCATTACAACAACTTGGTCAGAGTGTCTTTAAAACTGCAGCTTTTGTGGGGCAGTCCCAGGTGTGCAGTAGCTAGGACCTATTAAAAGTGATTAAAGGAAGGAGAACCGGTGACAAGATCATGATGACATAATTCACTCTAATGTACATCGGGAGAGAAGGCTAAACTGCTAAAAAAAATTAATGTTGGTCCTGATAGAAAGAAGTCAAAACACAGTACATGGCAGTTTGTTGCATATGAAGCTGTGTAGCTGCAGAGTGCTCAGGGTTCTCATGCTGACTTGTGTCCATCACCAAATAATCTCATGAGCATCACAACTGGGCCACAAAGCAATGTAAGAAGGTGGTCTGGTTTGATGAATTGATCCAGCCATACATTCCACTTTCCTAGGGAAGAAATGTAAAAAGAGATGCCGCCAGGATGTACTATAAGGAAAAGGCAAGTCTGTGTTTGCAGTGGTAAGCTGTTCTGCTTGCAAATCTTGGGTTCTAACATTCATGTTGATCTTGCTCTGACACATATACCACCTACCGGAACATACCTCTTGCATGTGGTGTCCAAAACAATTTTTAATAAATTAATCATACTTATGCGTATGCATAAGTCTGATTCTTTCACAAACTGCGTCCTGGAATATGGCCACATCATCAGGGAAGGAAAACTCCATACATGTGATAATCTGGTCATTCAGTACTAATTTTATTGACTTAATTTTATTGACTTAATTTTCTAGATGTGACCCACAGATCATAACACTTCCTCCAGAGGCTTGGACTGTGCCCACTATGCATAATGGGTGTATCGCTTCACACGCTTCCCTTCATACCACGACACGCCCATCGCTCTGGTATAGACTCAACCCGAACTCATCAGACCACCTGACCCTTTTCCATTGCTCCAAAGTCCAATCTTTATGCTCCGTAGAAACCAAAGCCTTTCTAATGAGTCTCACTAACAAGTCGTTTGCTTATGGCCACACAGCTGTATAGTTCAAATCCAGTTTTTGTCACATTGTGTGACAATGCCCTAACTTTCACTGTTAAACAGAACTCTAATTCTCATTGGCCATTTGTCTAAAACATGCAACTTTACCAAACAGTTAAGTGATCCCTGATCATAACCATTCATGTTTTTTGGACCACATTTTTAATACTATTTTTAGTTGTATTTGCTTTATGCAAGCAGATAATGCATGAAGTTCTAATGCAGAGTTTTTATTGTCCTGCTCTGTGAGATGTAGCTAATTATTTGCACTAATGCAGTTTAACAGAAATGTAAAGACAGAGTAAATAAAGAGGGATTTTCTTTTAGACATAAAAAAAACAAAATTTAAATGCCAAAGAGCCTTATTTGTCATTCTGATGAGTAATTTGTTTAAGCGGGAATTCGGTACTGTGATGCTGTATGTCAAAGACCAAGCTTAACAATGAAAAACTAAAACTTCAAGTCTTTTCATTTATACATTCCCATGGAGATGACCAAACAACCTGGAAAATAATAAACATTACAGAGATCATGTAAAATATATAAACATACATCTAGTTAAATGTGGTTTTTCATTAAGCAAAACCATATTTAAAAAAAAAGTTAAAAGTCAGAAATCTTGGATTGCATTAAAGTTTTATTTCAAGGACAATATGACAATATATAACTGAACCTATTAATTAAAGGTTTTGGAACCTTTGTACATGGACCTGATGGTGCCACAAATAAGAAGAGCACCCTATCATTCTTTCTCTATGATCTTCTCCATTACTTTGGAGATGGAAAAAATGGGTGAGTGTAAAGATCACTTTAACTCATGCCAGATTGTAGGGTTAGAGTTAGGGTAAGGGTTTGGGTTAGGGCAAGAGACACCAGATAAGCACTTCATCCTGTCAAGTCCCTGCATCCTAAACTGGGAAAGTATGTAAAGTTTGTATTCAAAGCTTGTTTGTATGTTATGTAAGTTATCCAGGACTTGCAAACAACATCCGTGACTGGAGTTAAAACCTGATGTCATCAAGGCAAGAAGAAGCAAATTTCTCCTAGAACTTCTGGTTCTCACTTGTGTCCATCTGAAGGAAATTGGCGAATACAAATGGATAATTTGGTTTATGTAAATGTTTAAATCTCAGGGATGAATTGTTTGAAGTGTCCATCGTCACATAATATGCTTAGCTGCTGGCTCGACAGGCTTGCCGACCGAGAAAGAGAGACAAGAACACACATGCATGCAAATACAAAAATTATGTTGTCTGAATGTTCTCTTTAGAAGATTAATCTTTTAAAGATAACCAGCAGCAAAGTCTCATATTATATATAGTATAGGGAATGTGGAGGCCTTAGAATAAATTTTTTTAAAGGTGAAAAAAGATTCATCTCTCTCTCCATCTGTTCTCCAACATTGGCAACGTATGATTCTTTTATTGTAAATAATCTCTTCTCTTCAGATGTGGGCTTGTGTGTATGTGTGTGTGTGTCCATGTACCATGTAATAGTGATGGGAAGTTTGAAGTGACTCGGTTCTTTGAATCTCGTTCATCAAAATGAACAAATCTTTTTTTGGGTCATTTAGTTAATTTCGTTCTTTTTATCAGAAATAAAATAAAATGTAAAATTTTCAGTAAACAGACCCCCAATACGTCTACAGTACATACACAAATTTTGGCTATAGTTCCAGTAATGAAAATATTACAATGCAGCTAAGGACATATTATAATAAACAGAATGAGTAGTTCACCTCTCATATATTTTAGTCTAAGTCATTCATTATTTTGAATCTATTGCACTGTATAGCGTTATGGGAGTCACGTGATAAAAGAATGAACGACTCGGGACTTGAAGACTCGTTGAGAACCGTTCAATTCTCTTTCCTGTGTATTGCATTGCATAGCATCTATGGAAGTCACGTGACAAAAGAACGAACGACTTAGACTAGAAGAGTCATTGAGAAAGAATCGCTCAATTCTGTTTCCTCTACATAACCTACGGTGGTTTTGCGATGATTTGCGCATGCGCGCCCAGTAGAAAATTAACGAATCACTCTCCGAGTCTACCGAGTCATGTTAAAAATTTGTTCACAACGAACGAAACGTTCATGAATGACCCACCACTACCATCTAAATGGTCTTACTTAACACAGAGTCATCACCAGTAAGCTGCGCTCATTGTGGCCTGGGACTATAACCATGCCAACCTGATACCCACCAAGAAATCACAGTAAAATAATCTTGGATCATTGCTGCGCACTCCTTCCTTTATCTGCAGGATCTTCATTTATAGAATTTATTCTATTAATTCCTGCCCCCAGATAATGGACAGATTATCACAGCAAAGTCACTGTACTTCTAAAGAACTATCACACTAATGAGAAGTTGAAAAGATACCCCATTGGCATCAGTAAGTAAAAAGTGATAGATTGTCTAACACCCCTATTTCACCTACATGAAGTCTGCATGGAGTCAATGCAGATTTGTGCTGTGGCCGTATGTACAGTTCAATGCAATTTACCACAAGTTTTGGTGTAGTGATTATGTTTCCAATCTTTATGCGTAAAAGATTTTACTTCTTTGTCTTCGTAGTTGCTTGCGGAAGCTGAGGAACCTCGTGGAACACTCACGGCGGCTCACAGTCAAACCATGTAGGAGAGATAGGGGTGTAAAACACATGGAAAGTGACTGCGTCATTGATAGGGTGACCAAAAACCTGGACCAACTTCAGTGACCAAATGACAAACTAGAGAAGCAATTCCCTGCCTTTTTGGACTTCCCAAGATTCACAAGAATGAAGTCTCCCTCGGACCTGTGGTCAGCAACATTAACTCAGTAACATACAACATTGCTAAGTATGTTGCAACTATTCTAGCACCACTGGTTGGAAACACAGACGATTATATCCAAAACTCAGAAGATTTTGTTTCCAAGTCAAGTCAAGTCAAGTAGGCTTTTATTGTAATTCCAATCATATACAGTTCACTACACAGTGAAATGAAACAACGTTCCTCCAGGACCAAGGTACTACATACATGCAACAACATAAATTAACAACACAACTGTACCAGAACCAGCTACCTAACTAACTAAGAGACCTAATTAACTGACTAGCTCAGATATGACAGATTTAAAAAAAAAATTTTTTAAGTTAACCTAAAACTACTTCTGTACAAAAAAGAGACAACAATAGACAACAGACAACAAAGTGCACCTGCAAATGTGCAAACAAAGAGCTACAGAGTGACAAACACAACAACGTAACACATTTCAGTACTTTTGTAGTAATGAGGTATGAGTTGAGGTAGTGGGAGGAGAAACAGTAAACATTTGACATTCCTGAGTAGCAGCTGATTTAAAAATATTTTGTGCAAAAGATTGCAATAAGATAAATATTGTGCAATATAGCGAAAAAAGAGAAGATCAGGTAGGTCGGTATGAACAAATTGTGAGGTGGTTGTAGATCAGAGTGTTTGTGCATGTGTTTGTTTCAGTTCAGTCCTGATGTTATTTAGATCGTCTGAGTGATTAGTGTGTGTGTGTGTGTTTTATCAGTCCAGTCCCTTTGTATTGAGGAGACGGATGGCTTGTGGGTAAAAATTGTTACATAGTCTGGATGTGAGTGCCCGAATGCTTCGGTACCTTTTTCCAGATGCCAGGAGGGTGAAGAGTGTGTGTAAGGAGTGTGTCCGATCAGCCAGGATGCTGGTGGCTTTGCGGATGCAGCATATGGTGTATATGTCTTCAATAGAGGGGAGAGAGACCCTGATGATTTTCTCAGCCGTTCTCATTATGCGCTGTAGGGTCTTGCGGTCCGATATGGACACCCAGGAATTTTGTGCTCTTGACAATCTCCACAGAGGAGCCGTCGATGTTGAGCGGAGAGTGATCCCTCTGTGTCCTCCTGAAGTCAACAACCTCTTTTGTCTTATTGACGTTCAGAGACAGGTTGTTGTCCTTACTCCAGTCCGTTAGCCTCTGCACTTCCTCTCTGTACGCTGACTTGTCATTCTTGCTGATGAGACCCACCACGGTTGTGTCATCAGCAAACTTGATGATATGATTGGAGCTGTGTGTCGCTACCCAATCATGAATCAGCAGTGTGAACAGCAGGGGACTGAGCACACAGCCCTGGGGAGCCCCAGTGCTCATTGTGGTGGTGCTGGAGGTGCAGTTCCCGATCCACACTGACTGGGCCCTTTCGGTGAGAAAGTCCAGGATCCAGTTACAGAGGGAGGTGTTTAGGCTCAGCTTCCTGATCAGGTGTTGGGGGATGATTGTATTGAATGCTGAACTGAAATCTATGTACAGAATTCTAACGTAAGTGTCCTTCTTGTCAAGGTGTGTCAGTGCCAGATGGAGTGTGGTGGAGATGGCGTCGTCCGTTGAACAGTTTGAACGATACGCAAATTGCAGTGGGTCCAGTGAGGGGGGCAGCAGGGTCTTGATGTGTTTCATGATGAGCCGCTCGAAGCACTTCATGCTGATGGGTGTTCGGAGGTCTTCCTCGCAGACACATCGTGTTGAACTGTGCATAGAAGCTGTTCAGCGCATCTGGAAGGGAGCCGTCATTGTCAAAGGCAGGTGATGATGTCCTGTAGTTGGTGATGGTTTGTATACCCTGCCACATGCGCCGTAAGTCACCGCTGTCCTTGAAGTGATTGTGAATTCTCTGGGCGTGTGCGCGCTTTGCATCTCTGATGGGTCGGGACAGTTTGGCCCTTGCTGTTCTTAGGGCCACCTTGTCCCCCGCTCTGAAGGCAGAGTCTCAGGTTCTCATAAGTGCACGCACCTCTGCAGTATTCCACGGTTTCTGGTTGGGTCGTGAGATGATGCTCTTGGAGACAGTGACGTCATCGGTGCACTTGTTGATGTAGCTGGTCACTGATGACGTGTACTCCTCCAAGTTGGTGACGTCGCGGTAAGTCGCAGCCTCCCTAAACATGTTCCAGTCAGTGTTCTCAAAACAGTCCTGAAGAGCAGAGATGGCTCCTACTTGCCAGGTTTTCACCTGCTTCAGAACCGGTTTTGCACACCTGACGAGTGGTCTGTATACTGGAATTAGCATAACAGAGACATGGTCTGAGTAGCCGAGGTGGGGGCGGGGCTCTGTCCAATATGCGCCTGGGGATGTTTGTGTAAACAAGATCCAGCATGTTTTCCCCTCTGGTTGCATAGTCTACATACTGATGGAATTTAGGAAGCACTGACTTGAGATTTGCATGGTTGAAATCTCCAGCAACAATAAACAGTCCATCGGGGTGTGTGTTCTGCAGATTACTGATCCTTGCATACAGTTCACAGAGCACCACCTTAGCATTAGCGCTAGGTAGAACGTACACTCCGATAATGAAAACAGTGGTGAATTCCCGCGGTAAATAAAAAGGTCAACATCTAACAGTTACAATCTCCAGTAAAAGCTAGAAATTAGCACAGAGTTCGTAAACCATTCCATGTTGATGTAAACACACAAGCCGTCGCTGCGAGTCTTACGGCACAGGGCTGCATTTCTGTCTGCGCGAAACGATGCTAGTCCGTCTAGTTTAGGGGTCTCCAAATCCAGTCCTGGAGGGCCAGTGTCCAACACAGTTTTGTGATTCTTCTTCTCAAACACAGCTGATTTAACTAATCTGTTAATTACTAGGTTCAGTGGGTGTCTTTAGGTGTTGGTGCATTACAAACTGTGTTGGTCACTGGCCATCCAGGACTGGATTTGGAGACCCCTGGTCTAGTTGAACTCTGGAACTCTGTCGCTGAGCCATGTTTCCGTGAAAACAAAGACGCAGCAGTCCCTAAACTCACGCTGTGTAGGCTGTTGGAGTCAGATGTAGTCCAGTTTATTTTCTAGGGAGCACAAATTTGATAAGATGATGGACGGAAGAGCTGGCCGGCTAGGGTTTGTTTCTAGCCTAGCATAGACTCCCGCCCACTTGCTGCGCTTCCGCTTCCTCGCGCACCGCTTACTATGTCCCCTTCTCCAGCCACCGCCATCAGGCAACGCCGAGGACTGGAGGCCTGGTTCCCGAAGCAAGCCAAGGTCACGTAGCTTCTCACGCAGCTCTCATCTCCACTGAGATGAATGTTTTTTACCGGGTTATTGACTTCTAAAAGTGTCTGGCAGTGTTAAATATGAACACCAGTTTGTACATACAGTATACTGTGTAAGATAAATGTGCTACAACACAAAATAAACAAAGTAGCACCATTTTGGCTCCGGAGCAGCCGCTGTGTGCTACTGCTGCGCCTCCATCTTAGATCTCCAAGGCCCCATGGTTTCTTTGACATCACATCACTCTTCACTAGCATCCCCACCACTGATGCTATAACAGCTGTAAGGAGGAGAAGAATACAGCACCCTCAACACTAAAACCAGCTTTAACCTGACAGTGGCAGATCTAAATGATTTTACATGGAGTGGCAAAGGGATGACAAAAACATTTTGCAGGGTGCTTTACAGGGAGGTACATATAAATCAATAAATAAACTTTTATCAATCATAGTGTATTGATAATTTTTTCCCACATCTATCATGAAATAATACACGCCTGCACACTTTTGCCCACATTGAGGGAAACTTTGTTCTGAAGTCTTAAAGCGCCTTCCGTCTAGTCCTGATCTTGCTCTTTCACCTGCCATGTGTTTAGTCCTATGAAAGCAGCCCTATGAGCATGCAGATTCACTTCTGATGAATAAGTGAAGAGAGTGGTGCATTCATAGCTCACAGCTCAGCCTAAGGCCCCCATTCCACTGAGCTAAATTTGCTACTGTCTTCTACCGATGTCCATTTCGGATAATTTTTCAAACAAATTCAAATACAAATTTTATTTGTCACATAAAAAAGAAATACAATAGAAAATAAATTTAGTTAGGATAAAATAAAAATATTTTATTTTATAAAATAGTGAAAAATAGCGTAGTGACCGCCCCTCGTTCCATTAATGATGGAAACAAATTTGTAAGGACCGTGAAAAACGACTCTACAGCGCATCTTGCCAGAAGCAAAACTAGCAATAAGGACGTGTTATCAACATAATAATGTTTCAGTAAACGTATGTTAAAAAATTTAATAGTGTTCTACTGAGCCCTAAATAAATGAAAATGAAACCGGTAACGACACTACCATCATATTAAAACGACGCTACTGATTTTACGAATTATTACATTATTATGATAATGACTTAATTATTCTATGCTATGTTTTTGTATTTGTTGTTTTTTGTGATCTGAATATATTATGACAGAAATAAAGCTGCTCACATCATGTGCACTTTCACTTTGCAAAAGGCAGCATTTATTTAGCGTTATATATATGTCAGTTTTGTTGTTTTTTCTGGGGTATTATTATTGATTTTACATTTTACATTACTTTTTCTTTGCAAAAGGTGCCACTATTTATGACTGAAATCAAGCTGTTCGTATTACTTTTTACAAAGTGAAAGTGCGTGCAATGTGAGCAGCTTTATTTTAGTCATAAATTCACAACCACATTCCAGCCATTTGTGGTCAAATAATTATTCAATGCTGAACACAAACAGCAGAAAAACCATTATGATTATTATTTGAATAATAAAAAAAGTCTGAAAAGCCTACTCTCACTTTATATTCGGGATCTTTATTTTTCATTTTCTTTTCTTCTCTCCTTCTTTTGTATTAATAATGATTCTTCTTTGACTGTGCTTTCTCCATTTATTATTATTATTATTCATTAGTTTTTATCCCTAGTGTCACTTTATGTTTGACTGCACAGTTAAATACATGTATATAGTTTTAATCTATTAATTTCTGTTTTTATTTTCTTACTTGATTCTAAACTTCGGCAATAAAAGTGTATGCAGGAGCAGTCCTGTCCTGAACTATTGAGTGACAGCAGTCACAAGTTCATAAATAACAGCTATCTGGTATGGGAACTATGCCCAGTCATCACACGCATCCCAAGCAGACCACACAGGGTCTCCATGGAATGAGATGCCCAATCAGAAGCAGGACACTTGGATGAGTCAGACAGGTCCAGAAGGCAGAGGGAGTCTGGATTACTGGCAGCTCAATTTAACACTAAATCCCATGATAGTTTCTTTAACAGTAAGCACTTTAGATGTGATCAGTTATGATCAAAGGTGTTGGTTGTGTCTTCAATGCGCTCAGAATTTGTGGTCTTGTGAGGGTTCGCCACTAGAGGGCATTGTTTGTCCAGAGTCTTGTTTATTGTAGTTTTTGTTTGTAGACTCAGTTTCCCAGAAGGTACCTTGGTCAGGTGATGAGAGTGCGCACCTGAACCGAGGTAGCTCATTAGATCTCCTATAAATAGCTGTTTATTCTGGGAAACCGGGTTGACCATTATTTACTGTCTGTATTATGTGGGCATTTTGTTTTGGTTTAATTTGTATTTTGGTTCAAGTTTTGTTATGTAACCTTTGTACATGTAATAAGGCTCTAGTTTGTGGTTGTTTTATGTTCATTGTTTTTTTTGTTTGTGGAGCTGATTCTGTCTAGTGAAGTGTTGTTTGTCTCAGGTCATCTGTAAGTACTGTTTTGTGTTCTCAGAGTTTGCTTGCGACCTCTTTAGCTTCCCTGTGTGTTTAGCTTCCCTGTGTCTAGCCATGTGAGAGCTTAGCCGCTAGCAGGATTAGATGTTAGCGGAGTTAGCCTCTATTAGGAATTACCCTCATGTGTGTTCGATCCCCAGATAGGTTTAGGTACACTCTAAAAAATGTGACCATTAGTTACTCAAAAAAATTGTGGCAACAAAGTGACAGTTAAAATATTAGTAGATTTTAAGTGCAGAAAATTTGAGTAAAATGCATTAAATAAATTGTTTAAATTTAATCAAAACATTCAGTCATTTGTGATAAAAGCAATACCTAAATTGTG
>JAQMYJ010000039.1:6700293-6712859 GCA_030014305.1 Clarias laeviceps | reverse complement strand
GGCGGGAGCGGGACAGAATCTTGCGGGAGCGGGCGGGAGCGGGACTGAAAAATCCGTCCCGCGCAGGTCTCTACTTTGGATCATTGTCCTGTTCCCTGACTCAATTTTGACCAACCTTTAGCTATTTAAACAAATGGCATCACCTGCCTGTAGAATGCTCTGGTATACGGAAACAGGTTACTGCAAGTATGGTGCATTAAGACCAAACAACTTCACTTCGGTCTCATAGGACATTGTTCCAGAAGTCTTAAGGTTTGTTTAGAGGCAGTTTTGTGAACCTCAGTCCTGCTTCTAAGTTCTTTTTAGACAGAAAGGGTTTTTCCTGGCAACCCTTCAAGGCAAATTGTACTTGTTCAGTCTACTACTGATTGTGCTGGCATGGACTGTAACATTTAACATGCTTATTGAGGCCTGTAGGGTCTGAGATGTAGCTCTTGAGGTTTTTTTTTTGTCTGTGCATTGAATGGTCTGACCTCGGGTGACTATGCTGGGACGTCCACTCCTGACAAGGTTGTATTTAGTATTGCCCACATGTTTTTAAAACTGGACACTTAAACTGGATCTTCCAGGAAAATATGTCAGCAGGATGGAGGGAACAGTGATCTCACAGGCCAGCATAACATCATTAGGGATCCTGCATGGAGAGTTAACTTTAATTTTGCAGTTATTATAAAATGTAATTTTCAGAGGGACACAGTGAGTAGAATAACCTGCTTGGCCTCTTAGGAAGCATAAACAAACACCATCACATCATGTTGTTTCATGTTGAAACCTTCACAACAAATACCTTCTATTCACCTCATAAATGCTATTTCATGTTTCTTTATTTTGCTGCATCTTTATTCATAATGTTTGTTTAACTTATCTATATGTGTGTCTGTTTATACTTATTCACTAATAATACTGTAATACGTTTCATAATTGGAATTGTTCCCTGATTTTCTGTTAAGGTAGTCTTGGCCAACTTCCGCCCAACATTTCCAAAAACAGCTACCAATCCATGAGGGTGAGAGAAAGTTAAGAAACTTCTACCCTTAACTGTAGTAATTCAAAACACTAATGCTTGCCTACAAAACTAAAAATTGCCCAGCACCCACTTACCTTGACATTGGTCTCAGCCAGAGGATATATCTGCACTTTTTTACATATACATGATAGACTAGTGATGCTATGATTGACAAGGGCAAAACATGAAGACTATTGCACCTCTTCTACCATGAGAGCATGCTTTTACTCCCTTGAACTCCACTTTTCTATTGCAAAAGGGTTGACACAACCAACTGATCAACAAACAAAAAAACTCACCGTGATTCATTTTACGAGAATCAGTGCTTTGTTGTGTGCATTGTTCTCATTGGCAACCTGTTTTGGACAGCTTGTGTGATAGTTACATAGTATAAAATCATGTATAAAATACAAGACAGCTGTTTATAAAATTATAATAATTTTGCTTTTATTTTTTTATTGCTAAAGTATTCGGAACCTTTGAAGTTTTTCCATATGTATTTTATTGGGGTTTTATGTGATAGACCAACAGAAAGTGACACAATTGTGAAGTGGAGGGAAAATGATAAAAGATGTTCAAATTTTGTTACAAATAAATATCGAAACGTATGGTGGGCATTTCTATTCAGCCCCATTTTCTCTCACACTGATTCTCTGAAGGAATATGAATACTTTTGCAAGGCACTGTATTTGCTATAGTTGAAAAAAGGAACGCTCCTGGAGAAACTGGGACAGGCGACAACACTGTGTATTTCTGTTTGTTTATGCTTATTCACTAATAATATTTAGTTTCATAATTGGAATTTTTCCAACCTTCCACCCAACATTTCCCAAAATAGCTACCAACCCATGAGGGTGAATGGTATCAGGCGTTTTCCTGCTGCATCATTCTTGAACCTAGACATCATCTCAATTTTATGCAAATTAGGTACAAAATTTGAATCAATAAATCCATTAATTAGCTTGAACGATTCCTTGGACCAGTCTTATTCAATTGTCTTCTGTTCCCCTGTTCAAAATTATATTTCCTACATACAGTTAGGGGGGAAAAAGGGTTAAATTGTCATTGACAAGCTCTCGATAAATGTGTATTGATATATTGAGAAGAAATATAAATCTTGGAAGGAAGTAGCAGAGATAACTGGTGTTTTTGCTGAGTGTATGTAACTGTTCCATTCACTTTGCTTTGCTAATCTAATCCAAAAGTTAAGACAGTATCAATCTGAGGAAACATATACAGTGAATTACACAAGTCACACAGTAAAACACACTCTGACTGGTGAGTTTGTTTATTTTGTGTTTAACTTGTTAGATAGAGAAACTCCATGTTGTTACTAGTATATCGCTACTTAGAACTGTTTAGCTATAGTAATAAAGAATTTAATGACAGTAAAGGCAGTATGTGTGCGTGTGTGTTTACTTTTGGTCAGCTAAAGTTCTTGTTTGCTCTTACTCCTAAGGACACACCGTTTAACCCTTCACACTGTTCTCAGGGTCATAATAATTGAGAGAACTCAAAGTGAAAGGTAAATAGTAGTGTTATTATTATTTTTATTATTATTATTATTTAAAAAACATATATCACATTTTTAAGCTTATATCCTTTTAATTTCCTCACTATAAATATTTTTAAGTACAATATTTTACCATTTTTGTGACTGTAATCCCCAACACAAAAAAATGTCATGCTGCTGTAAAACATTCCTTTTTTTTTTGGTAAATTTATAATCAGAATTATTTTTTGTATAAAATAAATGTATTTAAACAGTTTTACAGTATACTGTTTTAAATGTTAAACAGTAGCAAATTGTGCTAGTTAGGCTAGACACAATACTATTCTATTGAGTATGGCAAAATCCATATTAGGGGGAAGCTAGGTGTTTTTTTATGAATAGACCTCTCTTTGTTTGTCCTGGTTGAACTTTGGAACTAATGTCGGGTGGTTTACATACTTTTTCAGTGTTTACACACAGAGATAAAAAAAAAATAAAAAAACTGTATGACCTCATGCAGGACATGTAATATTCACCCAAGTAAAATGTCCAATCTTTTTAGGGCTAGTCAACCTATTTGTCTGTCTTTTTACCACAATTGTCTGTTAAATTACTAAATTTAGCTATAGAATTATTACAGAATTTCAGAATTATTATCTTGTTAAAGGTTTTTATATAAAAGACTATGTAAGGTTTGTTAGCTTAATCCAACTGTTTTACTGAAGTAAATGTATTGTATGAAAATGTTTTAAGAATAAAATGTGTAATGGAACTAAGAAATGTTTACCTGAATATTTAGGAATTTTATTTTACAATTACTTTACATTTTACTATCAACTATCTTATTATTATTTTATATATATATATATAGTATAGATAGATAGATATTCATCTATCTATTTATCTGTTTGATTTGATTATCTGTTTCATTTTTTTAAATATCACTATGCAACAAAAATTTATTAGTTTTATTTGTTTGGTTTTTTTTATTCATCTTGAATAAAACAATAGTTTTATTGTTCCTCGATGTACATTTTAATTATTTATACCTCGTGACTAATGAAATTATGTTCATTTAGTTTAGTAACATAAGTAACTTTCTCGATCCTAAAGACATCATAAATAGTTTAAATTAAATATGTATACAGTAGTTCACATTATATGGCATTCTTTACATAATCACAATGTTTACACAACAACATCAAAAGCAAAATGAGCAAAATGGGCAGTTGGAATCTTTGGTCAGGGCTTATGGCAGTTGGGTTATGTGTCTGGGCTTAGGGGCACTTAGGATAATTGTTTAGGGCTTGGGGCACGTGGGATCATTGGTTATGGCTTAGAATTCAATTCAATTCAATTCAATTTTATTTTTATAGCGCTTTTAACAATTGTCATTGTCGCAAAGCAGCTTTACACAATCAAAAGAATTATTTAAGTTTGTAAGGAATGTGAACGTGTATGAATCAAAATGGTCAGATAGTCAGTGATGAGCAAGCCGAGGGCGACAGTGGAAAGGAAAAACTCCCTGAGATGGCAATAGGAAGAAACCTTGAGAGGAACCAAACTCAACAGGGAATACATCCTCAATTGGGTGAAACAGTACAATAGAAGTTGGGACCACTGTTTAAGACTTAGGGACAGTTGAGATCATTGGTCAGGGCTAGGGGCAGTTGGGATCATTGGTCAGGGCCTAGTGGCAGTTGGGATCATTGGTCAGGGCCTAGGGACAGTTGGGATCATTAGTAGTGATGTACCAGCCAGATTAAATTTTGGGGGGTTAGGGGGATTAAACAAAAAATTAAAACCATTTGTAGGACCATTTGTAGGATTTGTAGGACTGTTTACTTTGTTTGATGAAGGACAATAATTTGACCCTTCTGAATTGTTTTTTTTTGTCATGCAGTGTATTTTTTAACACTAACATAAATCAAATCCATCATGACTTATCCTGTGTAAATTGTGAATGTTTTGTACTGCATGTGCTCTGTGTTTTGTGTGTTGTGAATTGTGCATGTGTTTGCTTAGCTAGATCACATGCATCTCCATGGTGTTTGTTCCTACTGACTCACAGTATCTGTATTAGTGTTAATTAGTCTTGAGCTCATACACATCTTCCTGTCCTCTCAGTACAGTGTGTTTTGATTTAGCAGTAGATATTACAAATCATATCTACTTTGAGCATACAAACTCAAAAGACATTGTATTGTAAATCATAATCATATATATAGATGTGTAATACAGTAAAAAAAAAAAAATTCAATGATAGTAAGGAGTTCTGGCCACCACAATCTGCCAGAACAGCTTCAATGCTCCAACCTACATACACTGATCAGCCATGATATTAACACCATTAACCTTAAAACTACCTGGGTTTGGGGTTCCCCTTTTGCCATCAGGTTGGCTCTGTCCCCTCAAGGGGTTCTGTGACACCAGAACCTTTGGGGCGTTGTGGGTTGCAGAATAAGGCCTACATGAATCAGACTTATTTGTCTGGGACTCAGTCATATTGAGGTCTGAGGAGTTTGGGAGTAGGGGCTTTGGGTTATTTGCCTGCTGGACCCAGTGCACAGCATTGACTTTTTCTGTGATTTGTGCAGCATAGTCTTGTCTGTGGGATCAAACCAAAAAGGCTGGCAATTGGTCCTCATGGGTATTGGTATATTTGTTGATCAGTACTGTTCAATTCAGTGGAGTTAATGTTATGGCTGAGCAATACATGTGTTTGAGTGACAAAAGTGGTCACAATGAAATACAGTGGAACTTTGGATTGCGAGTAACTTAGTCTGCGAGTGTTTTGCAAGACGAGCCAAATGTTTAAAAAAATTTAACTTAATAAACGAGCAAAGTCTTTATATACGAGTAGTATGCGTGTGCTTCGTCTGTCGAGTGTCACGTGATCACAACTGAGCCAATGGTTCTTCTCTCTCGTGCACTATGGGACTATGGGTAATCATGTCCCATGGTCAGTCTTAGTGCGTGTGTGTCACTCGTATAGCCCCCTCCCTCCTCTCATCTTACTTCAGCTTCTCACATACACACACACACACACACACACACAGATACACATGCGCGCACACACTGAAACACTTTTTCGAAAGAAACAGTATTCTTTTCGAAAATTAAGTGCAGATTCATTTGTTTTATTTTTACTTTATATTTTGTAATAATTATTTTTATATGAATATTTTTGGGTTGTGGAATGAATTATCTGAGTTTCCATTATTTCTTATGGGAAAATTCACTTTGATATACAAGTGATTTGATATACAACCACGCTTCCGGTACAAATTATGCTCGCAATCCAAGATTTAACTGTACTTAATTTTTACTCAGGAGACACATAACATGCTAAGTATACTTCAATCTGGCTTAAAGAGATTCATTGACATCGTTATTTACACAGCTGCAACTATAAATACACAGAAACATAATTTGTTCACAAGTGATACAACCACACTATGAACAAAGGAATGTTTGTTGTTCCGTCGTTCAATACATTGGTTAAGAAAACGTTATTGTGTTATTACAGCAGGTTATTGAGGTGTAAATGTGATCTGACACACAGCGGATTAGTAGATCAGATCTGAGATCGGTGGATCACTGAATGTGGAGCACTGAATGAAGAGAGCCCAGTGTTTCATGCAGTCTCCATCTTTACTGTGTGTGTATATAAATATATATATATATATATATATATATATATATATATATGGCTTAGTGTTTCTTTTCCTTGTTCCGTTTAATTCAGTCTTTCTACTAAGCAGGTGGAGGTGGATCTGTATTTTTTTTCTCTATCAGTTTTTATTTCATGGTGTTGCCATGACAATATTTCCTATCAAAGTAAGGCTGTAATATTGTTTCCCCATATCTCTCTCTCTCTCTCTCTCTCTCTCTCTCTTCCTTAGCTCCATTTCTGTCACCGTCCTTTTGTGGCTCCCTTTCAATATATGTCCTTCTCCTTCATCTTCTTTTTCATTCTATCTGACAGTGAGAGTAAGGAGAAAAAGAATGCGAGAAAGGAATCACACCAGCTTCCTCTTACTCACTCTTTCTCTCTATCTCTATCTCTATACAATGAGCAGGTGTAGTGTGGGCGTGTTTTGTGTTTTCTCCCGAGCCAGGTAAGTCAGAGTGGGTGGGACCAGCAGTATGCAAAGAGAGTCAGTGTACATAGTAGCAACAGGAGAGCTGCACCTGTTCCTCTTCTCTCTCTCTCTCTCTCTCTCTGTCTTTCTCCCTTTCTCTCTTTGCTTCTCTCTGTCTCTTACTCCCCTTTTCATTTGGGGAGGGGGATCAACCAAGGAATGGATCCCAAGGAATGTGAAGGGAATGACAGAGAGAATGAAAAAGAAGAGAAGAAAGAGAAGGACAGGAGAGTTAGGAGAAGGCCCTTTCTGAAGTATCTGGAGAGGAGGAGGACAGATACCATCGTGGACGATGACTTGTGTAAAGGGGACGTAAACATCAACACCCTGGTGCGCAGGAGTCAGTCCGATAAGACTGAGTACAGCGCCAAACTCAAAGGTAAGCCTTTCTCTGGCTGCCCAACTTGTTACCTTAGTAACGGCTCACCTCTCACCTCTACTTAAGCAGTTCCTTTTTTAGGACAAGTTTCCTCTAATAATCTACAAAGCGCGTTTGTACCATTTATCATAAAACTATCCATGCTACAGAGTCAGGACTTTTTTTGCATGTCTTATACAGATATAATAATGTAACACTGATGTATGTGTTAGTGTAGTTGTATAGTGAAAAGCATAAAACTGTAAAATTCCAGGAGAGTATTATGGGTAAAGTGAGCTGAGTGAGTTTGGGCTGATGCTAAGCACCTGCTACGTTGTTACGGAGAGCTTTTCCCACAGGACTGAAGTCACATATGCAAAGCAGGACACAAAGTCCCTGTAAACAAGAGAGAGAGTGAGAGAGAGAAAGCCCTGTATTTTTTGTATTCTTATTACTATATTATTTCATATTATACAATTTAATTTATTTTAAAGTTGCCAATGTTTGTAATTATGTGTATTGATGTTTTACTTTAATCTAAATTTCTATTTTTAATAACTGTTCTTCTCCTTTTGTAAGGCTTTGTCAATGCTTTATGTATATGGTAGGGCCAATAAAGTGCTTGAGAGAGAGAGAGAGAGAGAGAGAGAATACTTTTATTCTTACTATTTCCTTAGTTGATATACTCCATTATACCTCAGTGGGTGTTTTTCAGATCCTGTCTCTTGATTGGTCGGAAGGTGTTGATTAATTCTTTAAAACAGTGGTTTTGACAGTAGTGCAGGTTCATATTAATGTGTTCTTTTTGATACATTTATAGTTTCCATAGTAACTGCTCATTCACAGAGACACATGCTGTATAATGGATGCTAAAGTCTAATGTTTGATCTGTAAGAAGATGTTTATTATGTAACATCACTGGAAGGAGACTCCAGTGTCAGCGTTATGTAACAGTCAGGGGTAAAGCTGTAACTGTAAGTTTTCAGTTTACATTGCTTTGAGGCAACAAAGACAACAAGCTGTGTTTTTGGTCTTTTACACTTGTTAAAATATTAAAAAGTATTGTATAAAGTGTTTACAACTGATTTACAAAAGATTGTTGTGATTGACATGTTAGACATGATAATTATTTGCCTTTTACAGCACGGTGCACCAAAGCTGGGCTGATGTTAATATTAACTATGTTAGCTTATTAGCTACTGCATTGGTATAAATGAATGTGAGACACATTCTCACAGTGTAATTCATGTAGAGTGTGTAGTGTTACATCAGCTGACATCAGCACTAATGGCAAAACCAGCCCTGCTGCTTTCTCTGTGTGTGTGTGTGTGTGGGTTTTACTGCTTTAATTGTCTACTGTCTCTCCCTGTCAAAGAAATCCAAAGAAATTTAATGACCTCCTCTCTCTCTCCTCATGTGTGTGTGTGTGTGTGTGGAATGTAATTAGTCTTGAACTACAGGTTTTTTTAGTTTACAGTGGAAACAATCAGCCATTAATAAATTACATACATAAACTATGTAAACTATGAATATTATCAATGTATACACATGCGCACTGAATGAGGTCACACACTGTCATAACACTGTCATAGCAGTATCTCAACATTAACCCAACAAAAACCTCAAAGCATCAGTGTTTAAAGGTTTCTATCATGTTAAACACCTATATGTGTTTAATGGTTTATGTTCCATTCCTAAATGGTTCCTTTGTGGATTAAATACCACAAGAAACCAGTTGGGTGAGTGTTCATGTACAGATGACTGCAATCAAAATAAAGTGAAAAAAAACATCAGAAACCATTACAAAAAAAAGAAACAAAACAAATTAGGGCTTGGTAGAAGCCTATGTTGTTTAATGTCTTTAATGGTTTTATACACCGCTGTTTGAGATGGGTCAAATCATTGGCCTGCATCAAGCAAAGAAAACATTATAATGACTGGAATTGGGTTAAGAACTGTGTAACACATTATTAAAACCTAGAACTGAACTGTCAACTTAAGGGGAAAAAATCATGGATAGAGAGCACTTAAATGCTTGGTGAAGTCGCATGGTAAACGAATGAACAGTAGAAATCAAAGCTATGTTTAACAGTGAAAGTATGAGCATTTCCATACACACACAACGTGATGAGAACTCACAGGAAAACTACAGTATGTGTTGGTGAGGCTAATCAGAAAAAATGGCTTCAGTCTGGTAGTAACCATAAAGATTGGACTTTGGAGTACTGGAAAGAAAAGGTCATGTGGTCCGATGAGCCCAGACTAAGACTATTCCTGAGCAATGTACACATCAGGATTGGAAGGGGAAGCACATGAAGCGATGCACCCATCATACATAGTGGCCACTGTACAAGCCTCTAAAAGCAGTGTTTTGATCTGGTATTGCTTCTGTTGCTCAGGTCCAGGCACAGAAATGTTATGTGGCAATAAAATGAAGTCAGCTGACAACCAGAAAGGACTAAATGACCAGGGTATTGAATCTATGGAGTTTTTCTTCCCTGATGGCACAGCCATATTCCAGCGTGAACGAATAGTTCTGGGAACATGAGGAATCATTTTCACACATGAACTGGAGTCAACATGTGCATTGTAGTCATCATGCATGGAGTGTAAATCTCAGCGTGTCAATTTTCAAGTATTGAACACAATGATATCATCTGAATGAGGAAGTACCAGTTCCAGCACAGAGTTCCTTACAGAACCAGTCTGACTTGATGTGCTATGTAATCTCTTAGCACCAGAAAATCAACATTCCATCACCCCAAACTTTCTTACTTAAAAAAAACTACAACTTTCTTATTTAAATGAACAATTTAAATACAGGATCTAACTCATTGTCAATATCACTTTATCCTGTATACTGGGTCAAATTTGAGGTGGCATCATACTTTTTATCACTTTATAACTGCATTATATGTTAAGGAACATCAGTGAAATTAATTAGTCACTTACATAATAGCAACTATAAACACTCGTGCCCTCACTTCTAATGTTATAGAAACAGCTTAAAAATAAGGGGCGTTCAAATCAAAGTGGGACTTTTGATTGTGAAGAACTCCTTTAATTTACCAAACTTATGAAAATGGCTTGGAGCGAGGTCAGGACTGTACAGGAGATGTGGCAATAACTCTCAGCTTTAATAACTTAAAACCCTTAAGTTCTTTGAATCTTGAATCTTGAATTGAGCTGTAATGTTCAAATAGTCATTCACGGACGAGAGAACTGTGAGGATAATCTCATACAGTAGATCAGTAAATTTAACCTTTAAAACATTTTAAAACACAGTTTAGATTATGATAATTATAGCTAGTATCATATGAATATCTTTTTTTAAGAAACTAAGCTTCACTAGTAACATTTTATTAAGCCCATGGATACTTTACCGAGTAAAGAATGTTCTTCATGCATTCTGTTAAGCAATTTTTTGCATTCAATCCTTCAGTGGTGTTAAACTTCCAAGATTTTAATGCAAAGGTCATTAATGATACAAACTGAACCAATGATTTGACGATTTATAGTAAAGTAGTTTGTCATCTTTTAGCATAGGCAGGGTATTTGGAGCACTTTACGTGTGTGTTAACCTGACAATGGCTGAGTGTGTAATGCATTAAAGTATTAGCAAAGAAAAGAAAAGAACCACATCATTTACCACATCAATACACAGCGTTCAGCTTGTGTTCAGCATTGACACTCGCCAAGCCAGTTTCTATATAATGTCTATACGTGTGTGTGTGTGTGTGTGTGTGTGTGTTTGACCATGTGATATGCTGTGTTTACTCTTCTTTTACAGCTAAAGTGAGTGTTGTAAAAAATACAGCGTAGTGTTTTTTTGAAGTCACAATCAAAGCTGTTGATCACAGAACAGTCTTTAGAAGGTTTTTATTTTTATTATACACTATAATAGACGAACCACAGCATGTTGTTATTACTGTGTCTCAAATATAATGTTATATACAGTTTGTAAAGAAGCTAAATTATTTTATATAAATGATTTAATATAACAAAAGAGCAACACAGCTCAACAGCTTCTTCTTCACAGTAGTTCTGATCCTGCTATCCTTCGAACACTAAGATTTTCTTTTTTTTTAAATTACATAAATATTGACTCACTTTAATCAGAGACTCCTAAAGCACATGCCTGATATTTTAGCACAACTTCACTCACTCATCGTCAATACCGCTTTATCCTGTATACATGTTGGCAGGGGGTCCGGAGACTATGCCAGGAAACTTAGGGCAAATGGCAGGGTACACCTTGAACAGGGTGCCAATCCATCACAGGGCACACACACACACTTACACACTCAATTTAGCACAATTCTGCATTATTAATATATGGTATGTATTCATCTTAACATCAGATTTAAAGAGACAGTGACCAGACTGGAGTTCCTAAAAATAACTTTATATTTAACATAATGTTAAACTGAACTACAAGAAGTTAGAAAGTGTTTGTTGTCTCATCTTTGTGCTATGATGCCTTTAGGAAACTCCCCCTGGATCTCCTTAGTAGTTTTGTACAAATTATAAAGTGAGAATGAGGACAATGTGGATAGATTTGTTGTAAGAGAAATAAGGTGCAGAGGGACGCTTGAGCAATTTCTTGGTGTTGATATTGAACATATACACACATTTTGTAATCTGTTTATGTAGCATACATGTGTCTGCGTATGAGCTGCTGCAATAGAAACGATTAACACTGAGCACATTAATATGAACCTGCACTACTTTCAGCTTTGCTGGATAATCAGAATACAGAACCCAACACCAGAGAAGTATAGCTTTCTGCTACAATACATACATTGGAGGAATAAAATGTCAGCACTTTTTCATTCAGTTCTTCATGTGGAGGTCACAGCCACACCAAGACATTTACCAGAAAGCTCTTTGTTCTCTCTGTGCCTCTTTTACCCCCCCTGTAATGTGAGCTGGATCTCCTTTTGCTCTATTTAAAAGATGTGTGTATCACTTTCATGGGAACAGCAGACAAATGAATTAATAAACTTCTGAGAGCTGTGTGTGTGTGTGTGTGTGTGCGTGTGCGCGGTTTAGGTGTCTGAGCTATTTGTCTCCACAACACAAAAGAAACAGATATGAAATACTCATATATAAGGTTTGTGTTTTAGCCTTTGTACTATAATGTTGGTTTCTGATTAGCCTGCAAAAGGACTACAGTAAATGGACTTCAACACAAACTAGCATTACTTCAAACAAACAAGCGGGAAGTAAAGATTAGCCTGTGTAGTCTGATCCAACAAAAGAGCGACTATAACATTCCTGAAAAGTAAATGCTGGTTCTAATAGAAAAAAGTTGGAAAGTTTGTTGGTACGGGGCCGTGTAGCTGCGGACTGGTCAGGGTACCCATGCTGACCCATGTCTACCATCAAAAGCTCCTACAATGGGCATGTGAGTATCAGGACCACAAAGCAATGGAAGAAGTTGGTCTACTCTGATGTATCAGGGTTTTTTAACATCATGTGGATGGTCGGTATGGAGGACTAAACATGACATAATTATAAATAAATAAATGTGTGAATAAATAAGTAAATATAGAAATAAATAAA
>JAQMYJ010000039.1:6667459-6700193 GCA_030014305.1 Clarias laeviceps | reverse complement strand
TTTATTTATTTCTATATTTACTTATTTATTCACACATTTATTTATTTATAATTATGTCATGTTTAGTCCTCCATAGGTCGGTGTGTGTGTGTGTGTGTGTGTGTGTGATGGCACCAGGATGCACTATGTGAAGAAGGCAAGCCGGCTGATACAGTGTGATGCTCTGGGCAATGTTCTGCTGGGAAACCATGGGTCCTGCCATTCACGTGGATTTTACTTTGACACATACCACCTACCTAAACACTGTTACTGACTGAGTTACACCCCTTCATGGAGATGGTGTTGTCTGATGCCAGTGGCCTCTTTCTGCAGGATAATGTGCCTTGACACACTGCACACATTGTTCAGGAACGATTTGGGGAACCTGACAAAAATTTTGAGGTGTTGACTTCGCCTCCCAATTCTCCAGATCTCAATTCAATTGAGAGTCTGTGAGATGTGCTAGAAAAAAAGTCTGATCCATGGAGGCTTTAACTCACAACCTAAAGGACTTCAGGGATCTGCTATTGACGATTTGGTGTCAGATACCACACATACCTTCAGAGGTTTAGTGGAGTCCAGGAGTTGACATGTTAGAGCTGTACAAGGGGATCTACACAATATTAGGCAGGCGGTCATAATTCTATGGCTGATAGGTGTACAGGCATCTTAAACATCATGGACAAACCTGTTAAGACTGAATGAACAAAATGTGAAATCATCAGAATTAGTGATTAGTAGATTGACTGTAAATGTGTACATTATCGTGAGTTATGAATTACACACAGCACTATTGTTAACTGGTTATATTTTTGCTGAAACCTTTGGATAAACCTTGTGCATTAATGAATCTTTTTGCTAGTAGCTATTAAAAAAAGAAATTTTGTGTATGTATTTATTTTATGCATTATTTATGTTTCCCAAAGAAGGAACAGTTATGGTGAAACATTACATCATGGTTAAGTGTAACCTGATACCCTACATACTGAGTGTGTTGTACATAAGGAAGCACAGTGGTAGTCACACTTCCTAACACACACTCCTCCCTCACCAATATGCAAAGTGTGTGTCAGAAACACACATCCACACCTCCGCACAAGAAAGCTAGAGCTTACCATATCGAGAAAGATTTGGCGAAAGTACAATGTGACAGTGTAACGACGCATGACTCACAAAGGGCAGATCCGTGGTCACCCTCACACCATCACGTTGCTAGTTCATGGAGGGAATCAGCGGAGATATGCTACACCTGGCAGGTCTTCACAAATTTGTACACAAGCAGTCTTGCACACTCCCATTTTGATAACCACCTCTGAAGCACTGCACTAAGGCTCTTACTTTCATTATTACCTCTCATGGCGAGGCTATCTAATGGCTTTTTTCCAATAAAATGAGACAGGAAAGATTGACTTCCTTGTTCTCTTCTTCTCTTTGTGTTTGATGAGGCTCACAAACCAACTAGGCGCACACTACCATCTGCTGAGGCTCCGAGTGGCACAGTGGTAAAGTGCTTGCCCTATCATCCGGAGATCGCTAGTTCGATTCCCGGGTGATGCTGTAACCACTTGCAGCCGGAGGTCTAGAGAGAGCTGATTGATTTTTTTTTCAAAAAACACTACCATCTGCTGCGTTGGAGAGTGAAAATATGCAAGTGTACTCGAGTACAGAGAATAATAATAACGCTGGCCTGTAGCGGGGTGTGGGGGGGGTGTAGAGGGGGGGAGAAATCGTTCCTGGTGTTAATTCAATTCAATTCAATTTTATTTGTATAGCGCTTTTAACAATTGCCATTGTCCCAAAGCAGATTTACACAATCAAAAGAATTATTTAAGTTTGTATGGAATTTGAATGTGTATGAATCAAAATGGTCAGATAGTCCCTGGTGAGCAAGCCGAGGGCGACAGTGGCAAGGAAAAACTGATGGTAGTAGGAAGAAACCTTGAGAGGAACCTAGTGTGATCATGCCTAGTGTGAAAATACCCTAAGCCGAACCCTTGCGCAACCTTGAGAAATGTTTTCTGCCAGAATACCGGGAGAATTTTTATTTTCTGGTCTAGACCTGTAATTGCTAAGGGGTTGAGCTTGTTCTGATTGTTCGAGCTTTGTGATGTCTCCAACCTCCTTATGTGGCTTTTTCTTTACCCACCAAAGTACTAAAATAGGTTTCAGATCAGAGAAGATATAGCACAACCAGCAAAGCAGAGGAACCCAAAGATAGAGGGATGGCATTAACATCACCACTTGTTTTGCTGCTGTAGGAAAACTGGCACCTCATGAACTCCCAGCCTCCTTACTGGAGCCTGAGGAGATCCGCAACAGAAAGATGGTAAAAAGGTCAAAGGTCTTAAACGAGCTGGTGAAGACAGAAGAGGATTACCTGAGAGACCTGGACCTGTGCATCAGGGAAGTGCTGATACCTCTACGCAATGCACAGGTATGATGACTGATATAGCTCATAGCTGGGATAGATAATTTGCAGTGTCACTGTAACCGTGCGTGCATATGTGTGTGTGTGTGTGTGTGTGTGTGTGTGTGTGTGTGTGTGTGTGCGTGTAGGTGGTGGATGTGGACCGTCTCTTCACCAACATGGAGTCTGTGAGCGCTGTATCAGCTGAGCTGCTGCTCAGACTGCAGGAGGCCACAGCAGAACCAGATCCAGAAACACAGCTCATAGGTAACACACACACATACACACACAGTAGGTGTTTAAGTAGGTTTAACACTGTAATATAAACCCTGTGTGTATGTTTAGGGGAGATGTTCATTCAGGCAAAAGGTGCGCTGGAGGATGTGTATAAGATTTATTGTTACCATCATGATGAAGCCAGTGCTCTGTTAAAGAGTTATGACACACAGGAGGACGCACAACAGCACTTCAGGACCTGTATATCTGCACTCAAGTATGTTGTCACACACACGTGCACACACATACACACAGGGCTGTAGATCTAAATCATAACTATTTGTTATTTATTTTCTTTATAGGCAGATTTACGACCAAGAGTGAGTATATCTTTACTTCTAATTATTGAATCTTGAAATTTGCCTCTTTCATCCTGACTGTGTGTTTGTGTGTGTGTCTGTGTTTCATTCCATAGAGGGAAATCCAACCTCCTAGACATGGGGTCTTTACTTATTAAACCTGTGCAGCGTGTGATGAAATATCCACTCCTACTGGCTGAGCTGCAGCAGGCCACACCCATTGATCACCGTGACTGCCAGCCATTGCAGGAAGCTCTAACAACAGCAAAGATCATCAATGCCAATATCAACGAGTTCAAGAGGAGGAAGGACATTGGTAATGGAGCATGGAGTTCAGAAATATTGTAAAATCTTTGTTTAGTGTGGGGAGCCATAATTTGTCTTAAAATGTGATCGGATCTTTATCTAAGTCAAAAGGGTATTGACAAATATAATGTGCCTAAAATAATGACAAAAAATATGGTAGTGGAAAAAATAAGTGGACCATGGCTGAAGCTCCTGTAGCTGGAGTTAGACCTGCACATCATTCAGGAGGAATTTGAGCCCATTTTTAATTCCTGCTTTAGCTCTGTCATATTATTTGGATGTCTTATGTGTATAGCTCTTTTCTAGTCATTCCATAGCAACTCTATTGGGTTGAGGTCTGGACTCTGACTTGGCCACTCTAAAAGACAGATTTTGTTTAGCCTGGTTTTCAGCTATTCTTTGGGGACTTGGGGATTTCCCCTCAATGACAGCAAGTTGACTATTAGTTATTGACTATGAGTTGGGATGATGTTGTCATGATGATATGCAGAGCTTTTTCTACGCCAACAGTGTCAAAACGCTCTTTTGCAAACTTCAGACATGTAGCAATGTTCTTTTTAGAAAGCAGTGGCATCCTTCCTGGTGTCCTGTAATAGACACCCTGCTTGTTCAACATTTTACATACTGTAGATGAACACAGATGTTAGCCAGTTCCAATGATGACGTCAAATCTTTGGCTGTCACTCTGAATTGTTTCTTTACCTCATTGATAAGTCCTCGTTGTATAAGTCCCTCATTCTGTACCTCATTGATAAGTCCTTGGGCTCATTTTGACTGGATACCCACTTCTTGGTAGAGTAGCAACTGTGCCAAAATATCTCCATTTTTAGATTGTTCACTGTAGACCGGTGAATGTTTAAACGCTTTGAAATTAGTTTGTAACCCTTCAGCTTTATGTAAATCAAAAATTCTTTATCGCAGGTACTCTGAAAGCTCCTTTTGGCAATATAGGGCTCACATAAGCGTATTCTTTAGCGGAGCAAACTCAAAAAGACACAAAAGGTTCACATATTTTTTCTTGCCACTGTACATAGTAAATCCATGGCTAAATCCCACCCTGATCATTAAAATACTAAATAGTATGCTCTAATATATATAAATCAGATCTATTTATATAATTTGTCTATACATTAGTCAGAACTAGGCCTTTAAATTATATCTTTGTTTCATACATTGGAGGACCTGAAACCAGCCTCTATTTGAGAGAAACTTTCTGTATGTATGTCTGCATGTCTGTCCAGCCGAATTTTTGTCACAGCAAATTCTGGACAGAATTTAATGAAACGTTGCCAGTCCTTCGGTGTTTCCCAGAAATTAAAACTGCACCATAAACAAAATTGAGTGAGTAACACAATGGGGAAATTTCAATGTTAAAACAGCAAAGAAAAATGTGTAAATACAAAATAGAGACGTAGTACAAATATAATGATATATCATCAGTGCCGAAGTAGTATATGTGAATTTTAATTAACATTTTCATCCGATCTACTTTTTCGATTTCTCATCTGTGATTCACTCTTCGAACAGGGAGTGTATTTGGCTGATGATGAAATAACTTAGCATAAACAAGGCATAAGATACTTGTATTACATACATACATTGTATTAATAAGTTAGGCAGAGAGTTCTGCTGTACAGTAAAACAGGCAGTCATGTATGTGGACATCAACCTGAAATAATATCATTGATTACATTAAAGCTGATCAGCTTATAAATATTTAACTCTTTCTACAAACTCTTTATCCAACAAAGATGGGTACATACACTATTAAATATTAAATGCACAGCTACATTCCACCCTGAGCACTAAACTACTAGATAGTATGCACTCAAATAGATACTAAACCCACAGCTAAATCCCAGGCTGCACATTAAACTACTAAATATTGTGCTCTAATAGATACTAAATCCACAGCTAAAGTACGTAAATGTGAGAAAGGTGCTTTAAAAGTGAAAAGAAATCCTGAGACATAACCATAGCAACAGCAGCATGTCTTCTCACATGTATGTTTTTGTATAGGCATAATGTAAGTATGTGTTTCCCATGTGATTAGTGTGGTATTTTGTTTTTAGTAATGAAGTATAAGAGGAGCGATGATGAAGGAACACTGAAGGGAAAACTGAACAAACTGAACATCCACTCCCTCAGGAAGAAATCTGACCGCATCACTGGATACTTCAAGATCCTTACTGGAGTGGAACCACAGGTACTCACACACTGCACACTGTACTACACACCACTACACCGCACAACACTACCCCTTGTACACTAAACTGCAGAAAGACTGACTCGTGATAAGTGATGTGAAAGAGGACCGTTTCTCTCTCTCTCTCTCTCTCTCTCTCTCTCACACAAACACACACACTCTCTCTCTGTTTCCCAGGTGCGTGATGAAGCCTTCGATAAAGAGGAAAAACTCTTCCGTAATCTAGAGAAAGCTGTCAGACAGCTGATCAAAAACCTCAACATCTATATGCTCCATGCACAGGTTTATACACTTACATATCACAATATTAACTTCACTGTGGAATGAATAAATATAAACCATCTATAACACGTTTATACCTGTTTTTATGGTACGACAGGACATCGCGGTGGCAGATGTGGAGGAGTTAGAGGCCATCATGAAGGATCCTGATAAAATCGACACAGATGGTTTTCAGAGCAGGAGAAATGGTCATGATCCCTATAAACACCTGGTGAGAGAAGCTAATGCTAGCATTAGTGCTAAAGGTCAAAACTTTAATCGTAAATCTCAGCCATTAACACAGATGCATTCTCCATCTCTCAGGCTGAACAGATGGACCGGTTGGTGCTGTCCCCGCTGTCCTCTCTACTGGCCATGTTCTCATCTCCTCAGAAGCTGATCCAGAAGCGTTACGATAAGCTGCTGGACTCGTGTTCCTCAGGCAGTGAGGAACAGTTTCAGGCTCAGCTTGACTACCAGGCTCTAAATGCTCAGCTAACTGTCGACCTGCAGCGCTTTAACGACGCCGCCCAGACCATCCTCACCAACTGCCTGCTCAGTGTCATCACACTGCTCAGGGAGCTGACTGAAGGGGCCAGACCACTTGTACACCAACTTCCTGTAAGGCTCATACACCTATTATGTGGGTTATGATTGGTTGACAGGATAGTAATAATTAAAACAGCTCTTGCCAAATATAATATAATGTAGCATGTCTTTTTTTTATCATGTTATCATGTTATTCTTTGTGGTTCCTCGGTAGCATGACAAGCTGAGATTTGTTTTATTCAGGCTGTTGCAGGAACAAGTATTTATAGCTGCTATAAAATAAGTAAAAACAAGAACTTACTTGTTAGTAAATAAAATTTGTTACAAACAAAAAACACTTAAAGGTAGTACGAGTAATTGAGTTCTGTTCTGTACACAACTTTTCCTGTTGATGCTGTGTACAGGCTCCACTTTCAAACATCAACGAGGTGCAGAACAGCATCATGGACGAGATTAACAACCTGACATTCTTCAGGGAAAACTCACAGAGACTGATGGAGAGAAAAGTCAGCTTTGAGAAACGAGATAAGAAGAACATGGTAAGATTCAGCACTGTGTCTTGAAGCATTCGTAATGCTCTTAATTCCTGTACAGTGGACCCTTGGATTAAAAGCATAATTCGTTCCAAACCAAATTGAATTTTCCCCATAAGAAATAATGGAATCTCAAATTATTCGTTCCAGAGCCCAAAAAAATTTATATATAAAAATAATTAACACAAAATATAAAGTCAAAATAAAACAAATTAACCTGCACTGTACCTTTAAAAAAAGTAAAAATAAATCCCGACAGATAAGTGTTTCCATTTGTGCGCGCAGGCGCTGTGTGTGTGTGTGTGTGAATCTAAAGTAAGCTTCCCTCTCCCCCTTCTCATTTTACGCAATTACCCTTCATCCACCCCTTTTACACGCGCGCACAGAACGGAAACACTGTTTTATCAGAAAAATAAACAAGAAATCTCTCTAATGACACTCGATTGAGCGACACACTAACAGAATCACTGCTGTAAAGTAAAAATAAAAAATTTATTATTTTATTATTTAATTAAATAAATTAATCTGCACTTTTCCTTTGAAAACAATCGTCGACAGAGCAGTGTTTCTGTGTAGAGCAGAGAGAAAGAGTGTGTCTGTGAAGGCGAAAGTAGGAGGGGTCTGTGTGTGTGCGTGGCACGGTGTCCAATGACGCGTGCACACACAGACACACACACAGCAGGCAAAGAGCAGGCTGAGCCTTGAGAAGAGAAAATGGATTTTTAACTCCTCTAATGAGACTTGCTTTTGCTTTACACGCACGCTGTACACACACACACATACAGACACAAAATTAAATGTTTTACGCGCACACACGTGGTCACAGTGTTATAGTAAACAGTACACGCGTGCACAGATGTTGATTATACCAGTAAGGGACGCGCACTAAGACCCAGCAGGGGAGACGATTACCCACAATTCCACAGCACAATAGAGAGAAAAAACGTTGGCTCAGTTGTGATCACGTGACGCTCTGCATCAAAACAAGAAGCGCATGCATGATACATGATACTCGGTACTCGTAAACCAAGACTTGTTCGTTTTCCAAGTCAAAATTTATTAAAAAATCTTTGCTCGTCTTGTGGAACACTCGCAAAACCGCGTTACTCGCCATCCGAGGTTTCACTGTACATTGTACACAATACAATTAATTCCTATAACATATAAACTAAAGCGGAGCTTCTTGAAATTTTTAGACCAGGGCCCTATTACAGGGAAGAAAAAATTCCAATGAGAACAAATTAAGACCATTCTTACTCATTCATAAGACAAAGTAAAAATACTGAAAACTTTGAAATTGTGGCCAGGTATATTCCTGTATTCCAGGTTTTCTGGCAGGTACACTACACGCTGTTTTGGCGGAAGAATTCTTGTGTTTTGCCCTTATATTCTGTGTGATTTATAATCAGATGTTGCTTTAGCTTAGCTGGTTTTGTTGCTTTGTTCCTTAGAACCTGAATTCACATCATGCATTTTGTTCTCCCATCGCTTATCACAGTAAAACCAAACAGAATACAACTTCTTCATTTTATCAATATAGAGTAGTTCTGTAGGGCTTGGCATCAACCACAACGATGTGATCTGACTAAACTAGTTAGCTAGCTGGCTATTAAGCCAAGTAAGCAGCAGCAAGAACAGTTTGTCACACCCTGAGTGAAGTCATTCATGACAGATAGACATGATGTATTACAATTATATCAGAGGTTCTATTGGCCCACATGCTAATGGACACATGGTCGTTTTATTGAACCACAGCACTATTCATCTGGGTATACATGTGGGGCTCAAAACTGTCATGTGTTATCAGGCAGTGGAGTGTGTACAGCCCCAGACGGAGTGTGACAGGTCCAGGCTGATCTCTCAGTATCCTGCTGATCATCTATACGAACTGAAGAGGAAGTGTAACGCCACTCAGGATCAGGATGTTACACTTCTGCAGGGGGAACTGGTAGCTTTACTGGAGGACCACGACCCATTTGGGAGCACCACCCGCTGGCTCGTCGACACTGGGAGTAAGTCTGTGTTTGCATGTGAAGCTTTGTTATTTTTATTAAACAACCCTACCTTATAAATGTCCCTTCACAGAATTCCCAGCCATCATGTATGTCTAACTTACTTGATCGTAACTCAATCCTGCATTGTTTCTTTGTGTGTAGGCATGCAGGGCTATGTGTACTCCACCTTCCTGAAGTCGTATAACCCTCAGCGAGACGTTCACAGCGAGCGCACTGATGATTTTGACAATCTCAGTCTGTTCGTGTCAGGCAACAGGAGAGGCAGTCACTCAAGCTACAGTCCATCCACTCCATCCAGCCAGCAGGGAGAGACACCGAGTACAGAGGAAGACGAGCAGCATGTAAGACATGGGTTATGAGTTTCATTGCCGAGGTTTAAGACTTTATTGTCCCTGTCCTATAACGACAGGAGTCGTTCATGACTGCTGCAAAAACACCAATCCTGTACTCCTTATGAGTTCATTCAATTAAATTCACTCTTAAATGTGTATCCCCCAACAGACACACACAACCAGTGCGCATGTCTTGCTCTCTACAATAGCAGTTTGTTAGCAGTAAAATGGTTGATAGGTAGCACACTATTCCCTTTTCCACCCATCACTGAAATTTATCCTTGTGCAAGAAAACTTGAGATTTGACTTTTGAAGGAGTGTTTTAACTACTTAAAGCAGTTCAACGCTGGACCGTCTCTATTAATGAGAGTCATCATCTAGTTTATCTTTCTGGTTTAAGCGGGCAGGCCGCAACGAAAATTCTTTCCAAGTTAAAAAAACATTCATTTTAATGTCTTCACAGTTCTCAGCATTTAGCTAGCTCACCAAGATACTGTCAGATTGGTCTAGATTGGGTGGAGGTGTTGCTCAAACATTAGATTTTTGTGTAAATCACATCAACACTAACTCTTAAATAGTTCCATGGGAAAGTTAAAAATTCTCTAACACTCAAGTAGCACAACAGAAAAGCGTTCACCCTATCATCCTGAGATCTTGACTACAAATCCTGATGATGCCACAGGTCGCATGTGACCGGGAGCCTTAGACAGCAAACTTGGCCATTCTGTCTGGGGAAAGGGTGGGATAATCGTACTTCCACATGGCCAATCTTAGAAAAGGGCTTTCGTCCATGTAATACGCCACCCCACACTGTAATGGTCCATGAGTGGCAGCTGGTGCCTTCACCCACCCTGTTTGGTAGGAGTTGGTTGATAGGCGAATGGTCCTAAGGCAGGATGGGAATTGGCTACAACTAAATCAGGGAGATATTCAAGAAAAATAATGTTGGCCTTGTAATCTTAAGGTCTTGATGGTCTTAAAGACAGAATGTTCATAGATAAAATGATAATAGGGTGATGTGAAAATAACAAAGAATCAGAATGTGTGATTATAATGACTCTGTTTTATTAATTATAATGATGATTAAGCTGTGAATTGATTACTAATTGATTGTTTGTTACGCCCGTAATTACATCATCACCATGCAGGTGGAGATCCACCCAGTGATAATGAGGAACAAATTATTTATTTTGTAAGATCTAACAGTATTGTATCCTTCCGCACAGACTCAGTATATTATTTTTTGTGTGTATGTTTTCTCAGTTCTATGCTGTGTATGCATTTGCGGCACGCTGCGAGCAGGAGCTCAGTTTGCAGGAGTACCAGCATGTCCGCATCCTACAGTTCTCCGACCTCGGAGGAAACAAAGACTGGTGGCTCGCAGAGTCCAACGGCCAGAAGGGCTACGTCCCTGCTAACTACCTCGGCAAAATGTCCTATGCCTGAGGACAGGGCACCTTGTTCGTGCTGTGTTCCAATATTATGCATCCTTGCCCACTTTCCCTTTTAGTGTCTCTTACAGCAAGTGTGTTAGAAAAGGAGGGGTAACATAGTAAAGAGTTCATCTGCTCATCTAAACGTGTCCAGTGAAATGGTCTACATAGTGAAGGGCATGTGGTTTGATTTGTGTCTAGAGTGGACTAATGATATTGTTCAAATTCAAATTTAATTTGTCACAAACATAACTGTACACAGTACGGTATGTAGTGAAATGCTTCCTTCTTGTTTCAGCCTGTTTATAGATAGGTACAAAGAAGATGGTGGTATGGTCCGATTTCCCAAACGGAGGATGAGACTGTGCCTTGTGTCTTGCGTCTATAAAAGTGGTGCAGCAGTGGTCTAATTCTTTTCTGGCAATGTGTTAAAAGTTTGGCGTGGCACATTTGAGGTTGGCATTGTTGAAGTCTCTTGCCACAATGAGTGCAGCATCCTGGTGTTGTGTCTGGGGCTCAATGAGAGCCTCAATAAGACAGTGGACATAAGAAGGTAGAAATAGGGATATTTGATGGTTAGGAGCACCAGGTAGGGTGTGCAGAGTATGAGAGGTACGATGCTCACTTTGTCCGACCAGCTACTGTTTACCATTAGACACACACCACCTCGCTTTGTACTCCTCACTGTTCTGCCCATGCAATAAACCAAGAAGAACTGGATGGTGTGTTCCGGAACTGCTGGGTCCAACCATCTCAATCAAGAAGAGAAAATTCCTTCTAGAATTTTACCATGGCCTTGAGATCATCAAGTTTGTTTTTCAGAGACTGGCAATTGACTAGGAGGTGCTAGGTAGAGGAGCACAGTGTGCCTGAGCATACCTACATGGATCCAGTTCTAAAAGTGTTGAGTTGTGAATGATTTGGAAGCCAATAATAAAATGAGTGCTGCTATCATAACTGATGGTGATGGCATGGTGAGAAATTTAATATGTTAAACCTTTTCCTTGTTCATGTGCACTACATAGTGAATGCATTTTGTGGTTTGGGACACACCTACAGTGGACTTACGATGGTGTTTATATGTGTCAAGAATGTGTGGTTTGAGACACACCAAGAATCAACCCATAGTGGACTGATGACTGTTCATGTGGACTACATAGGATCTAGGGTATGTGGTTTGGGTCACACCCAGGGCCTGATGAGGTGTTTGTGTGTATTATATAGTCCCTAGGATGTGTGGTTTGGGACACACCCACTGTGGGCCAATTAGGATGTTCATGTTCACTGTATAGTGCCTAGGAGATGTGGTTTGTGATCCCCACCAGTGTTTATGCGCACTATATAGTGTATATGATGTGTGGTTTGGGACAGACCCACTGGTGACTGATAATGGAGTTATAATGCACACTTGTGACAGAAGATATGAGGGAAAGTTAACAAGGATGAAGGTTGGAACATTTCTGTTGTTAATTATTTATTAATAATTGTCATTTTATTGTTGTTTTATGATAAATCCTGATTTGCTGTGAGGCAGAATGAAGGCCAAACCCGCACTAAGAGATGAACACTCTTAGCACTTTGATCTGCAGTGTTTAATTTCACTGATGAAGGTTATAATCAGAGTAAATCAACTATAATATAAATAGAGATCAATATGTTTAGCTATATATTTATAGAGCATATATGAGTATAGAAATGCTAAAGAATAGTTTTCTAACAGAGTATAAGTAAAGTTTTATGTGTTGATGAATAAATTATTTTAAACCTCATGATAGCTGTTCTTTATGACATCGGGCAATGTTTCCTGTTGTTTTATTAAAGGTGTTTATTAAAAAGTATGGTTTGATCAGTGCTGCTGCTTTACAACAAAAGGCACAGGGAGCAACACACGCACGCACACACAAAACACAAATGAGCAGCATCACACACCTTCAAGTATTAGTGCTGAATTAAGAGTATTCTCTTTCTCTGTCTGGGACCATTTTCTATTATTAATTTGGCATAATGTTTCCCTTCTAACTGTCTACGACTTTTATTTCCCCCCTTTTGTGCCCTTCTGTATCCGGCTTCAGTTTTTTTCCTTTTTTTGGCCATGTGTACTTAGTATTGTCTGTGCATCTGTCCATCTGTCCATATATCCATATGCCTAAAAACACTCAGACAGACAAACGAGAAATGTAATTACACATCTTTCTTCCTATCATTTTTTTCTATTCTGGTTTTCATGTTTGCCATTCTTCCTTTCTTTGGGCCCGTCTTTCTTTCCTCGTTTGTCCCTGTTAGTTTGTCTTTTTAAAAATGTTCATTTATTATTTCGGTGTCTTGTTTCTTACTCTCTCACTCACCTTACTTTCTGTCCTCTCTCTCTCTCTCTCTCTCATCTTACTTCTTTGTCTTCTCTCTTTCCCTGTCATGTTCATTTCCACAGTATCAGTTCATTAGACCATTAATGATTTCATCGATTCCTCTATCCCTCTCCCTCATCCCTCTCAGTGCTCTGTTTATTTCTTCAGCTTTCTCTGCGCCGCCTTCTTTTTCACCATCTGTAGTCGCTTCATGGCGCTGAGTTGGGACTCCTGGGAAGTTGGTGCTTTGCCATCAGTTGATGCTTTCTGACTGTTAGTGGGGACACTACTACCGCTGCTCACGCTGCTGCTGTTGCCCCCATTGCCCCCCCCATTTGAGCTGGCCGTGGCCACATTACCCCCTGCACCACTGGAGCCACTCGCCCCAGGTGAGGAGGAGCCAGATTTTCCTGGGTTCTCCCCGCTGCCAGAACGACTCAGGACAGGTTTCCCCAGTGTGAGAGGAGGCGGCGGCTTCAGCTGGGCCGCTGTGTTTCCATTGCCGCCATTGTTCCCATTTCCACTCCCTGTTTGTGCTTTGGGGCCCAATGCAAACAAACCAATGGCCTTTGAACTGTTGGAGGAGGGATGGGGCTTAGCGAGGCCTGGTTTGGTTACGGACGAAGCTGAAGTAGAAGTTTTGGTGAAGGCGGCCCAGCCAGTGAGGGCGCTGCCCGCAGGGAGAGATGACAAACTGCTGGTTGAGCTTACCAGCGCTGCAGATGATGCCTGACGCACGCACACACACACACACAACTATTTTATTAATTTGTCATAACATAACACACATTATAATGACAGCTACTTACAACCCCCCCCCCCCAAAAAAAGAGAGAATTAGAGAGAGAGAGAGAGAGACACACACACAGACTCCTCACCTTAACCTCTGTCCTCTTGAAGGCCTGAAAAGATCCCGTCGTATCTGGTTTGGGTTTCATCTCAGCCTTTTTCACCAGCGGGTCTTTAACCACTGGAGCGACTGTTGTTACAGTCGGACTCGCTTTCTGGGGAGGCTTTTGTGTTTTCTGAGCCTAAGACACAATAAGAACACCATAAATACTCCAACTCTGACAGGAAAGGTTAAAAGATGGGTAAATAAATGTATGCTGAATAAGTATGTAACACATACACAAACAGTACGTTCAGAAGGGAAATTATGCTTCAGTAAAAAAGAAAAAAAAAAAACGGATGAAATGGTAGCAACTATGGATAAATGTGAACGGGGAGCTTGACGATATGTATGGGGCAATTACTTAAACTTTAAACCCCTTTTTTTAAATAATCATAAATTTCATTTTAATTATTAATTTTCTTCAACATGAATAAACATCACAATATAACAAATATCAAACAAAATATTAACTGTAATCAGTAGGTGAAGCGCCCTCTAGTGCCTGCAGCATGCAGTTTATTAATCTAGATTTCTAATAAACCAGTGATGGTGATACTTTGTTTGAACCCCAGCTGTGAGAAAGCGCTGTTTCTACATTTCTTAAGCTTTTTTTTTATGATGTCATAAAGGAGTAAAGGCTGTAAACATGCTCACCATACGCTTCATCTGGCGTGTGCAGCGTGCGCAGTACCACACCAACCTCGGATCATTTACATCTTTGTCTGTCACCTGAGGTTTGTGACACTCCTGGTGGTACAGGTTGTGACACTCCTGACATTCCACCAGCTGATTCCCTGACGTCACCGTCATCTGTCTGTCAGGACAAGACAAAGTCAGATAATAAAGGATAAAGGACATGAAGAGAAAACCTGGAAGTCTGGATATCTGGTATGATTTCCAACAATAAGATGAACGCGACTCACTTGCAAACAACACACACTAATCCCATCTCCATGGCGAAGTCGTCAGCATTGGTCTCATCATAGTAGTTGAATTCTCCCATGGGAATGTCTTTAGTCTGGAAGGCGATGGGCGGCGAACGATTTTCTGATTTATCCAGACGAGGCTTTTTGGGCGGCTCTCCAGCCTCTCCACTCTCCAACTTCACCTAGAGAGGAAACAAGACAAAGCACACCAAAGATTAATCAACTTACATCGTTACAGCCGATTAGCCAATTCAATTATATACCAGTAAATTGGTCACAGGATCAACACAGCACAGCCAAGGCTCATCTATGCCTGTGGGGACCAAAGCCGGGCATGAGAGAAAGGCACCAGAATCCCCAAGGCATCACAGCCTCCTAACTCCCTAGATCCCGATCCAACATAGCATTTACTGGATGCTCCGGACAAAAAGATGCCTCAACCCTGCAACCAACAGCACCCAAAGCATCTGCTGCCAACATCCCGGCAAGACACCACAGTTCACTCCTAGTGACCTAGGGATCTTATGGAGCCATGCCCCGGTGGCTACACAATGCTGGGCTTAATGATTTGCATTTTATTGTTATGTATAATCGGTGTATAAACATGTCTATGGAGAACATTAGTCATTCAAGTAAACTGGAAAAACAAATGCATTGGCCTGCTGCATGTGCTAGTGACTCATCATAATGGTGTAATCAGGGTCTAAGCTATCTAATTCACTTTAACGTCACTTTATGAAGGATACGAAATAAGATCGGCTCCTGAGTCCACCGCTCTGAGCTATGAACGTTTACAATGAAAGCTGCTTTTTGACCTGGGAGAACTAGCAATCAGATACTTTTACGGCTGAATTGTGTCTTTCCGCCTATTTGGGATTCACTTACATTACATTTAGGCATTTGGCAGACGACTAATATTTTTATCTCATTATAAAAATCATCTGAGCAGTTGAGGGTTAAGGGCCTTGCTCAAGGGACCAACAGGGACAACTTGGTGATCGTGCGATTTGAACCTAGGACCTACCGGACCGCAGTCCAGTGCCTTAACCACTAAGCTACCGCTGACCCACTGAGCTGGACTCAGAACCCAGAAGTTAATGGAGCTGAAAAAGCGGAATAAGTGGAAGCATAAAGTAAATCTCCGAAGTTACTCAGGACTGTCCACCGCCTCCATGGTTTATTCTCCTCACCTTTTGGCTACATACTTTAAAACTACTTTCACCCTGCCAGTCACAGGTAGTTAGTTCCTTCCTTTTGTATAAAATGCAATATCTCAGTTGAGCTCATTCTGTTGTACCAATTATCAACACGGCGGTGATATCGTCAGTAGACTCATGCCTCTGACTGTGCTAATATTCAATACTCGAATGTTATATTGCTCAAGTATATTCCAGAATTCCAAATCTGCTACATTCTGGATCCATTTGGGGAAAATTGGAAGCTGGATAGGGTGAAATGGAACACAGAACTATTCACTAAAACTTAAGAGATTACACCTTCTCTGCAGATCTTTTCTCTCCTTCCTTCTTGCTTTTCTCCGAGTTGCTGGATTTACTGCTGGACGATGACGAAGATGAAGATGACGATGAGGATGATGAGGATGAAGAGCTGGATGTTGATTTGGACTCCTGTTTGATCAGTTTGGGTACTGACACTTTGGAAAGCTCGACTTCCTGCATGACAGAGAAGGAAGATGAAGCTGTGTGAGATACAAACAGTGCTATGAAGTAACTTCCCCAACTCTGATATTATATAAGGAACATCATGTTCAGGCTGATGACCTTCAGTGAGGTGCGATACGCTGAATCACTTCCTCTGGACAGAGCCTCATCCAGCAGGGCCTTTAGCTTCTCCACTGAGTCTTTGCTCTTGGAGTGCAGGTAGCTCAAACCCTTTAGGAAAACAGGGTCCAGCTCTAAACTCACAGTTCCAGCCATGACTGTGGAGGGAAAAAAATACTCATTAACACCAATGAACCAATGCGAACCAATGCTAATCACCACATCACAGACTGACAGTCAGGATTCAGACTCGTGCTCTTTGTAAAATTCATCTAAAAACAATTTCTTATCCCAGGTTATAGGAAAATATAAATATCCGTGGTGTATTTTAGCCATAAATCACCGTCTAAAAACTAGCTAGCTAATTACATTTAACAGGAAGCACACTAGCTAGCTAAGTCATCTCACCTACCTAGCTAACAAAGTGTAACTATTCTTTTATCGTTTTTCAGTACTAATTTTAACTTATTTTCTAACAAACTTTCTCACACGGATGGACATGTTCACCAAAAATAATAATTACAAACATTACCTCAGGTAAACGTCAGCTAGTTCTTGCTCTTCCTCTCATCGAGGCGTTATTTTTGTTTCCCCACCCCTACTCAGACACTGGCCGCTTCTGATTGGCTGGACATTTCCCGCCTCCCGCTTAGTATTTGTGATCACTCTGCCACCTAGGCGGCAAAATTGTCCAACCAGGAAAAGGCGCGTGCACGCCAAGAGGTGGAATTTTGTTCTAAAATGGTGGGAAAAAAACAAAAAAATACTGAATCTCTCGATCCGCACGGTTTAAAATTCCGGGTGGAAACAAAGTCTTTAACGATAACACGTACCTATGTGCGCCTACACACACCCATATTTTTATTAGAAATGTATTGTTTAAAATGTTAAATAAATTTTAACACACATTACTTGATGTTAAAAGATTTAGAAAGTTTTTAAAAAGTGACTGCAAATGCTGTTACACAGGAAATAAATATATTATTATTATTATTATTATTATTATTATTATACAATAAAACTTTTTTATTATTAAAATAAATAACATACAGCATTGCCTCTAAAATAATTGGGACAACAAGGTTCTTTTTCATCTTAGCCTACAAGGAAGATGTTGACATGAAAAGATCGGAATTTAGATCAAACATTTATATTCAGACTTTGAACACAACACCTTTTGCTCAAACCCAGTAATCTTTCAAGTGATCAAAAATATTCGAACACATGACTCTCAAGTGTTTCTTGTTAACCAGGTGTGTCCTGTAATACAGTGTGTGAAGAGCTTTGAATGAGTGTTATTGGTTTAATACCCAAGTAAACGGCATTTTTTTTTTTTTTTAAGGATAAACCAATATGAAGACCAGAGAACTGTCTACAGCAAGAAAGCAAGACATTTGTTGAAAAAACAGGGAGGACTAGTTAATCAAAATAAAAAAGATAATTATTATGAGCCATTACTGTTCTGCCCCACCCACCTAAACTACCTTACCTAGCCTCCATTTTCTTTCCACCATGAAAGTGGAATGTAGGTATGTAGGTAGATAAGATACCGATGAATGTGCGTCTTATCTATTCGGGAACATTTTAAAGTGATTTATCCATATCAGGTAATTACTTTTAAAAAATTGTTAGAATGTGAGCAGAGAGTCATTTAGTTATTTACTCACCCTTTCAAAGATTCAGAGATGGTAGTAATGTGCACAAACATTTCCTTTGCATAGTGGATTTTTAAACAGCAACATACACAAACACACATTACAACTGTAAATGATGAATGTGATATTTCTTGTAGCTACATGGCAATATTAATTGTGCTCCTTGCAGTGAGGCTTCATCTCAACATTATTAATGTCCAGGTGGTTGCCTAGAGGCTGCCAGCTGGCATTTTCAGCATTATTTATTCAATTCATGGGGAAATGGGAGTATTTGAACAGTCTTGAGAAGAGTCACAGAAGAAGATTCCATACTGTTCCATGTCAGTCACTAAAGAATGGTAGGATTTTTAGATAAAGTGAACTGCAGAGTGTTAGATGCTGTAGACCATTTCAACCTTTTTTCAGCATGAATTCATGTGGGCCGAATGAAATGAGGAACGAACGTGGAGCCTATACCAGGAACCTCAGGTCACAGTGCGGGACACTACAGGCATATTTTTGGACTGTGAGGATCCAAAGTATTCAGAGCAAGCCTACCAAGCACAAGGAGTACACCACTATGCTGCCTGTGATAAAAAAAAAAACACCACTAAGATTATTAGATAATAGCTTTTAACTAGCCGTTATTAAACCACTCAAGCAGGTTTACAGACATCTATGTATTCTGTGGTGATTAAAAGTTTGTGACACCTTTAGAGTTTTTGCCAAAAAAAAATCTCAAATCCTCAACGTAGATAAAGAGAACCAAACAAGAACCAAACATGACTAAAATTATGATCCTTAAGCTAATAAAAATTATATAATAATGCATGTTGTATACCAATATCAGCATGCGTTTGATTGCTTTTGTGGAATACTGTCTCCTGAATGTGTAATTAATATTAATCGTAGTGACGTATTGACACAAATCCAAGGATTTCTTCACAAAAATAAGTTTACTATATTTTGGAAATGACCATAAATTAAATTAGACGTGTACAATGGTCAAAACAGCAATTTCAGTGGTTGTGCGCTTTATTATTAAATATGAATTTAATAATGCTTAGTGCTTTAATTTAACCTGTCCCTGTCTCTTTAAGAAACGGCGAAGCTGCATTTTTATTTTTTACTTCCCACCTACATTCTGACAAGTACCGCCTCCTGCGCTAGGATTGGTTGGTAAGTCATATTCACACGCGACCAGCCCGCTGATTGGACAGCCGTAATGTAAAATTTTAAACTTGAGAATGTGAATGTGATGTGATGTGAATTAAAAGCGTGTAGATAACGCAACATAATTAAATTGTAGTTAGGCTATTTCAAAAATATAGTGAGAAATTTTGATTTTGTTAGCGAGATATATTATTTCGTAAATCCAACATTAAATAGTGCAATATCTAATAGCATCTTAAGTAACACCATGGTATTTTTTATAAATTAGATATTTCGCCATAAAAGCTTGGTTCACTCATTCATCGTCTATACCGCTTTATCCTGTATACGAGGTGGGGTACATCCTGGACAGGGTGCCAATCCATCGCAAGCAACACACACACACACACACACACACACTACGGGCAATTTGGGAACGCCAATTAGCCTAATCTGTAGGTCTTTGGACTGTGGGAGAAAACCGGTGTACCTGGAGGAAACCCACCAAGCATGGGGAGAACATGCAAACTTCATGCACACAGAGACGGGAATCGAACCTTTGATTATTGAAAATACCTTTGAAAATTAGATTTTTTTTTTTAATGTATTTATTTGGTTCGACGTTTAAAACGACGCTCGTGAGGATAAATGAGCAGCCGATCGTGGCGTATAACGAGAGCTCTTGTCCAATCCAAGCGCGGGATGGGGCGGGACATCTCAGAATACAGGTAGGTCGGCTATTGCGCCACGTATCGCCACGTCTCGCGCATGCGCACAAGGCTGAGTAGCACTTCCGGGGTCGGGGCAGGTTCCAGAGCGAAAACAACATCGCGCTCCGGTTCTGCAGGAAAGCGCTGCGGGAGTGAAGGAGTGTGTGTTAAAGAAGCTGGAGGTTTAAAGTTAAAGGTTAGAGAGAGGAGTTGTTAAACCGTGAGGATGAATTTCTTCAGGGGTGTGATGGGAGGACAGAGCGCCGGGGCGCAGCCTTCTGGAGTGGAGACTGTAAGTTCACTTTCACTTTATTCTTTTCCCTGATATAAATAATAAACATGGCTTTTGGAGTGCATTAGAGCATTATACACTCACTGTCATTCTTATAAAGGTGTTATAAATAAACCAACCTGCGCGAGGAGGCAGAGCTGATGGTGGTTAGCATTGTTAGCTTAGCTACACCGAGCTGCGTGGACCGGCTGTGTCCCAAATGTCTTCCTACAGGGCATGTAGTGCACTACAAAGGGGACAGGACAACTGTCCTGAGAAAGTAGGGGACAACACGGGGTGACTGCGCCTAATATTATAGTTATTTTAGTGTTTGACCTCAGGGTACAAACTCGGACTGTCTATTTACCTGTCAGGTGACAGGTGTGACATCATGACATTGTCCTCTTTGTAATGTATTTCAACAGTTATTGTCTCACAGTTCAGAGTTTCCTATTTGGCAGCAGAGCCACACACCCGACCTCTGAACTCTGACTCTGAACTCTGACCCCCTGACCCTGTTTAAACACTTCTTCCTTTCAGTAAAACTGATAAAGTCCTGAGTGTTAACCTGAGGGATGTCTTAATGGTGCCAGAGGTGACATATGAATCTGAGACACTGACACTCGCATCTTCACCCATGTATCACACTAACACATCATACGCGGGCTGACTTGGGTGTGTGTGTGTGTGTGTGTGTTTGTGTGTGTGTTGACAAGACAGTGGTGGTAGTTCTCAATATCACACACTTCGTCTCTTGAAACTCCTGTTTATGTTGTCGTGTTTATCTCTGCAGATCCAGAAACTGTGTGATCGTGTGGCCTCATCCACACTGCTGGAGGACCGCAGGGACGCCGTCCGTGCTCTCAAGTCCCTCTCTAAGGTCACAAGGACCACAACCCTATTTGTCTGTCTTCACATCTGTCCTGTCTGTCTGTCTTATCACAATTGCACCATCTGTCTGTCTCCTGTTTGTCTGTCTGTCTTATCACACCCACCCCGTCTGTCTCTGTCTTATCACACCCTGTCTGTCTTGATCATAACGTCTATCTATCCTGTCACACCACACTTGTCTGTCTGTCTTTCTCACTGTCTGTCAATTTGATGTCTTAATGTTTGTCTAAACACATCCACCCTTGTCTGTCTGAGTGTCTGTCTGTGTAAATGTTCCATTGTGTGTGAGACTGTTCCTGTGCCTGTCTATTCGCGTGTTTGTCTGTGTGTGTGTCTCTCTCTCTCTCTCACGTTCTCTCTCTCATTCACATAAGTTTGTGTATGTATGTCTGTATGCATGTTTTAGTGCTGATAAATACACAGTTTGAGTTGCTGTGAAAATTAATGTAGAATTGAAATGCTGAACTTTACAGAAGTACCGTGTGGAGGTGGGGGCGCAGGCGATGGAGCACCTGGTCCGTATATTACAGGCAGACAGGTGAGATCAAACATCTTTATCCAGTGAACTCTACTCAGCTGTTTCAGCAATCTTTACTAATTAAAAGTTTTACAGTCTTTATAATGTAATGGTCTGAGACTGAGATAAAGATGTGAGGTGTTTATCACACTGTCAACAGATCTGACTCCGAGATCCTGGGTTATGCCCTGGACACACTTTACAACATCATCTGTAATGAAGAGGAAGAGGAACAAGGTATTAACCCACCTTGCTAGTGTCCACTTTATGATTACACTGCAGCATATTTTTACTTTTATCAGTGTTTAAACCAGGGATTAAATTACAAATTATTAATTCTTTGTTTTGGTTTGTTCTGAACAGCATTAATATTTTTGCGGTCCTGCTCAATGAAATCAAGTACAGTTTTACATATACAGTGTGTAAAGGTGTTTATTCTTCCTGTTTTTGGAGCTTATGACGTCTCATTTGTTCTTTGCAGAATCATAGCCTTATTTCGCAAGACTCTGCTGTGCTGTAGCCAGACAGGAAGTGACAAATTCTGGGCAGGAAGTTCTCAAAATAACAGAATTAGCACTTTTTAAAATATCTAATAACATTTTTGTTTGTTTGTTTGTTTTTTTATTGTTAGTGTTTGGGATTTATTTTTTTGTCCCAGTGAAAATCTCTGGTTTAAACACTTATCTCAGCCGATGCTTATTCTAACGCTTTTCAATATCAGACAGTTTCCTAAAAGTGCATGCCATCACTGACTAATATTAGCGATGATTCATGGTGATGTGGATCAGTCTTTGATAGCTAACAGAATAAAAACAGCACCCATGTGACTAGATAATAGTTTTTATTTAGCAGTTAACAAAAATACTCGGACCACCTTAACATTGACATACATATATTGAGGTCATTTACTACTTTAACCAACGCTGTCTTAGAATTTACGCCTCATCACTGTAAAGGGAAAATTATATTGTTTTTGAAAAGTTTCTGATCTCGAATTTAAACACTTTTAATTTTTTTAACAGATTGTCCGATAAATTTATTCTACACCATTACTGATATTTGGCCAGATATTAGTGATGATTGTTGATTTAACAATTAGTTGAATAGTTGAATAGTATACAGTATTTTGGTGGGTTTGTGGCTTTGTACATCACCACAATGAATTTAATACAGTATAAAGCAATCTAGATGTGACTGAAGTGTAGACTTTCAGATTTAATTTATTTTAAGATTTTTAATGAAATATTCCGTTACTCACCAAAGAATTAAAACTATATTCTTTACAAACTTCCTCCATTTTTACAGGCTCAAAAATAATTGATTGATTGATAAGCTGCTTGATGACCAATCGAGAACAGGAAAGCTAGTTTAGGCTTTGCTAGACAAACAAGCCTGCCCAGTTCTGATACAAGATTCTTGAGTCAAATGAAACCATGATGAACGTGTAGCAGAATGATAAGAACAGAGGTATGAAGAAGGAAAGGAAGGGCTCATTATCCACAGCTTTCCACATCATCAAACATGGTGGAGGCAGGGTTTATGGCATTCGTGTGTATGGTTGCCTCTGGAACATATACAGTGTATAGAGCTCCACTTTTTACTCAGGTTTACGCAAATGCTGTAAAATTGATAGGTCTGATAGCGCTTCACAGTACAGATGTTTAGAATGAAAAAAATTTAGCTGAAGAGCATCCCAAGGCAAAGAACTGGAATTTGCTAAAAGGGTGAAGTCAGTCACCTGATCACCACCCAACTGAGTTGCTTTTCACTTTCTGAAGTCTAGGGTTGGTACTAATCCCACTGCCAATATGGAATCGGTATCTATATAAGCGGTATGTACTAGAACCGAATCAGAACACAGATTTAAGTGCCTTTGGTGCCACTTAAATGCTTGTGCAACCAATTGAAATATTTTTTATAATTGAAATATATTCTCTGAAATGGAAGGAAGAAGCATCATCACTCTCGCCGCATGTGAAAAGAAAATTTTCCCGACTGAGAAGACTTGAACACAAGTTGGGAGGCTCTGATAATGCAAATCCAGCTAATCTTTGTGGTAACGCGACTGTCCATGTTGTTTTTTTGCATTAGCACAAGGCGGGAAATGAGACCATCCAATGAGCACGCCAGTGCAGTAATTACACTTGCTCTTACGGTAACAGGTAGCGTTGGATAGCTAAGCTAAACACGTTTAATTAAAATGCTTAAGGCTAAATCTTTTTAAGTGTGACTGTATTTTACAACAAGGATTCCGATGCAACAAATGGCTTTACAATTGAAGAAGAGGAAACACATTAAACCTAATGAAACATTTGAGTACACGTTAGAGTACAAGTTCAAAGCAGGGACATCATCTGGAAGTGTGGGCAACCCCGACCCCAGTCAGACCAATACTAGCAAAGTCAAGAGAGGGGTCGTATTTTGCCAGATAAGGCAAATATGGTCATATTTCTGCAAAATAAATTCGAAATGGAAGTATAAGTCCAGGTATTGTTTAGGCACTGGTTAAAAAAAAAAAAACAATACCGAATCCTACTGAAGGCAGAACGACTCAGAAACATGGAAATGAAGTTGACTGCAGTAAAGTAAAGGCAAAGCAGCTCAAGCATGTGGTGATGTCTATTGCGCATTACGATTGCCACCAAACCCAGCCCACACTGAGTGATCTCAGCAACCAGGGCTTTTTGGAGGTCTTAACGTGCTCTAAAAGCACACAGGTTTGTCTGGTGCGTCTGGGTGGTGATGGCACAGGTGCTTTGCCCCACTCATCCTTGCTTGCAACTATATAATTTTGTTAAAGCCCTTACATTAATGCTGAACTTCTACACTCCAGTCACATTTTAATTCGTTCATTTCGAATCCATTGTGCTGGTGTACAGAGGGACAACTTCCAACATTAATTCACTGTCCAAATACTTATGGAACTGACGGTGTATTTAGGGATTTATAAGTTGACAGTATTCTGCCATTTTGTCTCAGGATTTACGTTTCTTCATTGTACTGAGACAGCACTGGTGAAAGTAGTAAATGACTGTAATGGGATCTCAGTTTAAATCGATACACCGGAAAAATTGAGGTTTCTGGTAAGCTGTGTGTACTGTATAGAGAATAGACAGATGTGACTGTATCTAAAGCAGTCGGGTCTAAAGCCTAAGTAAATTAACAGAGCGGTTTTATTTCTGCTGGCTGACTGATTCGAGATCACTTTTTTTTTTTGTTAAGTAAAGCCATATTCACATTATCTAACATGATAAACACTAACATTGTTTGTAGCTCACTAGGAAGTTTACAGCTCCACTCTATACAGTAGAACACGCATGGGTTTCGTGTCTCTGCTAATGGCTTATATGCTAACGGCTGATTAGCTCACATGCTAATAATGCTGTCTTTTTATTTATGATGTGTGCAATTCCCTTGAGTAAGTCTTCCGCCTATGTGCGAATGTGGCTTTGTTGTTAAACGACTACAGTAAAATGTGACGTTTCTGATCCCTACTTTTTTTCTTCCATGTTTTAATCCTGCAGATGAATCAGAAGGTAATTGTGTGTGTGTCTGTGTCTGTGTGTGTGTGTGTGTGTGTTGCACACATGAGACTTAAAACCCATTTTTCTCTTCCCTGCTTCCCCTCCTCTGGTTTTTGTTCGGTGATCCTGAAGCCACACTCTAAAACACCTGCCTAAACATCATTAGCATTAAGTATTAACCTGCAATCGCTATCATATTTAATACTGATCTTGGACTGCTGAAGTAATCATATGATAAAATTCATTTGGATAAACAGTTGTGTACTGATATAGTGTCAAAGAACAGGTAAATACCAGTGGCTATCTACTAATAGCATAATTCACATTTTATTTAAAATTATTTGGCAAGACACTCTTATTCAGACAAAATGTGACTTTTCCATCATAGGATGATAATAATAATAATAATATTAATCACGTTTATAGCATATGTAAATGTGAATAAATAAGATGTTCAGAATATTTTTGTAAAAGGAAAGAAAAACAGTTAGGGATTTAAAATGGCACATTAAATATTATACAAAAATAAATATTTGCAATTTATTTAAAAAAAATGTTTTGAAAAATTATGTCTAGAGGAAAAGTTCACTTTTAAAGAAAATAGTTTATTTATTATTAATATTATTATTATATGATACATATTAACTGTAAAGTGGTTCATATATATTTTTTTAAATAAATTAATTGTTGTAGTATTTTTTTTTAAAGCTAACGGTATCAGAAGGGCGTTATATTGGCCGGGACTCATTTTTAAATATTGTTAAAGAAAAGGTGATGTAATGTGTTCTTAAGGAACAACAGTTTAGCAACAATAGTTTAGCAATAATAATAATAATATTATTATTATTATTATTTATTATTATTATTATTATTATTGTTATTATTTATTACAGAAATGGCCAAAAACAACCATTAAAAAAAAAACATGATTTTATAAATCTGTGCTATTTCTTTGCTTATGTGACACATTTTTAAAATATTTTCAATTGAGTCATGTTTGTATAATTGATTTAAAATTCAATAAAATTAAGAATAAAAATCATATTGCCTAGGTTGTGCTGGAAAAAAGGGTCTCTATATTGCACAATTCTGAGCCATATGAGAGTAAACAAGCATGTTCATTAGAGCATTATATTATTGTACACTCTAATGAAAGCATGATACAGCGTATTTAATTATAAATGTAATGGTAAATAAATAAAAAAAAGGAAATGTTTGTGTCAGCAATAATGGAATATATAAAGCAGGGCACGGTGATGTGTGTGTGTGTGTGTCTCTCTGTCTCTCTCTCTCTCTCTCTCTCAACCTCTCTCAGGCTATGTTCACACTTCAGGGAAACATCTGATTCACATGTCTGATCCTGTTTACATTATGTTCTGAGTGTGTGCTGTATCTGACATCTGTCTGAATCGATCCCGCTCATAAACTGATCTGCATGTGCAGAAGGTCATGTAACGTGTCATTAAGCTTGCTATCAAAAGGCACAGGTTATTCAGCCACTTCTTTGGTTCATCTCTTTACATTTTAAAACCTTCTATAACCTTTTAATGTCACTGTTGACATGCTTGTGAATTGTGAAATTATGTGTTTACAAGGTCTCTCACTAACCCACTGAATCCTCCTTCACCCTCATCATCCCGTCTTTCCTAACATGACTCTAATGGCGAATGTAGAGCCCGATTGCATGAGTTTGGATTTGACTGTTTAGACCGTGGAGGTGCCACAAATCAGAACTGTATCTGATCTAGGATCAGGATCACACATGGGAGTGGATCGAATCAGAAATGGAAATATTAGAGTCCAAGTGATTAATAATAATAATAATAATAATGCAAAAACACATTAAAAACAGATTTGAGTCACATATGAGCAAAAAAGCCTGATTTGGTCCACTTTCGCCTGCAGTGTGAACGCAGCTTTCCCTGACCTTCTTCACCACTTTACTGGGAATAATAACAGCTTTCTGTGCTTTCATTATGACAATGCTGTTTAATAATATAGCTGTGTGTGTGTGTGTGTGTGTGTGTGTGTGTGTGTGTGTGTGTGTGTGTGTGTGTGTGTGTGACAGACGATGGACAGAGGAGGCAGGAGGATGATGTTGGTGTTCAGTTTGCTGAAAAGTTGATCCAGGATCAGGAGAACGTCACACTGCTGCTCTCTCTGCTCGAGGTCGACTTCATTCATAAACCCATAGAAGAATAATAATAATAAATGTTATTTATACTGTATACTGCATACATTCAGACATCTTATCTCTCTATTTATTTTATCAATTAATTTTTATCCATTTTATTTCCTATTTAACATTAAACCTATATACTTCTATCATCGAATCTTTACTTGAAATATCACCTAAGTAATATTAGAGCTATTCAGTTAAGTAGAAACCAAATCTCATTCTAAAATGTGATAAAGTATCATTTAAACACTAGAGTTTATTAATAAAATAAAGAATATTGAATTTACTCTTTAGTCTATAATCATCAGCATAATCTGAAAGTCTTCTGATGATTTCTTTGATGTCTTGTGTATGGTTTGCACACGCCAAAAACATCCCGAGATATTTGCAACGTTATTTAAAATAATCCTCAGAATGTTAACATTAACAGCAAAAGAACACAAGACAGAGGATGACTCAGTTACATAATGACAGTACTCAGGTACTCGTAGCGAGTTGGCTAATCTCAAGACGCTTCCAAGGAGCTGCAAGTGTCTCAAGGTTACCCATGATGAAGTTTCTGTCAGATTCCACCAGTTATTCAGTGGTGTTACATGAGAAAAGGCCCCAAAATATATGTATAGATACAGTGGGTCAAAAAAAGTATTTAGTTAGCCACCAATTGTGCAAGAGGCCTGTAATTTTCATCATAGGTATACCTCAACTATGGGAGGCAAAATAAGAAAATAAAATCCAGAAAATCACATTGTAGGATTTTTAAAGAATTAATTGGTAAATTCCTCTGTGAAATAAGTATTTGTTCACCTACAAGCAAGATTTCTGGCCCTCACAGACCTGTAACTTCTTCTTTAAGAGGCTCCTCTATCCTCCACTCGTTACCTGTATTAATTTAATCTTGTAACCTGTAAGGAATATAACTGCTTGAAACAAATCAGACAATAAGCATTAATGCTACTGAATCAAAAATCTCAATGGCCAAAACTCAGACGAAATCAGATCAAATCTAGCAGTTTTATCGGACATTTTATTAAGTCTGATACTGTGTATTGCTCTTCAGGTTAAGCTGACCTGCTTTTATGTAAATGTCCAACATAATAATTTTGTCATATCTGTGTGTGTAGGAGTTTGACTTCCATGTGCGCTGGCCTGGTGTGAAGCTCCTGACGGCGTTGTTGAAGTGTCAGTGCGCTCAGGTTCAGGGCATCGTCCTCATCAGCCCTATGGGTCAGTGGGTACACACACACACACACACACACACACACACACACACACACACACACACACACACACAGAGAGACAAACACACTAACAGTCACTGAACACTATTAGTATGTTAATTGGTTTGTTTGTGTCCGTAGGCGTGTCCAGATTGATGGATTTACTGGCAGATTCCAGAGAAGTGATCCGCAACGATGTAGGTTTTAGTCCCTTCAACACAGTCTGACATTTTCAGTGTACAGTGTTATTACCTTCACACACACACACATACACACCCACACACCTGACCTGACATGACATAACCTGCAGTGTGTGTGTGTGTGTGTGTGTGTGTGATTTTTCAGGGTCTCCTCCTGCTGCAGCAGCTGACTAAAGGAAACGCTGCCATCCAGAAGATTGTGGCGTTTGAGAACGCTTTTGAGAGACTGCTGGACATCATCACAGAGGAAGGGACGAGCGACGGAGGTGTAGAGACGTGTGCACAAACACGCATACAAACACATATACAGCACCTTGCAAAAGTATTCATACACCTTGAGGTTTCCCACATTTTGTCATATTACACCCACAAACATAAATATATTTTATTGGGGTTTTATGTGATGGACCATGGTGCATTTGTATTCAGCCCCCTTTATTCTGATGCTCCTAACTGAAATCCAGTGGAACCAATTGTCTTCAGAAGTAACCTAATTAGTAAATCGAGCCACTTGTGTGTAATTTAATCTCAGTATAAATACAGCTGTTCTGTGAAGCTGTCAGAAGTTTGTTAGAGTGAACAAACAGCATCATGAAACCCAATGAACACACCCGACAAGTCAGGGATAAGTTGGAGGAGTTTGAAGAGTGGCCATTGGAGAAGAATAGAAGAATACCACTGCGCCACCCGGAGGCCCAATGGCAAAGTGCTCGCCCTATCATCCGGAGATCACAGGTTCGATTCCCGGGTGATGCTGTAACTCGGGATGAGAGGTACTCGGTGGTCCCATATTAATCAGAGCCAAGCTCTGTGAGCTCGCGCAAGCAGAAGGAGTGGATAGCGCTGTCCTCCGAGTGTTACGCCACCCCCAACGGTGTGTGAGCGAGCAGTTCGGAAAGCTGTGGTCAGCTGGCATCACGTGGTTCGGAGGAAACATGTGATAGTCTTCGGCCCTCCTGACTGACTGGTAGTAGTATCCTTAATGTGGGAACCCACTAGTGACAAGGAGGAATTGGACACGACTAAATTAGTGAAAAAATTTGGGGGGAAACTCAAAAAGAAAAAAAGAAAGCCATAAGAAGTCCAATTTGTGACAAGCCATGGTCGAGACACACCAAACATGTGGAAGAAGGTGCTCTGGTCTGATAAGAACAAAATTTGACTTTTTTTCCTAAATGCTAAACACTATGTATGACATACTAACACTGTGCATTGTGTTGGCAGCATGAGGTTGTGGGGATTCTTTTCTTCAGCAGGGACAGAAAAGCTGGTCAGAGTAAATATAACTGCATGCCACACTTTTCAAATATTTATTTGTAAAAAAATTAATACATTTAAGCCGTTTATCATTTTCCTTCCACTTCATAATTATGCGCCACTTTGTGTTTGTCTTTCACATAAAATCCTAATAAAATACATTTGCGATTGTGGTTGTAACGTGACAAAATGTGGAAAAGCTCAAGATGTATGAACATTTTTGCAAGACAGTGTGTATATACAGTACACACACACAGACTCAACCATTAGCTCCTAATCCTGTGTGTGTGTGTGTAGGCATTGTGGTAGAGGACTGCCTGCTCCTGCTGCTGAACCTCCTAAAGAACAACAGCTCTAATCAAAACTTCTTTAAGGAGGGTTCTTTTATCCAGAGGATGAAGCAGTGGTTCCAGCTGGGGGAGGAGAGTGGTGGAGGCTGGTCCGCTCAGAAAGTCACCAATCTACACCTCATGTTGCAGGTCTGGCACACACACACACACACACACACACACACACACACACACACACACACACATGTTCAGATAGAGAGACAAATATGATTAAACTTGTATTAACGTTACTGAACATCAAAAGCTCCAGATTTTTCATTCCGGATCCTGAGATTAAAGTAAATCTCGGTTACCATGGCAACTAGCATGGTACCATGATGCTAGATGTGTTTTAGGTAAGACAGCGTAAATCCCTGAATAATCACACGCCATGATGGACATTGAAGACATATTCTCGTACACGCGAAGGAATGCTATGCCAGCTAGATGCACAGTTTGAACTCTAAACTGTGAGGGGCAACATTGAGGAAAGTGCTATCTGCCCAGTTCCTCCTGCGTAAGCTCATCGACACCCATCGCTGACTAATGTCCCTGTGACTGATACAGGAGCGCGAGTACACCTCTCTGCCTGAGCACACGGGCAATTTCCATCCTTTGGACACTTGTGGCATAACCAGGGTTCAAACTTGTGATCCATGGGTAATGGGGTAAACGCTTTTCTGTCGCGCCATTTAGGAACCATGTGTTTGCTTTAAAGAATTATATCTGGTTATTACTAAATAATAGGGACGGGAATCAGCAGGGATCCCCGATACGATTTCACGATACACAGGTGCCGATTCGATTCTGTTGGAAATACGCTGTGCTCCTTGCCAGCGTGTGAGTAGTTTAGGACCTGTAGAATTATAGTGGAACTGCAACATTTTTCACCACTTCAGATGCAAACATACAGTCTATAAATTAAAACTTCATTTTAAAAATTCTATTTTGGAGTCAGCAGTGATGCATCAGCAACAGAGTGAATAGAGCATATATTTGTGAAGCAGCTCATCAGCATCGTGCTTCCACCACAGAATGAAGTTCTGGGAATGCACTATATTTACAGTTTGCACTATAGAATACAGTGCAAACTGTATTTCTATAGCTTTCATTCAGAGTTTTGTGTTTGTTTGATGTCTCCAGCTGGTGCGTGTAATGGTATCCCCAATGAACTCTCCTGGAGCGACGGCGAGTTGTCAGAAGTCCATGTTTCAGTGTGGCCTGTTACAGCAGCTCTGTACCATATTGATGGCTACTGGTGTTCCTGCTGATATCCTCACTGAGGTACACGTACACACACACAGGTCTCTCATGTTTCAGTGTAAATAATGTAAGGCACGATTGATTTGCTGATAAAAAATGAAACATTAGTAGATCTGCCTGCTTCATGCACGTACCTATTCTTTTAATTATTTAACGACTCTCCCTCGTTAACACTCTGTACAGACGATCAACACCGTGTCTGAGGTCATCCGCGGCTCACAGGTCAATCAGGATTACTTCGCCTCTGTAAACGCCCCATCCAACCCACCACGGTGAGCATCCGCATCCTTCCGTATATGGCATGGTCTGGCTCTGTCTTAGTGTGAAGTCATAATAGAGGTCTGGTCTTCTTCTTGTCTTCCTGTTGTTTACCGGCGGGTGGCATCCACTATGCTGCATTACCACCACCTCCTGGTCTTGATCTTCCTCATCTTCCTTTCAGTTTATATCGTAGTTGCATCATCCTTAAGAACCCATGAAAATATTTTCTCCTTCTAATAAATGAAAGGAGGTGTGGCTTTCTAATAAATAAGGTGTAGCCTTATAGTAAAAGAGGTGTAGTAAAGGAGGTGTAATAAATGTACAGTGGAACCTCGGATTGCGAGTAACGCGGTTTGTGAGTGTTCCGTAAGACGAGCAAAGATTTTTAATAAATTTTGACTTGGAAAACGAACAAGTTGCTTCTGAGTGGTAAAGTGCTCACCCTGTCATGTAACCTCTCGCAGCCGGAGGTCTAGACGGAGCTGATTGGCCGAGCTCTCTCAGAGGGGTGGGATGAGAGGTACTTAGTGCTCCAACATTAATCACGGCTCTGCAGCCAATCGGGGCGTCTGTGAGCTCACACAAGCGGAAGGAGTGGATAGCGCTGTCCTCCGAGTGTGTTACGCCGCCCCCAACGGTGCGTTAATGAGTTCGAAAAGATGTGGTCTGCTGGAAACACGTGACAGTCTTCGGCCCCTTCCGACTGAGTAGCAGTAGTAGCCTTAATGTGGGAGCCCCCTAGTGACGGGGAGGAATTGGACACGACTAAATTAGGGAGAAAATCTGGGA
>JAQMYJ010000039.1:6594723-6614459 GCA_030014305.1 Clarias laeviceps | reverse complement strand
CTCATGAAGGCCGTCCCAGGAGGGCGAGACCAAAACCTACCTCTGCCGCAGACGAGAAGTTCATTTAGAGTTATCAGACTAAAAAATGACCAATTAACAGCACCTCAGATTAGAGCACGTTATGAAGTCTTCACACAGCATAAGGAGCAGAAACATCTCACCATTAACTGTTCAAAGGAGATTAATGCATTTTTTGGACGCCTTCAGCATTCCTTTAAATGTAGAAAGAAATAAAACTCAGGAACAATCATGGAGTTAGAAAGTGACCCCAAACGTTTGAATGGTAGTGTATATAATGTGTGTTTTTTTTCCCGGATTAGGCTTTCCTCAACTAATGTAACAGCAGGTAAACCTCTAGTAAGTGGCAATTTTTGTAAACTGACAAAACACATGAAAAGTGAAAGCATGAAAGTGAAAGATGAAATAATAAATATTGCGCACACAGAATGAGTATATACACAGAATGACAATATACGCAAATGTAGAATTTAATGACACTTTTGCAAAAAGCATTTATCTTCAACTGTAATTAGTTTTTTACTTTTATTAAATTTGTTTATTTGCGATACAGCATATATAAGGTGTGTAAATCTAAATATAAAGTAAAATCAGATGTGCTACTATACATACACTAGAGAATACCCGCGGCGCTGCCTGCATGCAGATCCTGATGCCTGCGTGCTATCATTACCTGCGAGTGGAGTGTGTGGTCAACTTGCTGCCGCTCCTCAGGCTGCTCCTATGTTTCGCCAGCCACTATTTCTGCCTGTTGTGTGCGCGCTTTCACTGTAGACACTTCGCAGTCTGATCTGGGATCTCGGCTTGACCTACCTGTTTCCGCCATAGACAATACTGTCTACTGTCACAATCGGTGAGGGATGCCTGTCACACTATCACAGTATGAAGTTGATGATGACACTGCCTGCTGATACATTCAGTTAGGAATGCTTGTGACATGTCTATGACGGAACGCTTTTGATAGAAGTACCTGTGCAAACACCAACCAGACACCAAACAAATTACTGTTTATCTATATGAATGTAAAATATATTGCAGTCAGTCACTAGAGGGCGACTAATATTAATCATCTCACTTGCATGCTGCTGTCAATTTGTTCATGTGTGTGTGTTTGTGTGACTTCTGGTAGTAACAACAGCAAAACATGTAATTAAGATTATTTTATTTTATAATTATTAAGAAAAATCTGAATAATATATATCTATTACAAAGTAATTATATGAGCTTATACATTAAGTAATACTTTTCTCCTAATGAAATAGGATATATTATAGACATTCAAATTATGTTGTTTTCATTATTAATTTAAATAAAAGAATGTAAAAAAAAATCTACTCTCAGATTGTTGTTACAATTTACCTTTACAAATGCGTTTTTCCTTCAGATGTGTATGCGTATGCGCATTTTTGTGTGTGTCTGTGTCTTAATAATGTTTTGTGTTTTATCTTAAAAAAAACCCAGTAATTAATGTCATAACTGCAGTTTGTTTAGACTTTGATTATGAAGTTTAGAGACAGGTCGGTCCAGCGCGTAGTGTGGACGTTCAGTGGCTGTAATGTGCAGCGTAAAGATTGAGACACGCCCAGAGACGGAGGACAGGAGATAAGAGGCAGACTGAGACAAAGACAGAGAGAGAGAGAGAGAGAGAGAAACCACACCCTGCCCACTGCACTTTAAATAAAGGGTTCTTGGCTTAATATTAAAAGGCTGGAAGTTTCCACTAAGTGTTCGCCTTTTGTTGTAAGACACATTATTTTGGGTGTTGTGACTTTTCTCATCATAATTAAAAGCCTTTTTAGGTACAGTTTAACTTCGGCCCACTGAAGCCCAGCAGGTGAACCCCAATGCCTGCTGAGGGAGGAACCAAGTCCAGCTGTGTATCTTTAATTATTTTTAGAATGTATAAAGATGAGGCCTCATGGTGCACTGTCGCCATGCACCTCCAGGGTCTGGATCCAATTCCCATCCGAAGTCTACATGTGCATGCTTGGTGGGTTTTTTCTTGTGAGTTGTGTGAGTGGGTGGACCCTAATTAGCATAAGTGCTATAGAGAATGAGCAAAAGTGAGAGTGAGTGAGTGAGTGTATAAATATGGTACCCTTAATGGTCCCATAAAATCCCTTTATTTCTCAGAGTCTGCTAAGATAGCTGTGTTAGGTGATCAATGAGTAAATGATTAATAGCTTGAAGAAGTCTGGGCTTGTAGACCTGGGAACAGAAGCAGGGAGGGGCTCAGACTTGAGACATTAAGAGCTTGTAGAGTCTGTAGATAAGAAAGTAGAAGTATGGATGATTAGATCTCAGGATGTGAGATAAGTGTATTGTAACATGTGGAAATGTTGACTGGAGAACCTTTAGAAGAAGGAAGCATGTTTTTGAGGGATGCAGCGCTCTGAGATTTCTATCTCTTTAAAAGAGATTTATTTATCGCAGGTCACACCAGAGCGCTGCTGTTTCCTGGACTCTGATTGGTCAGAAAGTGTTCTCCATAACAACAGCTCTGACAGTAGCACACATTCTCATTCTGATGCTTTATGGTTTCTATAGTAGCTCATGACCAATGCACATGGTCTCTTGACTCATCAACCAACACACATACATACACAGTAATACATTTTATTTCACATTAATGAACTTGAAACATTCTCCTGCATCAGTGCATCTTTCAAAAGAGTCAAGAGATTACCCAGTGAATGGGGGGAAAGGGGGCGGGGCATCCAGGAGCAATTATTATTGAATAGTTCATACAGTATGTAGCGTTCATATACCAAGCTGTTTTTATTAAACAACAAACCAGACTGTTCTTTTAAGTTGTAATTTTGAGTTGTAACTCGTGACACTGTACTGTGCTGTTAAAACACGTGGCTCTTAAGCCAGATGTGTACATGCTGGCAGGGCCGAAGGGGATGATTCCATCAGGTGTCAGTATTGTATTCTTTACATAGAGTAATTTTAATACTACCACATAATACATCAGTACCCCTCCAGCTCCTGTCTCTTATTACCAAAACTGTTAAATAAACAAACATGAACATTTTATTTTTTACTGACACACACACACACACATTTACTCAACATACCATTTCATTACCATCTATGCCAACAGCATGACCCGCTTTTTTTCTGAATCCCGTGCCAAGTTCTCCTCCTTTGCAAATAAGATAAGAGCGGCGTTGCACGAACTCTCCCAGCTTAGCGTTAATGTTTAGCCTGATAACTCGTCTCGCAGGGGGCAGGAGCCACAGTGCTTTTCTTCACTCGCCCGTCTTCCACTTGCACTTTATGTGTTTGATCGGGTGACAAAATGGAGGAGACGCTCGAGGAGAAAGTCCCCATTGAAATGAAAGTCCCTGAGGATGACCAAGGTACGAGTTTGAGTTTGAGAGACCAACTTATTCTTCTTCTTGTGTGTAAACATGAACTCAGTGTCAGTGTGGAGGAGCTTGACGCGGGTTTATTTTAATTAGCCACAGCAAATTACCATGTTGTCGTTATTGCTGTTTGAGGTTGTGTTAGAGTTCATGGTGTTTGTGTTTGTTAATACGCAATAACTCTTTATTTTTTTAAGAGAACCTCTCTAAACATACTTTTACACAAAAACAGTATTTAAATATTATTGATATTATTATAGGCTTTGCAGCTTTGCACTGACTGACATGCCTACCGAGCGCTACTCATCACAACAAACCACATTTCACAAGGACATAGTGCACTTTTTAAAACATCAGCCATTAGCTATGTCCTAAATGCTAAAACACACATTGATAGATAACCTCTTCCTTTTTCAGGCTTTATAATGAATTAGAATTACAATAGAAGGGTATTTTTATGCTAACAGCTAATTAGCTAATTACCTATCATTCTCTCAGTTATTTTCTTTGGTAACTTTTACATTCATTAGAATATTCTACCTGCTGTGAATCTGTTAGCATGACCCATTTGCCAACCAAAGGAATGTGGGGTATGTTTCCAGGAGGGACCGGTCGGCGGCTGCGGGATCGGGATCTGCTGAGGAAGAGGAAAGCCGAAGCAGAAGAGCGAGCAACTAACCAGTGGGTTTATGGGTAAATTTTTGCCTGTGAAGAGTACTGTGGGTCCATTAGCATCGCAGAACCATTGTACACTTCACACACATTTACATCAATTATTTGGCTTTTTGTTTTTTTCTTATCTGATAATTTAAAGTCTCATGTTTAGCACAGAACTGTGCAGAAGGTCAGGATGAAAATTCTGGAAATTGCTGTGACAGGAACCTAGAAAATTACGATGTGCAACTTGGGATACTTAGGATGAAGCAAATGTGTATATATATATTTTTTTACATAAAACTGCAGCAGTTCTGAATGGCTGAGATAAGTGTAGTATGCTCTGATTGGCTGAGAACAGTATAATGAATTCAAATTGGTGGAGAACAGTGCAGTTTGTTTTAAATGGGTTAGAGAAGTATGGTGTGTTCTGATTGGCCGAGAGCACTACAGCCTGTTCTGACTGGTGGCAGACATTGTATTTGTCTTCTGATTGGCTGATGTCAGTTCAGTGTGCTCTTTTTTGCTGAGGGCTGTCCATTGTGTTCTGATTACTGGAGAGCATTACAGTGTGTTCTAATTGGATGAGAGCAGTATAATGAATTTTTCATTGGCTGAAAGCAGTATGGTGAGTTACAATTGGCCGAGAGCACTACAGTGTGTTCTGACAGGTGGAGAGCAGTATGGTGTGCTCTTTCTGGCTAAGAGCAATATGATGTGTTATGATTGGCTGAGTGCGGTGTAGTGTGTTTTGATTATTTGAGAGCTGTATAATGTATTATGATTGGTTGAGAGCGGTGCAATGTGTTCTGATTGGCAGTATGGTGTGTTTTACTCTCCTGGAAAAATGAGGAGACTAATGCAACAATGTCTGATAACTTAAAAAATAAAATATTTCCCAGTTGCACCCAGCAGTAAGTGTTTTATACTGCATATTGCACACAGCTTGAAGACTTCTTCAACTGAAAAACCAACAAGTTCTCTTTTTTGAAACCCTGCAGAGCTCAGAGCAGTAAGCGAGCAAAGAGGGAGACAAACAATGTTCCGAAAAAGAAAGGCAGACCAAGAAAGAACGTCCCTGTGACAGAACAGCCTGAAATGACGGAACAGCCTGAAATGACAGAACATCAAGATGCAGGCCAAACAGAGGAAGTGGTTACCGCCGTGGTTACTCCACATTCTGCCCCTGTTTCTGCCCAACTGTCAGCAGCTCCTGATCTGGATGTCCCAGAGATTCCTGCTGCAGTTTCTGCCCCTATCCCTCTTCTTACTCCTGTCAGGACTCCAGAGGTAAAGCCCAGCAGTGAAGCCCTTTTTCAAGAGGTTCTGATCGAAGATCTCGGCCCTGATGAGGAAGAGGACAAAGACGCCCATCAAGATAAACTTGTAATCGATCAAGGTAGTAGCCCTTAAAGCCCAGAGCATTTTAATCATTATTTGTTTTGCTGTTTTTTTTTTTACATAACATATATACACATATGGCTCGGGATTGTGCAGTATAGAATAGCATATCCTCAGCACAAAATAGCCAATATGATGAACTGAATTTTAGTTCCAACTATTTAACCAACCAAACTACAGAAACATGACTGAGAATAAAAGGGTTACACAGGCAGAGAATAGCACAGATACACATGATCACATTTTTTAATGTTGTTTTGGGGTGTTTCTATGACCTAAGTAATAATAAAAATATGCTCATTTTGAGAGTTCTACATTTTTGCAATATCATATAATCCCCATAAATATAATATATTCCCATATTCTAGTAGTGGTAACATTTACTCTTTATAAAATTAAAGATCACTTTTATTCTACATGACATAACCGAAAACCCAAATACACAGTTTGATGTCTGAAGCCTCCATGTTAACACCGGCAAGATTTCCATATAAACACATATATCTTTATTTAATCGTCATTATATGCCATGTTACCAGCACATGTCTTTGCCGCTTGAGTGTTAAGGATTTTAAACACTACAGTTTAGATTTAGATCATTACATGTATTGAAGCCAGGTTTATGGGATGTAACCCCTCAGGAGTTAGCCCAGTGTTGGAATGGAGATCTTTTGTGTGAAGAAATGTAGTACATTTAGCAATCAACAATTACTTTGAAGTTTATTGATCCTGACTAATTTTAATGATATATCTACCAATAACATGCAGGTTGTCTCTTTGCAGGTGGTGCTGAGGAACCGTCAGCCATCGAGCTCGCTGAACAGAACAAAGCCTTCTCAGATACAGTGTTAGCGTCGCCTCAGCTCGACCCCCTTCCTGGAAACCTTATCTAATCCATTCAGTTCCACATAACGTTGCCTTATCTTGATCACTTTGTATTTCTCTGGTTAACTTTTACTTTTGTTAAATTTCTAACGTTTGTATGAGAAATAAGCCTAATAAAATGAACCAGTAGCTCATCAAACGGGTCTCGGCCTTACGTGTAATTTTAATTAGGAACAAATGTATATTTATTAACGTGCCTATTGCATTCTAATGTTGTTTTCTTGAGCCTGAAGACATTTTTCTGCAACATTAATCATTTTAAATAAAAAGAGAAACAGTGAATTTGTACGACTGCTGTTCTGAGTTTTTATTTAATAGCAAAATATGGCAAGACAGTTGTGTAAAAAAAAAATACACAAATAGGGCACACTTAAAACATAATAAAGACTTATATTGCAGTGTTAATATACAATATTTGTGTGGTTTGTAACATGCTACATTATTAACTAAGCAATCTTAAACACTTATTAAAAAACTAAGCGCTAACTTGATTGTCCAGCTTTAAATTATTTAAATCCCGCCTCCTGCGCTCTGATTGGTTAGTTACATCAACAGTATCCAATCAGTGGACAGTATTTAAATATAAGCTAGATGGCGGGAATGATATGCAAACGATGCAACCAAATATTATAAATTACTATAAATACCATTTTGTTTTTATTTATCTTAACAATATGTACGTTTACGATATAATTCGTTGATTAGCGTTAGTATGATTAGCGTTAGTTCGTTGTCCGTTTAAAAAAATAAAAAATAAATCCCGCCTCCTCACGTTGTGATTGGATACTCGACTTAAAATCGTCCAATCAGAGGTCGGAGATAGATTACAAACTAACCAAGCATAAGGTAGAAGGCGGGAATGTATTAGCCAATCATAGTTCAGCAAGCAACAGCCAACAAACCAATCCTAACGCACGAGGCGGGGATACTTTCTATCCAATCATGGAGCAGTAGGGCGGGGCTTTGTTACAATGCGGAAGTGAATCAACAACACGCTTTCTAAAGGGCAATCTAAGGCATATCCAGATATTGCAGTGGTAATCTAAAATCAAATTTAGGTTTATACGATTTAGACCCCTGTGTAGCTGGATTCTCTGTCTTAAATTGTAAAAAAATATATATATAAAAATGTCGGCTGGCACGTGCAGCTGTTCCGAACATGTGCAGTGGCTCAAACAGCAAGTTTCAGTCATGAGGAAAGAGCTGAAGAACCTCAGGTAGGTGTCTTTAGCATAACAGCTCTTAGCATAATGTATAAGCTGCACCCACCGCACAGGTGACTGGAGTTCTCGTGAGACGTGCACAAAATATTGGTGCCCCTCCAAAGGAATATCACTACGCATATACACCCTAATCAGCCATAACATTATGACCACCTGTGTAATATTGAGTAGGTCCCCTCTTCTGCAACCAAAACACTGATGCACTGTGTGTGTATTCTGACACATTTCTATCACAACTAGCTAGCATTAACCTTGTCATCAATCTGATCTACACTAGGTCTTCTACTGGATCAGACTACACGGGCCAGCCTTTACTCCCCATGCATCAGTGAGCCTTGCCCATCCATGACCCTGACTCAAGTTCACTGGTTTGCCTTCCTTGGAATTTTTTGTAGGTCCTGACCACAGCAACCTGGAAATATCCCACAAGATCTGCAGTTTTGGAGTTGCTCTGTCAGACATCAAAATTTGGCCTTGCCCATTTGTTTCTGCTTCCAACACAGCAACGTCAGGGACAAAAGGTCCACCTGCTATCTAATACATCCCGCCCCTTCCAGTTGCCAGTGTAACGAGATATTGTAACTATAACTACTGTGAGAAGGGCCAAATTGGGATTGCTAGTCAACTGGGTCACAACAGCTGCATCTCTTGTGGGATGTTCCTGGTCTGCTGTGGTCAGAACCTACCAAAAGTGAGGACGGGTTCCCTGTTGAGTCTGGTTCCCCTCGAAGTTTCTTTCTCAGGGAGGTTTTCCTTGCCACCGTCGCCCTCGGCTTGCTCTTCAGGAACCATCTGATAATTTCGATTCAAACACATTTTCTAACATTTCATACACATTTCCATAGTTTTTGATTCTGTAAAGCTGCTTTGTGACAATAACCATAACAAAAGCGCTCTACAAATCAAAATGAATTGAAAAGTAATCCGAGGAAGGAAAAGCAGTGAACAGACAACAGGGTCATGGGTGGCCAAGGCTCATTGATGCGCATGGGGAGTGAAGGCTGGCCCGTGTAGTCTGATCCAAAAGAAGTGCTACTATAGCTCAAATTGAAGAAATGGTTAGGGCTGTTTCTCATAGAAAGGTGGCAGAACACACAGTGGTCATAATGTTATGGCTGATCGGTGTGTTATCATGATCTAGAACTGTAATGATGAGGCAGTGGTGCATGATGGGAGAACTTCTGATGTGTGCGTTATGTTTTCAGGCAGTGTTTGGAGAGTTCGGTTCGAGCCCACAGGAAACACATGGCATCTCTGCACTCTACACTGAAGGATGTTCTCGATAACAAGCAGATGATGAAGAAGAGTCAGTCCTCCTTCTCCTCTTCTTCATCGTCATCATCATCATCATCCCTTGCTCAGAGTGCAAAGGGGATGGAGCTGTCTTTAGAGAGAGGTTAACACACTACACTACACTGAGATTATTACACATCGTTTACAAACACTTGCATCCCTTTTAATGTTTTGTTTCAGTGAAGAAAACCCCATAAATCTGTATTTTTAACAGATTTCATGGACAGACACTGTTATCAAGGTTACATTTACCTAGTTAGCTAATGTAACACCGCCCAAAAGATGACACATGGAACTTGTAAACATTGTATGTCCTTCCCTTCTTTTTCTCTTTTCTCAGGACATATTCGCACCGCTCCCATCGGATTTATCGCTTCCTGTTTCGATCAGAAGAACGGGACACCCAGACAGCCGGCCGTCTGCAGCTCGTCTCGAGCTCGTCTCAAAATTCAGTCCAATGTTTTCAACAACCCTGAACATGCTCTCACTGGCCTGCACCACTACTCCCACGTCTGGTGTGTGTGTGTGTGTGTGTGTGTGTGTGTGTGTTTAGTAACAGTATATGTGATCGATTTTTAGTTATTTACTGTTTTATTTAGGAATCACGTGCACTTAATATCTCATACTTGACTAACAAATCATTAGGTTCATCAAAATCCTGGACACACACCTACTTCCAAGGAATGCTGTGTGTGTGCACGTGTATGTATTGAGTGTAAAATTTAAATGGATATGTTTGAAAGTTCATGGTTCGTTTAGAAATTAATTTAGAATCAAATCAAGAATTCAGGATGTGATTCTAAGATTCAGTTCAGGAATCAGTTTAAGATTCGGATTCAGGATTAATTTTGGTTCTTCAAAAAATCTAAATCATCTGCAGGAACTCAGGACTCAGGATCATTTAAGGATTCAATTGGGAATCATTTAAGAGCATGAATTCAGGATCTAATAAACAAATATGACTCAGGAGTCTAAGAATCTAAGATTCACTTCAGGTTTAAGGTCTAGGTTAATAATCAGTTTTTGGATTAATTTAGACAACTTCCCAGATTGATTTACATATCAGGAATCATGAACGCGCAGGAATCATGATGATCCGCGCTCATGAAGAGAAGTCTGATTAGAGTGTTTATTGTGTAAAAGGTGTGTTATAAGTTCTGTAGAGACAAAACCACGGTACGGGAGAAGATCACACTCTTCAGTCTGGTTCTTTTTTTCTCCTGCATTTTTTCCCTCATCTCCAGGCTCATCTTTCTCTTCCATAAGAATGGACACATGAGCTATAAAGCTAAAGTGAAGCCTCCTCGACTGAACGGAGAGAAAGTGGGAGTTTATTCCACGCGCAGCCCTCACAGACCCAACGCCATCGGCCTCACCCTCGCCAAGCTGGACGCTGTCAGAGGTCAGTGGACACACGCTCCACAGCGGGTCACGACACACACACACACACACACACACACACACACACACACTCACTCTTCAGCTGGTCAGGACACACATAAACGCACACAGTCTACTACGGCGGGTCAGGACACACACTCCTCATTCAGTGGATTGAGAGGCGCACACTCTATTACAGCAGGTCGGGAGACATACAGTACACACACGCGCACACTCCATTTTCTTTACTGTAACTGACTAGTAAAGATGTCAGAGGCCACACCCCCTTCATATCTGCTCCTTCTTTCCCTCATGTCTGTTCTCCAGGTGATGTCCTGCACCTGTCAGGTGTGGATCTGATCTCCGGCACTCCCGTGCTCGACATTAAACCCTATATCCCTGAGTACGACTCTCCCGTCACACACACCATGCTGCCTGTAGAGCTCCAGTGCCAACAGAGAGTGCACCCGGACACAATTGACACCTGGGAGGAAGCAAAACCCATAGAACCGGAGGGTTTGGAGAACTTATGCGCCTCTTCCTCTCACTCGGAAGCTGGCGAGAGGCAGGGTGAGGTTGTGGAGTTTTCAGCAGGATCTGATGTTAGCGGTGTGCTGGAGGAGGTGAGGGAGTTTCTCCAGCAGGGGGCACTGTGCTCACAGAGCAGGGCTGAAGATAAACACACCGACACAGCAGCAAGAGCACAAGAGGAGGAGGTGTGTGTGTCAAAGAGCAGTGTCGCATCCTGGATCAGACACCCTCCTGTAGACACTCTGAGTGTGAGGTTCACTCCTACTGCTGAGAGGGAACTCGCCGACTTCCTGCCTCCTCACAGCTCAGGTCTCAGCCTTTTGAACTAAAAATTTATTTTAAAAATAATAATCACTTTTTTATTTTAGTTAGATAGAAAGATCAGTCTTTTTTATATAATCAGACAAATACTGTACAGCTTTTTTATTTTATTATTATAATTTTTTAAGATGTTTGGGTTTGATGGGTGTTTTCTCTCATAGACAGCTCTCTGGTCTTCATGTTGGTTAATAGTTTTTAACAACAGATGCATTCTCACAGGTAAAACTCACTTACCTGCTTAAAAACTGAGTCTTAAAGGAAACACCTGGGCAACAAAAACAAACACCTGTTCCAGTATTTTTGGTCATTTGAAAAAAATGGGCAGGATCAAACAAAAACGTGTCATATTCTAAGCTGTTTAACACATCTAGATCTACTGTGTATATCAGCTGAAAATTTGAGCCATTGTCTCATCTTCCTTTTCTGATCTCAAGCCCAAATGTCAAATGTATTGTTGTATCACAAAAACAAAATAACAGGCCTTGCTGTTCCAGTACTTTTGGAGAATGTTGTTCTTGTAGTAAATGCAAAACCTTCTCATGTGTTTAATCAGACTTAGAAAGGCCGAAGTTCCAGTTCCTGAACGGTCCAGAGGAAGCAGCCGCCGCCATCTGGGGAGTTTTAGCAGCTGATCCGAGATCAGTGTACCGGAGAAAGCGCTGCAGCGATCGCCTTTTCTTCTTCACTCTGGACACGGCTCACGTCACATGCTGGTTCGGGGACGGGTTCGCTGAAGTGCTGAGTGTGCGGCCTGTGACGAGAACAGATACACAGGCTCAGGGTCGGAGTGCGCCTACCTCTGTCGCCTCGTCTTTCTCTCAGATATAAACTCTATGTAATAAAGAAATTCTCTGAATCATCATTATAACAACTTGTGAGTGTGTGTGCGTGTTCAAATCTTTAAAGTTTACTTTAATACTTTTAAAAACGTAAAAGCGCTATGTAAATTAACCTGAATTGAAATCGAACTGGCGACACGGTGATGTAGTGGTGAGCACTGTCGCCTTGCACCTCCAGGGTCCGAGTTCGATTCCCGGCCAGGCTCGATTACCGTCTCTGTGTGCATGGAGTTTGCATGTTCTCCCTGTGCTTGGTGGGTTTCCTCCGGGTACTCTGGTTTCCTCCCACAGTCCAGAGATATGCAGGTTAGGCTAATTGGCGTTCCCAAATTGCCTGTAGTGTGTAAATGGGTGTGTGAGTGTGTGTATATGTGTGTACCCTGCGATGATTTGGCACCCTGTCCAGGGTGTACCCTGCCTCGTGCCCTAAGCCACCTGGGATAGGCTCCAGGTCCCCGCGATCCTGAATACAGGATAAAGCAGTATAAAAGATGAGTGAGTGAGTGAAATCGAACTAGGTGGCAGGGTGGTTCAGTGGGTCAGCACTGTTGCCTTGCACATCTGGATTCCGGGTTCGTTCCCCGCCTCGGGGTCTGTGTGGATGGAGTTTGCATGTTGTCCCAGTGCCTGGTGGGTTTCCTCTGGGTACTCCAGTTTCCTCCCACAGTCCAAAGACATGCGGATTTGGATAATTGGTGTTCCCAATCATATGTTCCCAAAGACGGTATCGACGATGAATGTGAGAATGAATTGAAGTAAATGTCTTAAAAGAATTAATGGTAATAAATATTGTTTGTATAAGTAATTGTATCTTTTGTATTTCTTTATTTGTGCGCGCACCCATCCAGACTGTGTAACAGCTTCTTTCCATGAGCCATGTGACCTCAACAAAAAGGGACTGGACTGATAAAAAAAAAAAACACACACACACATTATCACTCAGATTAACTCAACCGCCTCAACACATTGAGACAGGCCTGATTAATCAACACACGCAAACACTGATCTACACTATCAAAACTATTGTACACACCAACATGTAAATGCGCTTTTGCACAATATTCAAAAATAGTTTACACAAACTATTTTTATCTTTTATCTTTGCTGCTAATTACAAGGAACGTTTACTGTTTCTCCTCGCACTATCTGAACTCATCGCCTCATTACCACAGAGTATTGTAATGTCATGTTGTTGCATTGTCACTTTATCGCTCTTATATCTATGTTTTATACAAAAGAGACAATTTTGTATAAAACATAGATAGTTCTCTGTTTAGCTTAAAATGTAAATCTGTTTTGTTCCAGCTAGCCAGCTAATTAGGTCTCAAGTTAGCTAGTTAGTTATATTGTTAATTTATGTTGTCATGTCAAGCTGTCTTGTTTCAGCTAGCCAGCTAATTAGGTTTCTTAGTTAGCTAGTTAGGTTTTGTTAATTTATGTTGTTAAATTTATGTTGTATGTAGCACCTTGGTCCTGGAGGAACGTTGTTTCATTTCCCTGTGTACTGAACTGTATATGGTTGAAGTGACAATAAAAGCCTACATGAGTTGACTTGATTTGACTTATTGTTTCTAAATTTTATGTTTTTTGTCTTGACAGAAATGGATGTAAGAAACATTTAGTCTAGTATCTTATTATACTGTAAAATATGTTTTTAATAAGCCTTTTTAAAAATGTACTTCATTAGCTATATTAGTTTATTAACCGCTAGATGGAGTTAAAAGACACTTGTACTCTTTCTGTCGCTACAACACAAGTCGGTCGCGTTCAGATGACGTCACTGCGCGTCAAATTTTTTGAACCGAACGGCGGTTAAAAACAAGCGACTGCACTAGCTGGTTGTTTTATCAAAAGGAAAAGGAGGTAAGAGTAATAATAATAATAATAATAATAATATATTTTGCTTTTATTAGATGTTTCAATAGTAGTGAATAAAGAAATGACACAAACGTAGTTTAAAACTGTGGGTTGTAGGTGTTTTAGTGTAGTAGTTTGACATTTTTTGGTGCTAATGCTAACTTTCATAATTACAATTATAAAACATTTTGTAAAGCATTTACAAGCAGGATTAATCTGTAACATATTAAAAATGTTTAAAGTGTTTATATTATATTAATGTTACGTGAATAATTATTGTCTAAATGTGGTTAAAATCATTAACATCACTGAATAATAGTAATGAGTAATAATGATAATGTAGAATTTCAAAGTGCTCAGTACACTTTATAATCATGAACTTTATTAATAAAATCTCTCTCTCTTTAAAGGAGTGATGTCGAATGTCAGAGCCCCTGTAAGTACATCCTTACTGCTCCTAAGTCACAATGACTTTAAGGTTTAATGCTGTAGACCTGACTCTAAACTTTGTGTGTGTGTGTGTGTGTGTGTGTGTGTGCAGCACACGGTGAGGTGTGAGCGAGCTCCATTGCGTGATGTACAGAATGAAAGATCAGCACCGCAGCAGACTCCTTCCAGTGTTAAAGTGTGTGAGCTGACATCTGATCAGGTCCTGCAGGAACACTGTGTATCTCACTGTGTGTGTGTGTGTGTGTGTGTGTGTGTGTGTGTGTGTGTGTGTGTGTTAATAGTGCAGACAGGACAGAATAACTGTCAAAGAGATAAATTCAAATAAAAAGACCAAACCATAAGAACAGATTGAATGAGAGAATTATAGATATGAGGCAACACTGAAATCTCACGAACACCTGGGTTGAGGGGTCAAGTTTGTCAGAGTTGGGTATGGATCATAAGGGTCCCAAAAATTATTTTAATTTCTACAATTCTCATTCTTACACTTGAGGCAGGTGCAGCTTTATGGCTGAAGTGTTGGACTTCTGATCAGAAGGTCTCAGATTCAAACCCCAGAACCGACAAGCTGCCCCTGTTGGCCCTTGAGCAAGGTCCTTAACCATTAACTATGTTTACTGAGATAAATATTCTGAATAAGAGCATCTAACAAATATAAATATGCTATACATTTAATCTCATACCATGCAATACATTTAAATATAAAACTGTGCAATTCACTTCTATTTAATTACAAGTTGTCCCAAACTGTTACAATTTTATCTCGCAAGGAAGGCAAGCGTAGTCTGGACAATTCAGAGCAAATCCTGAGGTTCTCTCCATCAGTGCCACATAGGGGTTCATGATAATTCCATGTGAGTTTGCCACGGATCATAGTGGAGTCAAAAGTCCATCATAAATGCGTCATAACATTTCATAGCGAATTCATAGCCAGTTTGTAGGTCATGTGACGCAAGAGTCGCGCGACAAAGACACGGCAAAAATTTAAATTCTTAAACAGAAGGTAGGAAAGGACAGTAATGCTTTAGCTTTGTTTAGAATTACATCATTTTTAACACACCACAACACAATACAAAGTGTGGAAAAAACACAGACGCCTCCTTCTCTTCTTCTTATATTAGCCAGCCAACCCTGACAAGCGATGTGTAATTATTTCCCCAGTGTTAATCTCATAGCTTTAACAAGTGGAAAAAAAACACATTCACTTGTTAGTCACCATACAGATGGTGATTGAGCTAAAGCTAGCATGTGTCTATAGAGTATAACTCATTTAAAGGTAAAGATCAGGGAACGCGAGGAGCAATTCAGAGTTTTTGGAAACATCTGGAGGAAATTCCACAGGAGGAGCTGGAATCTGTGGGCAGAGTTAAATAACACTCCAGTGTCTTATAACAGTTACATTAGTGACACAAATCTCTCTCTCTCTCTCTCTCTCTCTTTTATTCCTATGCAGAAGGAAAACCTCTCAGAGAGCACATCCGTGTCAAACATCACGTTTAAGTCCTTCACGTGTCCAGGAGGAGAGGTGGAGATCTCAGACAGATCCGATTTCTTAGACGAACCCATTCTAGTCACTCTCGACTCTTCTCCAGACACCGGTAATAACACCACGCTGACGCACGAGGACACTGAGGGCGAACACGAGGATCATCTGTACTGTAGGTACACCTCAGACTGGACAGAGAAGGACCACAACGCCCCCTGGGGTCAGTCTCTGAGCCACAGCACAAACTCTACAGACGTCACCTTCAAATCCTTCACCTGTCCTGGAGGAGAGGTCGAGATCGCAGGTGACGATTCCCTCGTAGGTGGTGAATCAACTGATGATAAAGATGTAGATTTAGAGAATCCGACTGAGAGTTTTGAAGATGAGGTCTCTGATGAACTCTCAGAGTCTCCCAGCCACCATTTTGATCATCCGTACTCTAATAGTCAAACATCTGATCTAAGATTGGGGAAAATGGTGGTGGAGAAGGAGGAGGATGGGTCTGTAAACCATGCATCCATCTCGGTCTCTAAAAACACTACAGATGTCACCTTTAAATCTTTCACCTGTCCTGGAGGAGAAGTTGAAATCACAGAAGAATCACTCTCAGAGAGTTCATCACCAGTGAAGAATGAGTCACTTGTGGATAATGATTTAGAAGTGCAGGATCTTGAAGGCGACACCTGTGACGAGCACACAGAGCTTCCCAGCCGCCATTTTGATCATCTGTACTGTAACACTCAAACGTCTGAGCTGAGATCTGAAGAAATAGTGGATGGTGAAGAACATAGTGGTTATGTAATTCATCCATCTGATTCTGCTCCCAAATATGTTCCAGACATCACCTTTAAATCTTTCTCTTGTCCTGGAGGAGAAGTTGAAGTCTCGGAAGAATCACTTCTGCAGCGTGAATCACTCGTTCAGAACGAATCACTCGTCTTTAAAGATTCAGAAGTGCAGGAGACCAGTGACGAGCACACCGAGCTTCCCAGTCGCCATTTTGATCATCCATACTTTAACAAGGAAACGGAATCTCTTCCTGAACAAGTAGATGATCCTGTTATGTGCACCACTAACAATCTAGAAAGTGTCATTTCCACAAAAGATGCTCACAGTGCTCTAAATAACTCCACTGCAGAGTCCCCGGAGAAACAAGATGATGTCATGTTTCACGTCTCAGAAGCCGAAGTGGAGACGGAGAACATGTACAGCATGTTCAACATGTCTGTACTCGTGAAGGGGTTAAACATCTACGATCAGGCCAACAGAGAGTCAGGTGACCACGGAGGAGAAAGCCTTGTCATCAACGTGAAAGACGACATTGTTTCTTGCCACATCATGAAAAGTGACCCTGACGAGAGCATTTCTGAGAATGACGCTCACATCAGTGTACAGATTTCCAGTTCTGGGGTTTTGGAAAGCTCAGAAAGTGCAGAGAGGAATGATGAATCGGAAGATATTAAGTCTGAAGTAATGGTTCCTGAAGGTTCTTCAAACACCACAGAGGCAGTTGATACACAACCTGCCCCGCAGCGAGATCTCGACCAGCACACGTCCGCTAATCTTGAAGAAAATGTTCTTAAGGATGAGAACATGCAATCTGAAGTTGAAGTGTTATCAGATAAACATGGAGGAAGATCCATTTCTCAACCTGGTCCAGATCGAATTTCTATAAGTTTCAGTACTGCAGAAACCCAGAACGTGGAGAACCACAGCATAATCCACGACGGAGATGTGTCAAGCCACGCCGATCCCGAAATCCTGCGTTCTGAAAGTGTGAATGTAGAAGCACAAATGAAAATGTGGAGCCACATCATTGTTTCTGAGCCTTCCACTCCTAAACATTCAGCACTTGGACACCCCTGGCTTTCAGAAAGTCCCATTCCTCCACCCAAGCTGCACTCCACTATACTTGCTACACCACTGACCCTGAAACCGGCGGCCGTATCCGATCTCGCGCTGAACAAGGACAAGGTCACGAAGGATTTCTCCGCAGTTGGGAAGGGACCTCTTCAAGAACAGCTCAGGAAAATGGGCGAGCTACTGATTGCAGCCTCGGGCAAAATGTCTGTGCCGGCAGCCGTGACGCCTGTGCAGCAGCACAGCGCCTGCGTGTGGACCACACCCAAGTTGCAGCAGGAGCGCAGTACAAACACCTCTGCCATCATGGAGGCCAGGAAGGAGAGAGACGTCTCCGACGCCTGCACCTCAACAGACTCCTTGCTCTGGAGGTAACGGAGATGTGTGTTTATTAGTTTACTCTACTGCTGCCTTTCTGTCTCTGAATGGCTGGAACACATTCTTTAAAGCATTAGAGTTTAATTCCTCATTAAAACCATTCAAACGAACAATTGACACAATTAACTCACATCAACAAACGAATACGAACGAATTTCTGACTCATTTCCACAAATTAACAAACAAGCGACTCGCTGCCTGAAGCGTACATCTGAATTAACAATTTAGTGACTCACTGACTCATTTATCCAAATCAACAACTGACAGACTTGCTGATTCCAAGAAGCAAAACGTTCATCCAATTCAACAAGCGAACGACTGACTGAGTCAAAGGTCCAAAGTGTATATCCGAATCAACAAATGAACAACTTGACTCACTAACTCAAACAAACAAGATGTTTATCCGACTCAACAAATTAGCGACTCAGTGACTCAACCAAACAAAATCGTTCATCCAAGTTAACAAACAAATGACTTACTGACTCATACAAACAAAACATTCATCCGCATCAACAAACGAATAACTCACTGACACTAACATCCAAACGTTCACCAAATGAGCGACACACTGAGTCAAACAAACAAAACATTCATTTGAATCAATAATCGAACAACTGACGCAAATCTTCTGAGGGTTCATCCAACTCGACAAATGACTCAGTGACTCAAATGACTCAACCAAAAGGTTCATCCTAATAAACAAATGAATGACTCACTGACTGAAACATTCATCTGATTCAACAAATAAACAAATAAACAAACGAATGATGAACAGCTAACACATGACTGAGCTCAACTGACCGCGCCTGACTCGCACAAATGAACAAGTGGTTGATATAACACACACGAGCACACAGCTGTCCGAACTGACCAAGTCACATGAACGAGCGAGTGGCTGTCCTACACAAACAAAATAAAAGACTTAACTGACGTAAACAAACAAACGGCTAATCAAAAACAACCTGAATGAACAAGCGACTCACTTAACTGCTGAGTAAACATCTGCCCTGAGTATTTGAACGAATGACCGTACAATTCACTAATCCTCATAATCCTGGTGTGTGTTGTGTCTGCAGTGTGAGTCGCAGTAACCTGGAGTCTTTATCCCGCTCTGAGCTGGAGCAGAAGATGATCTCCACCCTCATAATGGTGGAGGTTCTGTCTCAGCAGCTCACCTTGGCCCAGAACCAGAACGTTAGAGGCAGAAGCGAGCCGAGCCCGTCCAGCCTGAGAGACCGCCTGGTCCAGACGGACCGCACCGAGCTCAGCCAGGTGCGAGCAGACGCGTAGACTCTGCTCTTTTGTACTGATGATGTTTAGTTTCTTCTGTGAAGATCTCATATTTGCAAGGTTTCTTTCTCTGTGACTGAAAAGTGAACTGTGTGTGTGTGTGTGTAGACGGGGCCGTACAGAGAGCTGTATGTGAGCGCTCTAGAGAGAATCCGAACTCTGGAGATCGATCAGGAAACGCTTCACAGCTTACACCAGGCCATGCAGCTCATGAGCAGCACCTTGGTAAAACACACATAAACACACCAGACAACGCTGCGCACATGATACACACACTACACATATCTATACACATCAATACGCACTACACAAAGCAGAGCATATCATACACACATTATGCAAACTTATACATTCTGTGCACATCATGCACGCACTACACAAGTATGGGTGTAAAATACTCATCCACCCGTCTGTCTGTCTGTCCACACACACACACACACACCCACACACACACACACACACACACACACACACACACACACACACACACACACACACA
>JAQMYJ010000039.1:6577514-6593120 GCA_030014305.1 Clarias laeviceps | reverse complement strand
GGCCGCGGGTGTCTTATGCGGAGCGGACCAGGCCGCGGGTGTCTTATGCGGAGCGGACCAGGCCGCGGGTGTCTTATGCGGAGCGGACCAGGCCGCGGGTGTCTTATATAGAGTAGATCATGCATATAACACTAAACACAGACCCTGTTGTATTAAACACCATGCCCTGAAGCAGCTTAACCCTGATGTTGTAAGTTTGTCTGTGTCGTTTAATCAAACTCGAGGGAAAGTATAGTAATGTTTTATTTATCACCTTTATCGCACAGTTTCTGTGTGAAACAAGCTGTATTCTCTATCTTTTGCATATCAATCCTTTTTTTAATTCTCTTGTCACTCTGTTTCATGAAGGTATGTCATTAATCCAAAACCTGACTGACTGACTGACTCATCCATTTTCAGGTGGAGCTGAACAGGATGCACATGGACTCTGTGACAGAAGCCAAAACACTTCTGAGAGAGACACTGGAGGATCACACACGCCTGTCTGCTGAGGTAAAACACACGCTATGCACGTACACTCAATGCTATTTGTATAGTCCTCTTAACAACGTAAGTATAAATTATAACTAAGATTGTCCATAATAGACTCCATCAGTGATACCCACACACACTGACGCATACTACACATTGAGATATAAACACAAACACTGCACAATGATACACTGTGCACATTCACACTGGTGTACTGAACCTTGTTGTGTTCGTCAGCTCCATAAAGCTCAGCAGCTCCTCCAGAGGACTTATCCGGTACTGCATCAACTCCAGCACAGGGCATCAGCGGCTGTACAGCAGAGTCACACACACCAGGAGGAGAGAGACAGAGCTGTAGAGGAAAGGGAACAGGTCTCTCACACACGACCACACTACTCTACACTATAGGTTTTTGTGCTGAATAAGTTTACAGTACAGTTTACAGTACTTTTACTGATGTAAACACTCTGCACTATAAAGTCCGCATAAACACCATTAGTCCCAGACCACACCCCTTATTCACAGAGATTCCATCAATTATATTCCAGAGAGCTGCATAAGTTCAAGTAATCACGTCTTGATATCACTCACATTCAACTTCAGTCCACACACATGCACGCATGCTAAACTGATGTTAGATTAATACAGAATTATACATTTACATTGTAAACGTAATGATGTATCCAGCAGTTTACTCAAGAGGGCCATCAAATTCAAAACTGCTGCTGCTTCTTCTTCAAACTTTGTGAGGCGTGCTCCAAAGCGATTTTAAAAGGAGCAGGTCACTGCAATGTCATTGTTCTGACGAGAGAGAAGAATTGAAGCCTTTCACCATCACTCGCATCTTCCCACTGAGAGTAATCCACAGGGAACGTTTATTGCAGAAAGGAATCATGGCAGTTTATAGTTAGATGAGCCTGAACGCCATCTTCGTTGGCGCACACACACACACGCACACACTAATTCTTTTCATCCCTGCAGCATTTGCTATATAGCCGTTCTGTCCGTCTTCATTTCAACAGTATTTCAACTCCGAGCTCTGGGAACACACACCATGCGCTGTCTAATTAATGTGAATGAAAAGATAACATGCAGGTAAACTTTTAGCGGTTAGGGTTTCGTCGTGTTGTTTCATGTCTGCAACAGCTGTGTGTCTGTGGGTGTGTAAAAATACTTACACACTCACACACACCCTAATATGCACTTGTGTCCTCATGATGAGAGCAGCCATCCGAGATTCCTGGTTGGCCGACTGATTCCAGGCAGGTCACATGACAAATGTACAGGTTTACAGTTAAACAGTAGAACCAAAACTTGCAGTGGAAGATTTCATTAATTCATTCTTTGTTTAGTCCCAGTATTGACTATAGTGAATAAAATGCAGCACTTGACCCAGTATACAGGAATAGTGAGGATATCTTAATGTGTACACTACAGTTATTTGTTATTGTGTGGCAGAATGTTGTATTGACTGATTATTACATTATGACAATTTTGTGTGTGTGTGTGTGTGTGTGTGTGTGTGTGTGTGTGTGTGTTTGCGAGGTAGATGGAGCAGCAGCTGTACGAGACACACTCCAGTCTGCAGGACGCCCATCACCAGATTGCAGATCTCAATACACAGATAACCATCATAAGCTCAGGTGTGTGTGTGTTTGTTGGTGGGTGCAATATTTAACCACAAACACTAGGAGTATCATTACACACCTCACATGTTTACCATCAGTGCATCATCAAAGCCAAAGAAGAGAGGATTCTTTGTTTGTACATGTGATGATGTAAAAAAAGAGGGTGAACATGAGGCTAAAAGGAATTGGTCTGATTTTGTGTGTGTGTGGCGACAGAGATGGCGGTTCTGCGTGAGCAGCTGACTGAGGTCGAAGACGAGCGTTCTCAGTTACAGAGGAAGACAACCGAGCTCTCAGCTACAGTTTCATCTTCTCTGGCTTCTTATGCTTTCCTGGAGCAAACACTCGCCTCTGAGACCAGCAAGTACGCACCACACACACACACACACACACACACACAAAGGAAAAGAAGGGAAAAAAAACTCTCGCACTACCTCAAATGCTATATAGATACTTACTGTCCACTTTATTAGGAACATCTGTGCAGTTATTTGTTCAGTCAATCATGTGGCAGAAGCACGGTGCAAAAAGTCAGCTTCACTTAAAGTTCACATCAAACATCACAATGAAGAAAAAGTCTGATCTCTGTGACTTAGACCATGAATGGATGTTGCAGGTTTGCATGTTTCAGAAAAACTCCTGACCAAACAAACACACACACACACACACACACAATCAGCTAACCGATTACGGCCGATTACAGGGAGGACAAAAAATTGCAAAGAAACAAATCAGCACCAGGGTCAATGAACGTGTGAAGTGTTTCAGGATGAACGAGTGTACTGTGTGATCAAGTGTTACGGAGATTTACTGCTGCGAGTGTTGTGAGTATTATCAATGCTGAGTGCTCAGGGTGTTTTTTTTTTTTTTTTAATCTATCGTTTCAGGCTACAGAGGTCACTGCACGACATTCAGGAGGCCACAGAGAGAGCAGACAGGTTTAAACACACACACACACACACACACACACACACACACACACACACACACACACACACACAAAAAGAATGAGGAATAAAAAAAAATAAAAAAAAGATGAATTTAAGGATCTGTGATATACTGTATACACTTCTGCTTCTGATGGAACTGATCATTTTTATTCCTTAAAAGTTTGGATTTGTTTAATCTCTTTATTGAACCCAACACCTCGCCTTTTCTTCTCTCTCCCTCTCTCTCTCCCTCTCTCTCTCTCCCTGTCTCTCTCTCTCTGTGTGCGCACAGTGCTCAGGCAGCTCTGTGTGTGTGTGAGAGGAAGGTAGAGGAGTTGGAGCAGATATTGGCGCAGAAAGAGAATCTTATTTCTCAGCTTAGCACTGAAACGGAGAATCAGCGGCTGCAGCTGCGCAGACTCACACAGGTCCAGAGTGAGCTGTGTAACGCCAAGGAGATGAGTGAGGTGTGTGTGTGTCTCCACCTTCTTGGCTTTGGAAACAATCAAAGATGTAGTTTGAGATGGACAATAAGCAGACAATTAAGTATGTGCGTGTGTGTAGTTCCTACAGGCGGAGAACGAGCTGACCCGAGAGCAGCTGACTGAGAGTGAGGGATTGCTGCGTTTACACCTTCAGGGGCTGAGGGAGAGAAACCTGGAGTGTGAGGACCTCCGAGTGGAGCTACAGCAGCTACGGTAAAACACACCAACCCATATACACACACACACCAACCCATACACACACTTTAATTGTATGTCATCACCAGTGGTTGTGTGCGTGCGTGCGCAGTGTGGAGAAAGAGTATGTGCAGCAGGAGCTGGTCAGTACGCGTGAGAAAGCTCGGCTCATGCTGCTGGATCAGGGAGAGCAGCTCGCCCAGGCTGTGCTGGACACGTCCCTACTGCTGCAGCGTGTGTGCGCTCTCACTGACAACACAACCACTTCTGACAACCACAAGGTACACACACAGACACACACTTTCATTCATTTCGATCATAAAACACTCTTCATGTCTGCCTGACATAAAGTGAAGTTAGCCGTTAGTTCCTGAACGACCCTGAGTGTGTTGCTTCCACTGTACACCTCCTTCTGAATGAGCCGTTGCTTTGGAAACCGTTATGGAGCATTATTAGAACCATGCGCTGTGATGTAAATGAAGCGACTGCATTATCATTATTATTCATCTCTTCCCTCGCAAACAGAGCCGCAATGGTCTGGTCCAACCTGATCCTTCAGCCCTGCATCAGTCCTGCAGCTCCTTCCTTAACTCGGTCATTAACGCTCTGACTGAAGAGCAAACCTGTGTTACAGCGCCACCTACGCAACCAGGTTTGTACCAAACACGTACACACAAACACCGACATATGGATAGGGCAGTCGATAATGAACAGAAACAGATTAATGGTACCTGCATGAGTAGGATGATGTAAAATAGGCAGTATAGTAAAAAAAAATAAAAATAAACTTGTACTAGGTAATGTTTGTTATTAATAACTTCTGTAAATCTACCCGGATGTGTACAACATGATTAAGCCGTGGCCTTCGTAACTGTTCATTCTTTCAGAAGGATTTTGTGTTTGGGTGTGTCCTGTGGGCAGAGCTTCGTGAACATAAGTGGCAACCATTCAAATGTCTGTTAGAGACATAATGTTGGAAGTCAAATGTTTCCGAGCTCATTTTTAATGAATTTATGGTTATGAGTAGTTCTGATACATGGCATACAATTTTGTGTGTGTGTAGAAAGTTGTGTAGAGGAAGAGGACCTGATCGAGACCCTGGGCAGCGGGAGCAGCGCCTTCACTCGCATCATGCCAGTTGAACGCCAAAACACAAATGGTAACACGATTAATACACATCATACTGTAAGGGGTTGTGTTAGTGATGGAAACATAGATACATGGCAAAATTGTGTTATACCTCTAATAGCTGTGTCATATGGTGTGTGTGTTTTAGATAAGCACAGCACCACTCTGTCAGAGTTGTCGTCGGCTCTGGGTGAGAGTGTGTCGGAGCTCCAGTCGGCCATCGAGCAGCTGAAAAAGCACAAAGACTCTGAGATACACACTCTGCACAAGAGCATGTGAGGAACTTGCATACACTGTGTGTGTTTGTGTGTGTGTTACACAGTAACATAATAAATCTCTGCCGCTGTTTCAGTCGTGACCTGCAGGAGGCGATGGAGATGAAGAGCAGCCGACACACAGTTGAGGAGGCGGAGTTTAAACAGGAAGTGTGCCGTCTTAAAGCTCAGGTGGAAAAAGATGCACAGGCGCTGCATCAGAAAAGACAGGTGTGTGTGTGAGAGAAAGAGAGAAACACCTTGCAATCATACATCATTCACTACGTCATACACTGCTATTATGCTAGAGATAAATTATTCTAGTGTGTGTGTAGGATGAGAAGACCCTGAGAAAGTTGTGCAGTGAGCTGGAGGAGAAGATGGATGCAGCACAGAAACAACGAGCAGATAACAGCGTAAGTGAATTTCACCCTTTCTCTCTCACTAATGCAAGCGCACACACACACACACACACAATTGTTCTCAGGAATGTACTGAAACTAATGATACAGAGTACTGCTTTACTATATAACTAATTTATGGTGTGTGTGCGTGCGCATGTAGGAGCTGCGTAGGGAGGTGGCGGATCTGCGTCGGGTGCTGCAGCAGTCTCAGGTGGAGGTGCAGGCTCTGAGGGCAGAGCTACGATCCACAGACCAATCAGCAGCCAGCATGAAGGACCTGGACGAGAGAATCCGCCTCCTGAGAGAGGTACTGCAGCAAGAACACATTTCGCTCTCTAAACCCTAAAGTAATAAAACGTCTCAGTAGAGATCATGGAACTTCTGATTCTTCAGAAGGTCTTGATTAGTGTTCTGACAGTAGTTTATATTTGTGTGCAAAACTTTGTGCACCCTTGCAATATTGCACAGTGTTTTTCTTCAACTGTTAATGGATGCGTATAATATTTGTGCTCAGGTGGAGAAGCTGAAGGCCAGTCTTACAGAGGTTGAGGAATCCAGATCCAAACTGCTGGAACGAGCAAAGAGACACGTACACAATTTACTATTATAATGCTTTATTTACATGTGTATCAACTCCAAACAAAACCACCCCTCTGCCATCTATTATATGAAAATTGTGTGTGTGTGTGTGTGTGATGTTTGTATAACAAAGAGTCTCTCTCTTTGCAGCAAATGGTGCACACGATGAATCAGAGTAAACTGGAGCGCGAGCTTCACCTGCTGGATAACATGATCGAGACTGTCAGGAAGGTGGGACACACGCACGTCTTTACAACGCATTTTTTTTTTTTTTTTTTTTTTTTTTACACAACATGTTATTTCAGTGAAGAGAAAAATTCTAAATATAAATTTAATAAAACCTGAAAAAATAATCTTTAAGTGTATACAGTTTGGCTGTTATTTGTCATTTATCCACTAGGTGTTTACACTTCATGAGCAATTTCAGGTGCTAAAACGGCTTTATTATTATTATTTTTGGGATAAAATCATTAAACAAATAAACTCGAAAGTGTGCATCCTAGAATTTGTTCAGTTCTGTTTGTTCTGAAATTTATTCTTGTTTGAGTACATACACACACATACAGACACACTTTTATATTTCACGAAATAAAAAAAAATGTCAACAAGCTGTTATTCTACTTAGCTCCACAGAAACCATGTGTATGACTTTTATCACGTACAGTACATCGATTAACAAACTTAACTAGATAAACATGACCATTATATGTAGGCAAGCCCTAAGTAAAAGTGTGACCAAGGCGTTTAGCATCAGCACATTAGTTTCTTGATGTCGACTGTATGCAAGCTTTGTAGGTTTGTTAAAGCAGTACACATGCTCCCAGATTAAACTTTTTGATTTTATGAAGGCTTAATGTTATGCACTGCAGTACTCTCTTATGGCAGTAGACAGCTCAAACTCTGTGTACTGTGTTCCCTGTATTTGTTTTAAATATATTTTATTGTAAAGTCGACTTTTCTTTAAATATTTGTGTAACTGTAGGCTAATATTATTGTTGTGATTTATGCTATAAATGCATTAGTGAACAAACACTGTTTGTTTTTTCCCCCTCCTCCTCCAGGCTCTTGCGTCTGTACCTGATGTAGTAAGCACTTGTCCTGAGCTGCAGAAGTTGGTGGAGTATCTCAACTGAGTCTGTTCTTTATTTTTTGTTTCATTTTTTAAATAACCGACTCTGTTTCAATTTTTCTAATAAATGTTATTTTTCACTGGAATTAAAACTCAAATACTTTTTTGGTTTATAAATTTTCTTTATAAAAATTATTTTGGTTTAAATCTTAGACCGTATCTTACTGACATCATAACATGTTCAGATCTTACACTCGTCCTCTGGTAAGTACAAATGTAACGTGGTCAGGCCCGGGGTTATTAAAGAGTCCGTTTGGGTCCCTGAGATAACGGGTGTAAACATGTATCAAGCAGCTGCTGCTGAGTCGGTGTCCTGTTAGGAAGCATAGAGGGCACTCTTGAGCATACTTTTGGAACACTAAGTAAGAATCGGACGTTCATGGAAACGTGTGTTTGGGACGGAACTTATAGATTGATATCATTTTAGAGAACCTAAGACCGATGCATGGTGTGTTTGTTTGTAATGTTTAAGCAAATGTGGAAATTTAAACCAGCTGCTGTGCCACCAGAAACATAATCTCTCTATCTCTCACACACACACATAACTCCTGTGTTTGGCCTGGAATTACAAACTGTAATGGACTAGAATTTTTTTGACTTTTAATAAATGGTCTGATTTTATTAAAAGAGCGGTGCAAAAAAACTTAACTTCCTGTAAGCGACAGGATGTTTTTTGGGTGGAAGCACCTGGGAGACAGATCAGTGGAGGTGGATCTGATCTGATAGACAGACAGACTTTCTAACTACCTATATATTAATTCGGTTTGGATGGTGAACAATAGGCAGTGTCATCAACTTTAATGTCATACTTTTAGGTAATAATATTTCTTCATTGGATTATAAGATCATCCATATGGGTGGATATATGCGGGTACACCTCTAGTAGTATATAAGTAGTCTATAGTACATGTTGAGTCTTTCACCTGCCTCCTTTTGAAGGGTCGCCACAGCGGACCATCAGCTCTGCATACAACTTGGCACAGGTTTTTATGTCATTTATCCACTAGGTGTTTACACTTCATGAGCAATTTCAGGTGCTACAACGGCTTTATTATTATTATTATTATTTATTTTGATAATTTTAACTTGAAAGGGTGCATCCTAGAATTTGTTCTGTTTTGTTTGTTCTTAACCCTGTTTAAGAGTACACACACGTACACTTATATTTCACGAAATAAAAAAAATAAAAAAATCAACAAGCTGTTATTTTACTTAGCTCCACAGAAACCAGATGTATGACTTTTATCAAATTTTATCGATTAACAAATGTAACTATATAAACATGACCATTATATGTAGGTAACTCCGATGTAAAAATGTGTCCAAGGCATTTAGCATCAGCACATTAGTTTCCTGAGGTCGACTGTATGCAAGCTTTGTAGGTTTGTTAATGCAGTACACATTTTATGAAGGCTTAATGTTATGCACTGCAGTACTCTCTTTTGGCAGTAGACAGCTCGGTGTACTGTGTTCCCTGCATTTGTTTTAAATATATTTTATTGTAAAATCGACTTTTCTTTGGATAATTGTGCTCATGTGAGTCTTTCACCTGCCCACTGGAAGCTGGAAGCCCTACCTGACATAACCCTCCCTGCATCGGGTGGAAATTGAACCCAGTCTTTCTGCATGACAGGTGGGAAACCATCCAATGAACCACCAATTCCAAATAAGTGTATAGTATATAGCACACTATAATAATCGCCCTTTACACACGTTCAGCAGAATGGTGTCTCAGCATGCACAAAGCATCTGATCTTAAGGTTGTGCCAAAGAGCACTCTCTCCTGTCAGCCAGCAACAGGAGTGTGAAGAAAAAATGGGGTGCAGAACTGGGCAGGTGGACACTGGACGAAAAGCCGGCTCACTGGTGCAGGAGACGCTGACACATCACTGGCCAAGTGGACTAGTGTTCCTGACAATCTGGCCAGAATGTGTGTAGCTTATGAACACCAGCATCAATTTAAAGAAACAGTGTTTTGTCTTATTATTATATATATATATATATATTTTTTTTATGAACTATCAGTAGTGTGTATATATGTGTGTAATAAGAGAGACCTTTTTCCCATTTCTTAATATATGCCCAGTAATGCGACGTCACCGACAGATTCCCATTAGCACGTGCGTCATTCGGGGACTTCTTTGCTCGCTCTGCGCATGAGCCACATTGTCCCGGTGTAGCTTTAAGTGGGCGTGGCCTAGCTGTATGGTCAGATGTGAGCTGGAGCTGACGGAGATTAAAGCGCTTCTCCTTCAGCACGGATTTATTTATCTCATCCTCCTTCGAGCACGCGCGCGTGCGCACACACACATCTACATCCATACACATATCATATCATCATACACACATCCTCACACGCACGCACACAAATACATCACCGTACACACTTCCCGCAGCACGGCAGCATGTCTGTAGCAGGGCTGAAGAAGCAGCTCCATAAAGCCACCCAGGTAAGAGCGCATTTACATCACACACACGCAATCACACGCGCGCACGCGCGCGCAGACACTGCTACTGTCTTCTTGTCTCAGTATCTTAATGTCTCACTGACATAGAAGGCTGAGTGATTTAGGCTCGCTCTCTTACTGTCTTACTCTCTTAACGTCTCGATGTCTTACAGTCTTACTGTGTCCCTGCTCCAATGTCTTACACTCTCACTGTCTCACTCTCTTCCTGTCTCTCAGTCTCAATATCTTACACTCTCACTGTCTCACTCTCTTTCTGTCTCTCAGTCTCAATGTCTTACACTCTCACTGTCTCACTGTTTCAATGTCTTACTCGCTTCCTGTCTCACTGTCTCATTCTCTTACAATCTCACTGTCTCACTCTCTTCCTGTCTCTCAGTCTCAATATCTTACACTCTCACTGTCTCACTCTCTTCCTGTCTCTTAGTCTCAATATCTTACACTCTCACTGTCTTACTGTTTCAATGTCTTAGTCGCTTCCTGTCTCACTGTCTCATTCTCTTATAATCTCACTGTCTCATTATCTTTCTGTATCTCTGTATTACTGTCTCACTCTCTTACTCTTTTACCCTCTTACTGTGTTATTGTCTCACTGTCTTACTCTCCTAATGTCTTAATCTCCTACCCTCGAACTGACTTATTCTCGTACTGTCTCGCTGTCTTACTCTCTTACTGTCTTAATCCCTTACACTCCTACTGTCTTACTGTCTCCCTCTCATAACATTACCCTGTTATTTTCTTACTGTCTCAATCTTTCACTGTCTTACGTTTTTATCATCTCACTGTCTTCCACTCTTACTGTCTCACTGTCCTACTCTCTTATTGACTTACTGTCTCCCTCTCTTACTGTCTCTCTGTCATGCTGTCTTACTGTCTCACTGTTTTTCCCTTTTACTGTCTCACTCTCTTACTGCCTCACTGCAGATTGAGTGGTGACACAATGTATGGTGAGACAGGCCGGGTGGTGTGTGGGTTTAGTGTTGTGTGATTGTTATTATTTATTTTTGGCACAGAGGATCAATGAGTGTGTTAAATTATTACTGACTAGTATTTTTAATAAAATCTCACATTTAATACAGACTGTAAGTGCAGGAGTGTGTGTGAGTGCATGTGTAAAGGGGGTTTACAGGCAATAGGACAGAGTAGTGTTTGGAGTCTGATTAGTCGAGTTCAGAGATTAGTGTCTGTGTGGGAGGCGGGGCTAATCCCCAAACAGTGTCATGTGCTAATTTGCATATTAAATTAGAAAATAAACTACAGCTAAAAGCCCCTGTGTGTGGTGTGTAACGAGCACAGTAATATATGTTAATACTGTCAGAGCTGCTGTTATAGAGATCTAATCAACACCTTCTGACCAATCAGGAGACAGAAATCAACAGATTATGAATATTCATGTAACGGTTTCATTGTTTCGGAAGATGTAACTCAGAAGTTCTCAAATTATTTAGTTATGTTTAAATTTGCCTTATTGTTGTGTATGTATGTATATATGTGTGTGTGTGTGTGTGTAGGTGTGTTATCAATTTTCCAGTTCTATATACACTAACGCTGCGTGCTGGAAAAACCGGACAGTCAGAATTTAAGCTTTTGCTGGGAAATGTTTACAAAAACTTAACTAAAACACATTTCTTTTATTTTTTCTTTTAAATTTGTATAAATAAATGAGAATTAAAAGTTTACATCTGTATACCTATAAAGCTGCTGCAAGGCGAATTATGAAAATCATTCTCTGACTAAAACTCAACTGCACAAACAAATCTAATTGTCCTGTATTAGCATGCTAGCATTTATGTATAGCTGGGTTATTTGTAAGTGCTAATGCTTAGCTTGGTCAGTTTTATGAATGCAGTCTCACTCTCTCTCTCACACACACACACACACACACACACCTAGCATGTGTTTATTAGCAAACACAACTGCCTGACCAGTTTTTTTCCGCTGGCGTTGTGTTTTTAAGATCCAATGTGGAGGGTGTGTCTGTCCTATCAGACTACAGCAGAATCAGTTATTTCTATATAAAATAGAAATTCTGTTTGACCAGCTAGTGTAGCGAGTGTCCCTCACAGCATGCAACGTCATCATCGCTTTTTATGTCATATGGTGAGGTAATAATATATAGAAGCAGCATGAAGAGCGGCAGCGATGACCCTCACGCTCCATTCCACACTTGGTAGTGGGTTCTGCATGTGGGCGGAGCTGCGGGTACTCTCTATTATATACTAACGTATACTGTAAAGCTGCCTACTGGTATGTTCATTGAGGCAGGCCTGTGACACACCTGTGACAAACACACACCAGCCACAAACTCCGGCAGCAGCAGTCCAAACAGAATTTCTGTTTTATATAGATAGATTAAGATTATTATTACAGAACTATAACTATCTGGATTTGTGAAAGGATTACATTGCATTACAGTGCAGCCGATTAGCAAAGCCTATTTCATAATTGCGCATTACTTTTATTAAACGTGCATGTCTAACACTCGTGTTCGTTAACCAACATTTCTGTGTTCTTAGCGTACACAAGATATAGATTTAACTAGATATAATTTCACACCGTTTCACTTATCACAACATTTGTAGCAAATTTCTATATAATTATGAATGTTAATATCGTTGGAGTTGTTTCAAATGCCTGAATAAAACATTAGAGCACCACTAAGGTGCTGAAGTGGGCGCTATTAATGACTGGTATCACCAGGGACCTTGTTACAATCTGAATTGTATTGCGGTTTTGTAAGTATCACAATTTTATAAATATTTTGATTTGATATACTGTAATTTTTTTTTGATTTTGCTACAATTCTAAACAAACTTAGCAAATAATTCACTCCTACCACACAGTATGCTATGCTGTGTGAATAGTTTAGTGCACCACCTGCAGTTTTATAGAGGAACTGCAACATTTTACTACATCAAATGCAAACTTGAAATTTATTTTAAGAATCAATTTTGTTTTCAGTGTGGCAGAACATGAAACGCCACACAAAAGAATCTTGATACGTTACTGATTTTTTCAATCTCTACGCGTTATACACTAGATACACTACCCTCACTGTGTTTCAACGAAATCACTTTGATAGGTCTTTACTTGCCACTAAAAAAATGACAGTGACTGTCAATTGACCTAAGTGCCAGGACAGAAAGCAAGCTAAATGCAGGTCTACCTCGATCCCTGAGAGAGGTGCTGGGGGACCGGAGGGAACGTGGTGCAGTGTGGGGTGTGATAATTGCTTTGAGGTAAGTGGCTGCTGGGCCGTTATTAGCTTTGTAGGCACGCATCAGTATTTTGAATTTGATGCGGGCAGCTACAGGACGCTGCAGAGGACGAATGGTGCACAGAGGCAGACTTGCCAGGAGTGAAGTGCAGTAATCCAGTCTTGAAATAACAAGGGACTGAACAAGCAGCCTGTGTGTCCTGTGTGAAAAGAAATGGAAAATTCTTCTGATCTTATAAAGATGAACTCGACAAGAGCGAGTAAGGTTAGCAAACGTGAGAGGAAAAGGACAATAGATTGTCCAGAGTTATCCCAATGTTAGAGGCAGTGACTGAAGGAATGATCTGAGTATGGACCAGGGAGATCATAAGATTCTAACAGGGGGATGAATCAGCTGGAAAAGAACATCAGTTTGGTTTTACTGAGATAAAGTTTCAGTTGCTGAGCTTACGTCCAGTAAGAGATGTCTGCCAGACATGCTGAGATCCTAGTGGAAACCTGAGTGTGTGAAGGAGGAAAGGAGAAAATGAGTACAGTGTTATCTGCACAACAATGAGATACAGAGGGAGAACAGAAGAGGACCGAGTACTGAGCTTTGCAGGACACCAGTGGAGAATCTGCGTGGAGCAGATGTGGGCCCCCTCCATGTCATCTCATAAGATCGATCTTCTAGGTAAGGAGGCAAAACATTGCTGTGCCACAGATTTAGACAAGAAAATCTTGTGGTTTACCATGTCAAATGTTGCTGAGCGGTCCAAGAGGATGAGGACAGATGACAGTTAGTTGATCTAGCAGCATGGAGCTTCTCAGTGATGGACAAAAGGGCAGTCTCTGTGTAATGTGCTGCTTTGAATCCAAAATGAGTTGGGATCGTTGAGGTTGTTATGCAAGAGATAAAGAGCCATTTGATTGTAAACAGTGTATTAAAGAATTTTTGTGAGAAAAGAGAGAAGGATGTGGTAAACCTTGCCCTCTTAAATGGAGAAGAAACATGATCAGATGATATGGCAAGATTGCTGATGCTAGTTGTGATGAAGTGGAGGAGGTCTTGTGAGATGGCCTTGTGGAAGGGATTAGGTCTAATGGACAGGTAAATGAGATGAGGTGCTGAATTCAGTTTGGAAAATTGTGCTAGTGGAGGAGAGGGAGGGCCTTGACGTTTTGCTGTTGCGGTGGAAGTGAAGGTTTGGCAGATTTCTTTGCTATTTTCCCCATCATAAAAGATGGCAAAGTCATCAGCAGTCAAAGGGAACAGTGTGGGAGGAGTCAGTGGGTTGATTAACAAAGAGAAGATGATGTAAAACTTGCAAGAATCACAGTACAGCATCCTGTGTGGTAGGAGAGAATTATTTGCTATGCTTGTTTAAAATTGCAAAAAGAGCTACAGAAGTACATTTTATTCATCTGCTTACTTACATTTTCTGATGTTATTGCTGTGGCAAAACTGGAACCTCAAATGAGCCCATCCCCATGTCTCTATGACCGTGGCATTTTCAAAGTTCCTATAGAAGTCACCATAGCAGGGAATGCAACTGTGAGCACTTCCTGTTTCAGTGGGGTGTACCTTCATCATAATATGTCAATACGGCAAAATTGGGCACCTCACCTCTTTCGCCGTAGGGTTACAACTTATTTGCAATACAGATCGATTTGACTCTTGGGTAGTGTGATAATATCTTATCGGATGAGCCGTAGTGATGCCCATCCCTGACGAAAAAGTGTTATATAAAATAATTATCTTGAGTTCTCATTTTGTCTGCTTACTTATGTATTAAACAAATCATCAGTTCAGTGAGGACATCAGAAGAAGCTTCATCTCCAAAAAAAAACCCACACGCACACGACTGACTCCTCACAAACCTGAACAGCAGCAACACCTCCAGAAATACACCAGCGGTTTTATTTATAAGAACTGATCCAGTTAAGTGTAAAGTTGTTCTTGTTGCAGCAGGCACGAAACTTCTAACACGTTTTTATTTTATATTTTTATAAGTAAAGGTTTCTCTATCAATCAAACATTTTTATTTTTATAAATAATGTACAAATAAAAAAAAAACTTATTTATTTTATCTCACTGCTGTATTTATTTTTAAATGTATTTTAATACGATATTTTTTGTTACTTTTGAAGTACTGTTTTTGTATTTCCGTTAGCTCCTTAAATGTAATAAAATGTATTTTTATGATTATGTCAGCTCTGTATTACTGATTATTTTTATTTTATTCCGTACAACAGTATTTCTTTTTATTTCTCTTTAATATTCTTTGCAGTACTAGATTATTCAGTTTTTTAATTTTTTTGTCAGTCCTGATAGTCCCCGACTTACGAACGAGTTTCGTTATGGGAGCACGTTCATAAGTCCGATTTGTTCTTAAGTCCGACAAAGTGAGTCTCATATGCCTTTGACGCGAATATACAATGAAAAGCATATCAATCTACTTGACTAAATCTGTCCTCTTTCCACCCACTGCCATCATGTGGCCAAAAATCGTAATTGTGCTTAAGGAAATGTGAAATGTAACAGCGTTGTCTCTGCGCCTTTAAATCGTGAGGGGAATCCCTAACACCATTTTGTCTCAAAGCTGTTTTCCAGTGTACACTAATGGACTGTGAACTCTGTTTTGTTAAGGATTTTTTGAAATTAGGGTTATTTACCATTAGGATAGCTTTACAGGACGGCCATTTTCTATCATTGTGGGGGGGGGGGGGGGGGGGGGGGGGG
>JAQMYJ010000039.1:6528094-6550321 GCA_030014305.1 Clarias laeviceps | reverse complement strand
TCTCTCTCTCTCTTTCACACACACACACACACACACACACACACACACACACACACACACACACACACACACACACAGAGCTCTGATTCAGTGATACTAGAGTGAATAAGGTAAAGGTAAACAGAGATTGGAGGCAGGAATGCGCCACCTGCGTGTCTGTTATCGAGGGATTTGTATCTCCTCCATAACTGCCACTGCAGGATTACCTGTTCTTAAAGCTCTGAGTCACTACAGGCCTTGGCCTGTGCGCGCGCACACACACGCATAGACACACACATAGTGCTTTTCATTTGACAAAAGCTAGGATTTGCCCTAACAGTGGAGTCTTTATGATTTTTCATGTCATACTAATTTCCTGCTCAAAACAATACACACAAGCGGGAAAACACTGATATACCCTCGTAAACACTGACAAACACTGATAAACACTGACAAATACCTATAAACACAGATAAACCCTGATAAACACTGATAGACACTACCAAACATCGATAAACAGATAAAGCCTGATAATCACTGATGAACACTGATAGACATTAATAATCACTGATAAAAACTGATAAACATTGATAAAAAACAATAATCAAATATTAGTGTTTATCATTGTTTAGCAGTGTTTGTGATTATTTACCAATGATAAACACTAATAAACATTGATAAACACAAATGAACACTAGCAAATTCTAATAAAAAACTAATAAAAGCTGGGAAATACAAATAAACACAAAAACATGAGTAAACACTGATAAACACTAATAAATACTAATAAACACTAACAAACACTGATAAACCATTGTAACCACTAATAAACACCAATAAACACTAAATATTAATTAACACTGTTAAAAGCTAATAGATACTTATAAACACAAACAAACACTAATAAACACTGACAAACATGAAGGGAGGTGGAGCGTTATCAGTTAGATCTGGTGGGGCTTACCTCGACGCATAGCCTCGGCTCTGGATCCATACTCCTGGATAGAGGTTGGACTTTGTTCTTTCCCGGAGTTGCCCAGGGTGTGAGGTGCCAGGCAGGTGTGGGAATACTCACGAGTCCCCACCTGAGTGCTACGATGTTGGAGTTTACTCCAGTGGATGCTTTTCCAGCATCCCTGTAGGAGCTGGGGACATTGAATCAGAGTGGTCAATGTTCAAAACTTCTATTGCTGAAGCTGCAGCTGTGAGCTGTGGTCTTAAGGTTCTGGGTGCCTCAAGGGGCGGTAACCCTCGAACAGCGTGGTGGACACCTGTGGGGAAGCTGTCCGACTGAAAAAGCAGTCCTTCAGGGATATGTTATCCCGGGGGACTCTAGAAGCAGTTGCAACGTACCAGCGGGCTTGAAGGACAGCAGCCGCAGCGGTAGCAGAGGCAAAGCAGTGGGTGTGAGAGGAGCTCAGAGAATCCATGGAGAAGGACTTTTGGGCGGCACCAAGGTGCTTGTGGAAAACCATCCGGCATCTCAGGAGGGAGAAAGGGGGAACCACCCAAGCTGTGTACAGCAAGCATGGGACACTGCTGACCTCAACTGAGGAGGTAATCGGGCAGTGGAAAGAGCACTTGAGGAACTCCTGAACCCGATTAATTCACCCTCTTTTGCAGAAATTGAGCTGGAGGATGACGGGGGGTCAGCGTTGATCTCCCTGGGCGAGGTCACTGAGGTAGTCAAACAACTCCACAGTGGCAAAGCCCCGGGAATTGACGAGATCCGTCCGGAAATGCTGAAGGATCTGGGTGTGGAAGTCTGGGACAGTGCCTAAGGAGTGGCAGACTGGGGGACCAGAGAGTGTGTGCCAACTACAGGGGCATTACACTACTCAGCCTCCCTGGGAAAAGTGTATTCTAAGGTGCTGGAAAGGAGGGTTCGGCCAATTGACAAACCACAGATTGAAGGAACAATGTGGATTCCGTCCTGGTTGTGGAACAGTGGACCAGCTTTTTACTCTTGCAGGAATCTTAGAGGGGGCTTGGGAATATGCCCATCCAGTCTACATGTGTTTTGTAGATTTGTAGAAGGCAAATCTACAAAACACATGTAGGGTCTTTGGGAGGTACTGCGGGAGTATGGGGTGAGGGGGTCACTTCTCAGGGCCATCCAATATCTTTACGCCCAAAGTGAGAGCTGTGTTCGGATTCTCAGCATTAAGTCAGACATGTTTCCAGTGGGTATTGGTCTCTGCCAGGGCTGTGCCCTGTCACTATTCCTGTTTGTGATTTTCATGGACAGGATATCAGGAGGAGAGGGTATCTAGTTTGATGGGCTAAGGATTGCATCGCTGCTTTTTGCAGATGATGTGGTCCTGATGTCATCATCAGTCTGTGACCTGGGGAGCTTGCTGGATCGGTTTGCAGCTGAGTGTGAAATGGCAACGATGAGGATCAGCACTTCGAAATCTGTGGCCATGGTTCTCAGCAGGAAACCGATAGATTGTCTACTCCAGGTAGGGAGCGATTTGTTACCTCAAGTGAAGGAGTTTAAGTATCTCGGGGTCTTGTTTACGAGTGATGGAACATTGGAACGTGAGGTTGGCCGGAGAATTGGAGCAGCGGGGGCGGTATTACAGTCGCTTTACCGCACTGTTGTGACGAAAAGAGAGTTGATCCAAAAGGCAAAGCTCTCAATCTACTGGTCGATCTTCATTCCAACCCTCACCTATGGTCATGAGCTTTGGGTCATGACCGAAAGGACAAGATCACGAATACAAGTGGCTGAAATGGGTTTTCCCAGAAGTGTAGCTGGCTTTTCGAGATAAGATGAGAAGCTCAGTCATCTGTGAGAAACTCAGAGAAGAGCCGCTCATTTGCGTGGAAAGGAGTCAGTTGAGGTGGTTCGGGCATCTAGTAAGGATGTCACGGGACGCCTCCCTAGGGAGGTGTTCAAGGCACGTCCAGCTGGAAGGAGACCATGGGGCAGACCAAGGACTAGATGGAGAAATTATATCTCCACACTGGCCTGGGAACTCGGGATTCCCCAGTCAGAGTTAGCTAAGCGTTGACTAAGCGGTTGAAGATGGTTGGATGGAAACATGAAGAAACACTGAAGAACACTAATAAAAACTGACAAACATTTATAAAAACTAATAAAAGCTGGTAAATGCTGAAATGAAATGATAAACACTAATAAACACTGCTAAAACCCTGATGAACATGCATCCAAAACCTAGTACACACACTGGAAAACACTGTTAAATGCTAATAAACACTAATAAATGAATAAATATCGGTAATAACTGTTAAAAACTGATAAACACTAATACATTCTATTAAACACTAGTAAATGTAGATAGGAATGGGTAAACACTGGGAAACAAAGGAAAACACTAGTTAAATGCTTGTAAACACTGAAAACACGTAGTATTCACTAGTACACTAACACTCATAAACATTGGAAAATTCTGAGAAATGCTGGTGAAAGCAGCGCTAAAAGGTACTGGTAAATACTAGTAAACCCTGATTAATATCAGTAAATGCTGATAAATGCTGTTAATAAATGCTAAACACTGGTAAACACTTGTTAATGCTGGTAAATGCTGATAAACACTAGCAAATACCGATAAACCACATTAAACACTAGTACACACTTATAAATGAAAGTAAACACTGATAGACATTAGTAAACCCTGAGTAACACTGGGAAATATTAGTAAATCTAGTAAAGTGAAAAAAAAATGAAGGTTTAAACTTAAAACCATCAGTAAGCACTGATAAACACTGATAAATACTAGTAAACAGTGATAAATGCTTATAAATGATGGTAAACTAATAAACGCTGATAAGTGCTAGTGAACACCAGTAAACAGGTATACAAATAACAAACGATAGTACACATGGGTAAACATGAGAAAATGGTAGTAAATGCTAGTAAACACTGATAAATGCATTGGTAGACATGGGTAAACATGGGTAAACAGTTTAATAAACACTGAGTAAATGTGGTAAATGCTGCTAATACTGGTAAAACTGCTAAATGCTGGAACACGTGAGTAAATATATGACACACAGTGATAAGCATTGATAAACACTAGTAAACACTGGTAAATGCTGAAGATCACCAGCAAATGGAAGTGAATGGTAGTAAACACTGATAAATAAGTTGGCAAATACTGATAAACACTTTTAAACACTGACACACACAGATAAGGATATATGTTAGTATACACGGAATGTGAGTGCTTCTGTGCCCCTGGAAGGAATGAGGAAACATGCTGTGTTTAAAGATCATGACTTTATTCATTGGTATCCATTTTTTAAACCCACAGACAGTCAAGGTGTTCGATTCTGCAGGTAGTATTTACTGTTTCTGCTTCCTTTTACTAATTTCTGCCTTTTGCTGAACAAATCCTAAGAAACACTGTAGTGTGTTTAGCTGCGTGGGGTTTTATTTATCATGGACTTTATTCTTTTATCCTTTAAGACGTTAATGAAATGATGTTCATAATGAGAAAGTGCTGTCCAAACAGGTAGCCATAACAACCAGACAAAGGAGAGATGTTTGATTATTTTAACCCTGTGTGCATGTGTGTGTTTGAGAGAGAAACTTGTATCCCTGGGAAAAAAAAAAAACGGGAAGTTTATGAACTAAACACTGAACCTAAGACTAAAAACTAAGACTGCAGTACTACAGCTGACCTGATCAATTACCTTTATAAACTTCACCTTGAGAAAGACACTATAGCGACACTAAATATTTATTTGTCTGTGTTTTTTTGTTTGTTTATTAAGGTGTTCCTTTATAGACATTTGTTTATCAGCTTGTTTGAGAGCTTGACATACAAGTGCTAGCCTACCACACACACACACACACACACACACACACACACACATATACACACACAAACAGCCTGTCAGATGGATAGTAACATGTCAACTAATGGAAGAGAACAGGACACACAGAATCCTCACATTTTCCGACAGAGCGACCCATTCAGGTGCAAACAGGGGGAAAAAGACAAGAGGAGTGGCGCCCCTGACACACACACACACAGCTCTAAAACCAGTCAGAACCAAACTAATTTCCATGCTGCGTGTAAATCCTCTGCATTCCTGTCTGCTCGTCTGGACAAAGTTTAAACACATTCAGAAATCATAGCAAGCAGAACAAATCTCACACTGTTTAGGTCAGATGAAGACTGGATTCAAATCCCTGAAGAAAACACACACACACACACACACACACACACACACAGTTTAATAATAAAATACATTCAATTTGCTTCATTATTTATTAAAATGTTTTAATTAAAAAATATATTAATGATACAAAACTGGAGTTTATGGATCTACATCACACATTATATGGTTTTAAAACCAAATTTAATTCTTAATTTTTAAGTACAGTAGGCCTAATTAAAAAAAAATCACAATTTTTTTTATATACAGTAGGTTTATTATGTCTATGTGATGATGTTAGTGATGATGGTGTTTCATACGCCGGATTAGCACACAGTATTAATGTTAGATCACAAACTTTATCACTTGAATACTTATCGGAAGTGTTGTGTGTGTGTGTGTGAGTGAGTTCTCCTCCTGAAATGCCACGTTTCTACAATAAAGCACATTGTTTTTATTCTGATTGTGACAAAATGGTTTGAACATATTTACTTATGCATTTTATTTATTAATGATCTTGCTGATGTCCTGGTGATTAACAAATCTCATCTCATTAAACTCTTTAACCTCCGTCTTCCCCTCTAAAACTTTTTTTAAAAACAAAAACAGAAGTAGCCCTTTGTTGTGTGTTTTGCGTTCCCCAGTGACCTGCTGTTGACTCCAGATGCTGTCCTGACTGCCATACCCCAGACGCTCTTAAATAAACAGACTTTGAATACACACCAACTGGATTTCTCTTCAGTTTCTTCGCTTCCTCTCCCATTTTCTTTCAAGACATTATATTGTTTCTTCTGTGACACTGAAGGCTAAAGGATTTGAGTAATCGTTGTGGAATTATCGAAACGTACTGCATATTTACATACATGTACGTGAGAGCCATGAATCCCTTTAAGACTTTTAATTTTAAGTAAATTACTAAGCTACTTTTTCTTCAGAGGGTTTCATTGTGTCATATAAATGTAATTATTTACGTACTTTAAAAAAAATTTTTACTAAAAGTTGATTTTTGCATTAATTAAAAGTATTTACTTTGCACTAACAGCATATTAAATATTAATTTTGTTATGTCAATATTTAAAAATCTGAATATGTTCATGTTTACTTTAATGCGTGTTTTATGTTAATACTTTAATGTATGTTTAAGCACTTACATTGAACTTAACACACCGAAGTCCTTACTCTGTGCTCTCATTTATGAATTTCATCCTTATTTATTCCTCATTTTTCGCTACGTAAAGTACGCTGTCTACAAAAGGTGATATCTAAACAACTAAACCTCCCTCACTTTACTCAGATTTTTTATGGCTTAATTCTTTAGGTCCCCAAAAACCAGATAGGGAACATGTGTACTCATTTATAACATTTAAATCACAAATACATTGATTTCCATTCACCGTCTTTCAGCCGGGGTGTGTTAAGGGATTTCGAGCGCACATTCCGGCTCAGGTGGCTGTGCAATCGAGAGTTCTCTGCATGGTGAAAGTTTGAAGTATGTTCTCGTCTGCAGGTGGCTGCAGGATGGAGGGTTCGCTGCATAGTGAACGTTAGCCGAGGGGCCGAATCCACCGCTTCAGTTATGTAAACTGCTGAAGGCTGAGAGACACTCAACCGGCACGGCGCTTTGCATTGTCACTGAGGGGGGTCGAGCGAATGCAAACACTCACACACACACACTATGACCTGTCAGAGTCAGAAAAAATATACACAAAGCAAAGAAAACCAGTAATTATAGACCACACACACACACAGAACACAGTGCAAACATATACAAAGCCACTTAATAAAACAAACCTTATAAACTGTTCTAACATAAAAAAGAATAACAGTTATCTGAAATATTTATCGTTCTTGTTTATATTCAGCGATTCCATGAGCATAGTTTAAATTTAAAAAAGTCTAATGAATTTTTAGAAATCAATGTTTAAATAACACCAGGGTCATATTTAATTTTTTTTTATTTAACTAGCATAAAGTGTCTTTTTATCACTATTTATTAAAATTATAGTACAACATTGTAAACTCTGTAAATGTCTGTAATGTTTTTACTAAAGAGATCTGTAATGTAGTATTTTAAAAACAACGCTGAAAGATAAAAGTCTTTATCGTCATGTTTGATAAAACTGAACATGACCTGGTGTGTAACATTATGTTACTCATCAAAGCAACTATATCTGTTCTCATAATGTTTTTTTCTTTAATGTCCAGAGTATTAGAAATGAATGCTGACGTATTGTAGAGTGTGTGTGTGTGTATGTGTTTCAGCCAGCGCCCTGTTGATGCCGTCATTCTGTTGCTCCTCCTGTGAGGGCATACACACACCTGCACACGTGCACACATCAGCTTGGACTTTTGTTTTTGATAAAACATTTGGATAAATGTGGGTTATAATAAAATATCTCATACTTCAATAATTTAATTTATTTCATCTATAGAGATGAAACTTTCATCCTTCCAACTTCCAAAACTTTTCTACCTACAGGGAGGGTAAAAGTTACGATTCTTTAGGTGATGATGTGATTTTTTGCGATTTCATTGAATCCAATACGATGCACTTGAATATCCTCAGATTCACACTTAACAAAATGTATTCCCTGGGCCCAGTGTCACTGATTATGTAAAATCAATTTTAACTGAATAAACGAGCTTGGGGAACATAAAAGTTGATTATTTTCATGTTAAATTATTTCAAGCGCTGCTTTTTAAGTTAAAGCTAAAATTTAAGGCTGGACACACTTCTAATAATTAACAAATAAGTAACTATAGAAGGACAACTGCTGAGTTCTTATGGTATTATTGTAGATGTGACAAAAAGTTAAAGCACAAAAGTGTCTGAAGGAGTTCAATCAGTCAGTCAGTCAGTCAATAAATCTATAAATCAATAAATTAATCAATCTTCATTCTTTTGTTTCACATCTTGCTCCTCTCCTGGTTATTTTCTCTCTCACTTCCATCTCTCCTTGTTCTCTTCCTTCCTTGCTTCTTTTCCGAAAATATCATCTCATCATATTAATTATCATCTAAATCAGTAGAATTCCACTGTCCAACAGTAGGCCACGCCCCTCATCAGTAATTAGCTCTTCATTATTTCTTATCAGAGCGCGTGCAGGCCGGTGTGCTGGGGTGTGACCCTCCACTCCATCGGCATCGTAATGTGAACATATCAGTCTTAAAACATTGATCCTGAGAGTGAATCACAGGATAAACAAGTCTGTATCTGTCCTCACAATGTGTCTCACACGCACACACACACACACACACCCACCCACACACACACACTGCATATCTGCCTGCCAAGGCAGTGACTCAAACCCTAAAATGCTTTAAAGAAAGTATGAGCTTTACCATTTAATAAACATAAAATAACAAACAAGCAGGTGAATAATAATAATAATTATTATTATAGTAGTGTTTCTATGGCAACAGTTTAACACATACAATTTAACACATACAATCCTTAAGTTAAAATAAACCTAAAATTCAATTAAAATTCAAAGTATATTAAAAATGAAATTATGGTCACATTATTTTACATTTTAAAGAAAAATATATAGTTATATTTGTAAATTCTTTAGAAAATAGATTGAAGATTGTTCTTATTGAGCACTACTGTACATACTATTATTTATTTATTTATATATATATTTTATATTTATATTTTCTCTTCATTGCTGCAACAGTATTATTATTTATTATTATTATTATTATTATTATTTTAATCTGTCTTTTTAATCCTGTATTTGTTTTTATACATTTACATACCTGCTTTTTAGGGCCCAAGCTCTACTTATTTTCATTGTTTTTTAAAAAGAAAGTAAACACACATATGCTTATATCACAGCAGTGATCAGAGTTTTGGCTTATTGTCGAGTACAGGAGTGTCCGTGCGCAGTGGGGCAGATGTTGTGTAGAGAGGGCATTTGCGTGTTCTCTGCTCGCTCTCCAGCGTAAAGAAAGAAGGTAGCCCTTTGCATCGCCTATGATAACAAACTCTGGTTTACATAATCCATTAAAGCACATCCCATATGTGTGTTGTGTGTATATAAGAGGCTCTTGAGAGATTTCTGGGGTAATAAGTTATCCATGATATAAGAACGAGTGTGTAGTTGCACTGACAGTGTGTGTGTGTGTGTGTGTGTGTGTGTGTGTAAAATGAGAGCAGGCAGTGTGTGCCGAGAGCAAGTGTGTAAAAATCCCTCAAATCCATATGGTTTGTTACACTCAGACTTTACTTGGGAAGTGTGTGTGTATGTGTGTGTGCGTTTGTGTGTGTGTGAGATCATGGGAAAACCCCACACTAGCTGTGAGCTCATAGCTGTGGCTGACATTATAAAGTTAAAAATAAAATCGAGATAAATCCTGTCAGATATTTGGTTGCCTTTACTGTGAAAAAGCAGCCAACATTATTTCATTCAAATACAATTTCAAACATTTTCTAGGAACACACACATATATGCACACAAAACCTGGATGGTTTTAATTTTAATGGTTTGAATGTTATGGCTAATTGGTGTGTACAACTACACAATGCACATAACTACACATTACACATATTATATACAACTACACAATGTACATACACACAGACTAAATACAACTTACACACAACACACAATTGCACACAGCTCACATAGCAGGACAAAAAAAACAAACATCTACACAGTTCTTACGGAGAGCGGAACACTATACACTGTGTGTGTGTGTGTGTGTGTGTGTACATAAAGAAACAAATAAAAAACAAACAAACAAATGAATGAAAGAATAGATACAAGAGAGTAGATTAGACGTCGGCTCTGGAATCAGACGTGAGTCTCAGAATGGAGCATGGATTTAAACATGAACTATTCTGAGCCGAGTGACACATCATTGTGGGATTAGTGTTTAATAACACAGGAATAAAAGACAACATTATAAACTCAAGTGTGTGTATGTATGTGTGTGTGTGTGTGTCCAGCTCCTCACCTCTTCGTGCCTGAAATAAATGTGAAATCACAGTGATTTGCATTCTGTTAAAACAGCGCATTGTGACATTTACATCTTTTCACACAGCTGCAACCACCAGATGTGCACAAAACACACACCATCGCACTACTGACAAAACACACACCCCTCCGCATTACCACTAAATGCCGCCATTAGGGGCCGGGTCCGACAGGGGCTCTCGGCAAACACACACCACAGAGCCACAATGACAAAGAGAAAAATTAAAAGCGTAGAGGATGGATGGAAAAACTGCGAAAAAAACCAAACAATGAAAAGTGCATTACAGTTAGGTTTACTTTTACAATTTAAAATAACGCTACATTTACTTATTGACTGCATGGGTAATTATTTAATAAAGGTGATATAATTATATTATTTTAAGGAATAACATGTATATTTATGGAGATAGATTTAGTAAAAAAAAAAATTATATTTCATTAAATATTTCATGTTGTATAACTCAATAAATTAGAAGCTGTTAAATCTACCAGTCTAGTGTAAGTGAACACAAAGGTGTAAGCATATTCTTATTTGGTTTAAAATTCTGTAACTGCATTTTACAATTGCTACCATTTAAAAAAAAGGAATAATAAAAACAGTTTATATATATAAAGTTATATATGCCGTATTTTATTTCACACCTAAACTGAACAAATACCAAATACAAGAGCAGGAAACAGCACACCAGCTGAGACGGAGAGAAGTACGGAGTAGAGAGATGATCTTGGTTTTTTTTATGTAATAAAGAGTTAAACATGTCGCATTGAATAATTAGGAAGAAAATTGAAGCTGTTGTAGGTGAATCATTCTTCAAACAGAAGTCTCGCTAAATCAACCCTGTGAGTGTTTACAGACACACAGACACAGTTAAGCTAGATCAGATTACAGTCAGAGAAAATACGGCTAAGTGTGTGTGTGTGTGTGTGTGGTAAAGCTGTCAAAATTACAGAAGAAGTGTTTCAGTTACATCAGAAAATAAATTGTAGAAAAGATTTTATTCGATCAGTAACAGTATTAAAAGAGCAGGAATAAATGAGCAAATAAATAAATGACAACGAGAAAAGAGGGACGAATATAAAGAATATAAAGTTCAACAATGTTCAAATAAATTTGACCTGGATTGAAAAAAAAAAAATGCTCAATTAAAACAAACATGTTTTAATTACATAATTTAACTGCCTTTAAAGTTCCTCTCGTTGTGTAAATTAAATATGTAATATATTTTTTTTCCTGTATTAAATGCTTTAGATTATTATGATGCAAATTTCACAGGAAAAAAATATTAGGTGTTAGTTAAAATGAAAAGAAATATATATAAAAAAAAATGACAGTGTCAGCTTTATTTCAAATAAATAAATTAGTTCCTATTATGAGTAAATTTAAAAGTTTATACCGAATGACATGAAAAAATGTACAGTTGTAATAAATCAAATCTCTGAGTAACACTGTCAGAACAATAGATAGATAGATACAGAAAGATCTAATATAATCTATATAAAGCAGTGTATAAAGTATATATAAAGTAATAAGTGTAAATAAACTTTTAAAAATAATTTTTGGATAAATTGAAAATGATTGTGATAAATTAAAATTATGTTTCTTTTCATAAACAAAAGAAATTAATATTTTTTAATTAGAAATACAACTTCTGATTTATATTTTTATATAAAATGTAAATATATATTTTATATATTTAATAACTATTATTTATTTAATGCATAAAGAATACATTTCAAACATAAACAAAGGTTTTTCTTTAAATTTCTTTGAATTATTTATAAAAATGTAGACACTGAAGTACACAATGTCGTTTCATACTTAAAATCTCGCATTTTAAAGACACACTTTTATCTTTTTTTTTTTGTGATTAAAATGTAATTATTGGGTCTAGGATCCTGTAAAAGATTGAAAAAACCAACACCCTGGTATTTCTATTAAAGTTTAAATCCCAGCACTTTGTTCAGAATTAAATGTATTTAAATACACATTTACATCTAATCAGGATTTCAGATCATCAAACGTGTATGTTTATTTGTTTAAATCTGATAAGGAGTGTCGGTTTGTATGGAGATATAATGGCTTGGAACTGAGCGTCACCTGACTAGGCGGATGGGGAGGGGGTGTGGCCAAACGCTGCTCAGGTGTTTTAGTGTGCAGGTAAGCTCAGGTTTGTCACTCACTACAGCTTGCTCAGCTCTCAAACACTAACCCTGACAAAAAAAATGTTGTTTACATTAGTGCTGAGGTCACACACAGCCTGGATCTGACGGATGAAGATAAAGTTTACCGGCTTTGTTTGTTTGTTTGTTTGCTTGTTTTCGCAAGGAATTTTTTTTCAGCATGGCTGTGATTTGCTTCACTTATTAAATTATTTGCTGCTCGTAGATGCCACTTCTGATCTGCAAAGGAGCGAAACTGAAAATTTGCCAAACAAAACTGCGACAATAGATGCCAGCAGACACACCTTGACGTGAGTCAGAAGGCTGCAGAGACTTCCAGAGTGAGAACAAGATGCCTGTGGTTAAGGCGGAGGACGAGGCTCCGGTTCAGACGGCAGTGGAGACGACGGACTCTCAGAACACCGATCCTCCCAAAGGCCGCCGCAGGAAAAGGCCTTTGCAGAGGGGAAAACCTCCGTACAGCTACATCGCTCTCATCTCCATGGCCATCGCCAGCTCCCCTGATCGCAAACTCACTCTTGGGGGCATCTACAAGTTCATCACTGACCGCTTCCCTTTTTATCGGGACAATTCCAAAAAATGGCAGAACTCCATCAGGCACAACCTGACTCTCAATGACTGCTTCGTCAAAATCCCCCGAGAACCAGGGCGGCCTGGGAAGGGCAACTACTGGGCGCTGGACCCAAACGCAGAGGACATGTTCGAAAGCGGGAGCTTCCTGCGGCGCCGCAAACGCTTTAAACGCTGTGATTTCAACACCTACTCTACCTCCTCATCATCGTACCACCACGATTCGCCCATCTTCTCTCCAGTCCAGATCACCACCTCCGTCTATGGATCGGTGTACCCAACGTACACGCCACAGATCTCTCCACCGTACTATCCACCATCCACGACCGGATTTGGTTCCAGCCAGTCTCGTGTGTTCAGCATCAACACCATAATTGGATCTGGTGGTTTGGCACACAGCCCCCCGGAGACGCCACCAGTGCAGCCATCATGTCGTAACTTCAACCAAGACGGAGGAGGATCGTGCTCGCTAAACTCTAACCACCTCGCCTTCTCGTACCCCAATGCCGGGAATCATGGGTACGGCCAGGCTGCTCAGGGCATGTTTACGCACAACAGCACGCAGAACTACATGCCCTCTGGGCGACTTGGGGTTACGGGGTCATCCCCCATCACCGCAGATGTAGCAAACGATCCATATATCCATAACAGTGGTGGAACAGGCGGCTACATGAGACCTGTCACGTATCCGTCCTGCATGGACAGGTTTGTTTCCGCCATTTAAAAAACTATGAAGGTGCTAAAAATATATAGACACATTAATAATAATAATAATAATAATAATAATAAAAAAACGGCTGCCTGTGACCAGTCAGTGCTCTGTCTCCAAACTACTTTAAGACTTTTTGAAATGAACTCTTCCTGAACTCGTGGAATTAAATTTTATTTGTTGCACATGTGGGAAAAAGTGGCAGTATCTCAGGTCACATGCTTTTTTTCTTGCTTTCTTTTTCCTTTTTTTCACTCTCTGTTGCATGTGAAGTGGAACAGCGATTGAAAGACTTGATGTTATCAGCTCATAGCACAGAAATCACCTCAGTGACTCTGAAAAGATCGAACATTGTTAGCATATTTACTGAAACAAAGAAAAACAACACGTGCACGTTAATTAGGTCAACAAGCTATTTACGGTTTTCTTTTCTTTGTTATTGTGTGTGAAATGTGTTCTGGTGTGTTTCAGTAAAAAAAAATATTACATTTTGTTTATTTAGGCTTTATGTTAAAGAATAAAATTTCACCAGTGGTGTATTATTTGTGCTTTATTGCATTTCTTTTTGTGCAGATATAAAAAATAAAACACTCGCAATGTTGATAAAACAGAAAAGTGTAATTTGAGGAATTTGAGGTCTATGATGTGTTTTTTTTTCCTTCCTATTTTATTTGCACAATTTTAATTAAATCTTTATTGTTGAAGTTTGTTAGAAATTATTTTTTTCTATTATTAGTTTGTGGTTTTTAATTAATTATTTTTTACAAAAATTATTAAATTTGACTGCTGTAGAAAGCATTATATTTTGAGTGTGTATATATTATATTCTACATTTTAATTTTTATTACACATTAGAAATGAAATATTTGGAGTAAAAGAAAAGATTTGGAGTAAAAAAAAAATGTCTTCTGTTATAACATTCTCGATTTTGGAAATAACAGGCAAGTAAAACGACTAAAATCCCCTTAAAAGTCACAGTGATATCAGAATGAAGCAGAAACTCACAGAAGTGTGTTAAATTTTTTATTTGTCCGAGTCACGCTGGTGAAACTTAAAGTCTCGGCGGAGCTCTGTAAAACTCCTCAGCTGCTTTTCGCTCACTTTGCATTGCAAGTTGTCCGAATCTGTGTGCGTCAGGTTTATCCCGGGTGACTGTAGAGATCCGATCAACCGAGGCAACTTAACAGGGTGTCACTAAGACCACTGTGTGTGTGTGTGTGATAAGCAATATTTTAAAGGTACATTGATGGACATGAATAGATACTGTAGCTGTGTAGTGAAGCATGGGGAGAGTCAGGAGCGATTGAGGAGCGACTGTGAAATAAGTGAGGAGAGAGTGAGGAGAGAGTGAAAAGCGATTGAGAAATGAGTTAGAAGAGAGTGAGGAGCGATTGAGGAATGAGTGAGGAAAGTGTGAGGAGAGAGTGAAAAGCGATTGAGGAACGAATGAGAAGAGAGTGAGGAGCGATTGAGGAATGAGTAAGGAATCGGTGAGCAGAAGCTCCTCACATTTTCTTATGCAAACCGAAGGAAGTGACTGAATGCAGCCGAAACCTTTCTGTTTGTCTTAGTAACAGAGCTGAAGTCTTTAATTTTCAATCCTAAAAACCCTCCTAATTAGCTAAAGTGCAGCTCCTCACTAAGGGTGTGGATCTACACAGTGAAGAGGAGGAATTTGAGAAAATGGTGAAGGTAACTCCACAGAAGCCCAGTGGTGACAGAGTCGCTTAGTGTTGCGACCCATAATCCCTAAAAGCCGGTCGAACAGATTCCCGTTGTGACATCATCAAAGTAGAGAGAGGAGTGTTTGTAGGAAAAACACCCCCACTCTGAATACACACACTCTTAATATACAAATCCCAGCATGGATATATGAGTTTTGTGTTAACTTTTTTAAATGAGCTTCCATTTTGCTGACCAGAGCAAACGTTCTTTAATCACCAACTTCGCCCACCTCTGCCAACCGTTCGTGTTTTTGTTTTTTAATTTTCGTTATACCGCAAAACACGCTCGTAACACAAGTTTCTCCTTTGTGGACGCCATATTGTAACATATTGCTACTGGTGACGGCGGCGCCACCTGCCCAGGAGAAAGTGCTATGAACTGGTCTATGTACAGTAACGCGCAAGACACTCATTTCTGCATAGAATAGGCCACTAAACATAAAAAAAACTAAATGCTTGTTTAAAAAAAAACGTACGTAGCAAAACTAAAATGTGTTTTATAGGCGGTGCGAGGGTTTTAAGAATAATTCCAGCATACGACTAAAATCTGATGCATGTGTGTTTATTAGCAGCTATGCTAAAAAACAGCTGGTCAGAATGAATCTAAAAATCTTGACAAACTAACATGGCGTGTTAAAAACCTCCAAAAGGAAGTTCATTTCCAAGATAAGCAATAATTGTCCACAATCAGAACCAGCTGATCAGCTTATAAGACCGCTTAGAAATCTGTTTGAATCCATGTTTACCTGCATCACGCTGCACTGTTGTGGTGTAGCCTGAGAAACAAAAATCACCTGCTCTGGTATTAATTAGTTCTTTCTTTCGTTTTTACTTCAGTAACATCCCAAACCTGCGTCGTGCTCACCTGAGGTGAACCTGAGAGACATTACTGAAATACCTGACACAGTTTATCAGTATGTTAAGACTTGTTTGTTTTAATAGTATAAACAACTAAAGTCTATTGTTCTAAAGTTGTCAAGGAAAAATTGACAAATATAATGCAACATTATAATTTAAATATATTATGTTTACTAATAGTCCACCCTGGACTAAGTACTTTGGATTATATAAATCTGCGCACGTGAGTGTGTAAAGATCGTGTACATTAATGTCTAAACATCTATCCTGGACATATGAACGTTGTTGCATTGAGTACACCAATTATTTGATTTATTTTTAATATATGTATTTAGTAATAAACTGCATGTTTGTACCTTTACGTGTGTATGAGTGTGACTTTCACCTCAGCCTGTAAACTAACGCTATTTAAATGGATATTTAGTTTTATCAGTCAGAGTTTATTGAACAGGTGGTTATTCATCAGTACATTAAAAGGACAAACACACTGCCAATTCAGATACTTGCAGAGACAGAGCATGTGTGTGTTTCTGTGTGTGTTATTTGCATAGCAAGTTTCACATTCAAACATGCTGAGACTGAGTTTGGGACACAGCCAATGTGTAGTGTGCACTTATGAGCACTGCTGTGTCCCAGTGCTTCTCTTTTATTCATTTATTCATTCATTCATACAGAAACTCAACTAAATGGTTCATTCTTTGAAGATAGATACAGCTTCATTGGCGCTGTACAGTACAGATACACCACAACAGCTTCGACTGAAAGTGCAAATCAACAACGTACAACATGAATATGTAAATATACATACAGTACACATACACTCACTGGTCACTTTATTAGGTACAACTTGCTAGAACAGGTTTGGACCTCCTTCAGAACTGCCTATTCTTCATGGCATAGATTCTACAAAGTGCTGGAAACAGTCCTCAGAGATTTTGTTCTGTACGGACATGATAGCATCATGTGGTTGTTGTAGATTTGTCAGCTGCACATCCATTATGCAACTCTCCCATTCTACCACATCCCAAAGGTGCTCTCTTGGATTAGGGTCTGGTGATTGTTCATGTTCACGTTATCCTGCAGTCATAAGGGGATATACAGGAGGTACTCCGGTAGACTGGAATTTAGACAATGCTCAGTTAATACCCAAAGTGTGACAAGAAAATATGCCCTACACCATTACACCACCACTACCAGCCTGAACTGCTGATACAAGGCAGGATGGATCCATGCTTTCATGTTGTCTGACCCTAGCATCCAAAATGGCGCAGCAGAAAAGAGACTCAACAGACCAGGCAATGTTTTTCCAATCTTCTATTGGGCAATTTTGGTGAGCCCATGTGAATTGTAACCTCAGTTTCTTATTCTTAGTTGACAGGAGTGACCCCCCGGTGTGGTCTTCTGCTGCTGTAGCCCATCTGCTTCAAGGTTCAATATGTTGTGCATTTAAAGGTGCTCTTCGGCATACCGTTGTTGTACTGAGATTTGTTGTACTCCTCGGCCTCTCCTGACAATTCAGATACTTGCAGAGACAGAACATGTGTGTGATTCTGTATGTATGTGTGTGTGTGTGTGTGTGTGTGTGTGTGTGTGTGTGTGTGTGTGTGTGAGTGTGAGAGTGCAAGGAGAAAGTCTATTGGACTTGGAGAAACATGTTACCCTTAGTTTCACAACTCTTGTTGCCACAGACTCTTTTGTTTTTGTGTCTGACACATTGGGGGAAAAGCAATTCAACTTTGCTAGTCTTTTTTAAAAATATGTCTGTAAAAATGTCTGATTCTTTTATGTTGTAACATAAAATAATCAGTAATAGACTGATAAGCAGTTGGTGTTCTTCAGGTATTTTATTGACCTTTAAACAAAATAGAACGTGCATTCTCCTGCTATACAGATTACTGTTTTAACCATGTTTAAACCAACTTTAAACTAGTTTTGGAAGATAATTATTGTGTTTTAATTGTTGGGGTATTGTTAGGCCAACTTGTTTTCATAGAAAAACAATCACTTGAACCAACTACATAAAATGTTCTACAATAGGGGACAACTTACTTTTTTAAGGAGATGAAAAGTTAGGCTAAGTCAACCTGCGAGAAATATAATTAATTGAGCCCATAACCAATACTACTTGAGCCGATTTAAATATTTGAATTACAAGTTGAGTCGACTTAAGAACTGGGTACACTAGTTATTTAGTTTATGTCAACTAAACTGCAATGTAAAATATTTAGTTTGGCCAGCAACTTTCTCTAAAAGTTGAGTAAACTTAAAAGAGCTGTGCAACATGTTACTAAACTTTATTTTTTTACATTAAAAGGCGGCTTTTATTTTACAGTATATATACTGTATATTTTATATTTTTCATACAGTAATAATGAACATTCATAATATAACGTGCAATAAAAGTTATTGATAATATACCAATATTAATGATGACTTGCACTTAATGTTATAAGGGAAAACATCAGTTATAAGTTAAATTAACAATTGTTTCACTTTAAATTAAGCAACAAACAATTTCTAAAAATTTCTTAGATATTATTTTATTGTGATTTAGACATTTTGTGAATATTGTAAAATCCACACAATTTTTTTTTATTTACTCTTCAAAACTACACTGAGACAGAAAATAAAGTGTGCACTTGCTGCTCTGCTTACAGTCTTCATGTATAATAGAACCGAGTCCAAAATGACACGCAGGATTCGTACCAATGCTGCCACCTGCTGTCTGTGTTCGAGTACTGCAACAGAAGACTTCAGAGAAAATCTCTACTAAGCCACGTTATCATATCAGTGCTTCCCTCTAGTGTTCATTTATATATATTCTGGTGAAGACCTACAGCACAGTGGACTGCAGGGTGTCTCTTCAAGTCCATGTCCTTGATGCTCACCTTAGTGAATTCAACAAAGGCACAAGAGAGTACACAGAGGAGTGAGAGTAGGGCTTTCACCAGGATATCCTGGAGTTTGAACACAAGGGCCTGTGTTTCCCTCTCTCTCTCTCTCTGTTGCGGTACACCCGACGCAGCTATCCAGACCCCTTCTGCCCTCCAGACCTGGCTAACTCATCCTGGATGAGTATACATGCATACAGTGACTGGGAACGGTTCCAGGTCTTCGACCTGGCTGATGCAGACAGTTGATCTCCAATGACTTGTGACTGCAGTTGCTTAATAGTTCAGGACTGAAACTCCCTACGACAATTTTGTTAAAATTTGTGTCATATTAACCTAAACACCTTGTATTATACTGAACTTCCATGCATGCAAATTAATTTATGCTATCTTATCACCAAATGAGGACGGGTTCGCTGTTGAGTCTGGTTCCTCTTAAGGTTTTTCTTTGCCACCATCTGATAATTATGATTTACACATATTTCCTCACACTTTTCAAACTCATTTCAATATTTGAGAATTGAATTGAATTGAATTTTATTTGTATAGCACTTTTACCAATTGTCATTGTTGCAAAGCAGCTTTATACAATCAAAAGAATTATTTAAGTTTGTATGGAATGTAAATGTGTATAAATCAAAATGGTTAAATTCTGTTAAGCTGCTTTCTAAGTGACCATGGCGCTATATAAATAAAGATTAAATTGAGTTGACTGTACTAAACTGAAATTGTTAGCGGTACAAGTTTTTGTATTGTTTATAATGTTTTTCATTGAACTTAAATAATATATAATTAAAAAGGTTTTACTGATACCAAATTGCATAGTAAAATAAACACAAACTCAATTGCAGGCTGATTTATCCAGTGTGACGAAAGTGTTGGAAATGGAGTTTTAGCATTTTGAAAAATTGTGCAAAAGTCACACTGAACTAACCCAACCAATTTTGTATATTTATGCGTTTGTGATTTTGACCACTCTTGTGATTCAAAAGAAAGTCTGCACAAAATATTATCTATCAGTTTATAATACTTTAATTTGTTGAAAACAGCAAAAATGCAGTTGATCTGATCAAACTATTCATATACAATTGCTTTGTTCATGTGCTGTATAGTCTATCCTGGTCGACACTGGGCGCAAACTGGGAATTACATCTGAGATAGGACTCCAGTCCATTGCAGTAAAGTGCGACTTACTGAGAGTGAAATTTATTGTGATACAAAGCTATTGGAAACTACCTGCTGCTTTATGTTGTATATTCAAAAACATCTTCATTTATATAAATAGAATACATAAGTCCTGCTGGTCCATTACTTCAAACTAAAGAATTGTGTTGTTAAAATAATGAAATTATGTAGTTTTAAAAAATTCTCTTTTTAAAAAGACCACTATATTCCTTATAATTACACCTTCCATCAAGCTTGTTGTAACCATGTTAACCTAGCTAACCTAACCCAGCAAGGAGAGCGCTAATGCTTTTTATAGCAAAACATTCACTGAATAAGACAATGATTTTTTTTGGTTTTTAACTTTGTTCTTTCTTTATGCTAGCATAGATGTGACTAAGCTGAAGGCTGAACTCTTATAAGGCATTATAACACACTTGATTATAATCCTCAGTTAAACATCCCATTAGCTGAGTGAGATAATCTGACAGGATTTTAAACGCTAATATCTACAAAAATGATTAATTAAAGTCAGCACTGATGCGAACACACTGTCAAGGTTTATGTAGCCGCTTAGCTCACATTATAAGGTAATTCATTTTACCTTTAATTAATTAATCTGGATAAAAAGCTCCAGTAGAGTTTGAGGAAAGGCAGGAGGTGCACTGGCCCTCACCACCCCAGTGGCTGTAATAGGTCACTACATTGAGGCCATCATAGGTCAGTTTAATATATTTCTTATACATTTATTAGGGGTGAGGAAATCAACACATTTATGCTTGTGTGGCGGTCTTGCCTGGGCAGCGCTTTACTACACAATGAGGATATAATGTGGTGATAAGGATTTTGTTGCATGAGGAATTAATCAGTTCCACAGCGTGGATCATCAGCTCTGCTTTTTATTCAAAACATTATTCTTATTTTTAATTATTTATAAAATGAAATCTTTTAGCTTTGTGATCGTATACTGGAGTTTCTTTTTTTTTAAATTAACAGTTACAATAAACATTGTCAATGAATTACTCACAGAACAAGTCAATTACATTCAGATTTTAAGGGATAATATCCCCACCTAGTGGTGAACACGCGCAACTTTAGACAAGTTAACCAATTAATCAATTACACTTTAAAACATTTTCTGTAACATACCAGTACAATAAAGATATTATGTGGAAATAAGGATTTTGTTGCATGAGGAATAACACACAAATTAACCACAAGTAAAAATTTAAAGTCAAAATAACTCAATATAAAATGTCATATTCGACGCCAAATGCGTAATAACACTTACCCAACAAGTTCACAAAGGGATGGATCTACAATAAAATTGTTATTTATGTGTTTTTATAACTTTTTAACTGATATTTCGCTAACATTTTTAAAACGAATAACTCACCCACAGCGTGTCCAATCAGGGCGGTCCTTATTCCACGGATCAAATACCATCACGGCCCAACAGATGGCGCTGTCCCCATTTACGCATTAATTTAAGCTTTTTACACTCTGTTACACTTTCAATGAATGTGAATTTTTTTTAACACATTCTTGTTAATGTGTTTAATTCTATATTCCTGATTGTAGCGTGCTCTTCAGTGTTGTAGTACCACTGTTGGCTACTAGTGGCGCTCTCGGTACCGATATAATTTCACGTTGAGTTCATCAGCCTTTCAGGATGTTGAAATTCAGTTAAGACTCAAGTAGGGATAACTGCAGGCTGGAGCAATAGGCGTGCCGAAAGGTCGGGACGTGCCGAAGGGTAGAGGGCATGTCGAAAGAAACTGGTGGGTGAATGGAGCTTTTGCGTTGGCCAATCATCGTGCCGAAAGGTAGGAGGCGTGTCGAAAGGTTTCTCGTTGGTGAATGGAGCCTCTGCGTTGGCCAATCAGCGTGCCGAAAGGTAGGGGGCGTGTCGAAAGCTCTCATTGGTGAAAGGAGCTTCTGCGTTGGCCAATCAACGGTAATCCTATTTATATACTCAGCAAAAAAGGAAACGTCCCTTTTTCAGGACTGTGTATTTCAACAATAATGTTGTAAAAATCCAA
>JAQMYJ010000039.1:6478879-6491379 GCA_030014305.1 Clarias laeviceps | reverse complement strand
AGGTTTGTTGACGGTGAAGTGATCTCATGATGATCTTATGATGTCATAAGTTAGTCCTGCCGGAATCCCTGCTTGCACTCTATTCATTATACATTATGTGACTGTGACCAGACCTAACTCTTATCTCTTTCTCTGACAAGCTGCACATGTCGCTCCTGAGCTGCCAGTGATCCAGACTCCCGCTGCCCTCTGGACTTGTCTGACTCGTCCTGGGGCCCCGTTTCTGGTTGGAGATCTTGTCGCATGGATGCCCCGTGTGTTCTGCTCGGGACGGGGCGGTTCCACTTCACCATGAGCACCAAAGCTGTTCTTTGAGGACTTGACTGTAGTCGCTCGATTGTTCAGGACTGGAGTTTCCTACAGTTTGAGCCTCCAATAACGAACTGGACTCCATATTATCTTAAACACCTCTTCTGTTGTACTGAACTTCCAGCCTCCTGTATGACTGCAAATCAATTCCTGCCAAATTATCACCCAAGTGAGGATGGATGGATTCCCTGTTGACTCTGGGTCCTTTCAAGGTTTCTTCCTATTGTCGTTTCAGGGAGTTTTTCCTTGCCACCGTCCCCCTTGGCTTGCTCATCATGGACATCATCTGATCATTTTGTTTCATACATATTTTCTCACACATTTCCATAATTTCCTTTTAATTGTGTAAAGCTGCTTTGTGATAATGACCGTTGTTAAAAGAGCTGAACTGATTCGAAACTCACTGTGTGTCTTGACTCTCGATATATAAAGAAACATGGCTAATGAATAATCTCTAATCATAGTGCTAAAGGACAAACAGCGCAGGAACCTGACCTGAGGTTCAGTGTGTGCTCTACACCTACAGAGAGAGAGAGAGAAGTGAGTGTGTGTGTGTGCAATAGAGACTTTGAGAACTGAAACTAAGCCCAATTATCTGCCAGCAATTAGCTTTATTCGCACTAAAGGCTAATTAAAAAGAGAACAGACGCGGTGTGCGAGACCGCACTTTCAAGTTATTATTAGGAGGCGCGCAGACGTCTGTGGAGGATCGTCTTGCTCCCGGGAGACGCCTGCACCTGAAACGCACACCTCCTTCTTCTCACTTTAGCGCATGAGCTTGATCATAACACACTCCTCAGTGGGACGGAGACCTCAAAGAGTTGTGGAAGAGCTGCAGGTAAAACTTTCACACTGCTGGAGAGTGGAGCACACACGCACGCACGCACGCACACGTGTACACGCACAAGCACTCACACACACGAAGAGCGCTTGGGATGGACGTCCAGGTCCACTGACGGGGTATGGGGTTAACACACAGCCTGACACACACACACATCATCTTCATTCACAATCAGAGCTTCACACAACCTGCTGTAAAGGAGCGAGGGATTTAAACGAGTATCAGAAATTAAAGTCGTCACTTTGAAGAACTGTACAACCAGGAACCAGTAAAGTGCGAAGGGTTTGGTTGTCAGTTTCTTCCATTGTTGTTACTGAAGCTTAGATTAATTCAGGTTTAATTCAGGTGTCTTAGTTCTTCCAATTCTTGTCTTTGCCTTCTATGTTTATTTTTCCTTTCTTCCTTTTCCCCCCAAATTTCCAAGAAAGTGCAGCATAGTGTAAACTCTGTCCTGAACACTTACAGTTACTTCTTCAATATTACACAGTCGCTGCAGTTAGCCCTGAGTGCTAACTGCAGTGCTGACACTGGAGACTCCTTACACTGATGTAACATAATTGTGTTGCGTATTTTTGTCCCAAGTGTGTGCATTTGTGTCAGGTGTGTGTGTCGGGGTCAGGGGTAGTTCAGTGATTAAGACTGTTGATCAGCAGGTCCCAGGTTCAACAGCACTACCAGCAGGTCTCCACAGTTGGGCCCTTGAGTCGCTCTGGATAAGGGCGTCTGCCAAATGTAGTTAATGTAAGTGTATTTTTATCGCGAATGTGTTTGTTTTGACAAGAGAGCATTTTTTTCTCCCCCGAGTGTGTGACAATCTTGGTGATCTCCTTGTGTTTTACTGTACGGTATGTAGAAGCCGGAGCGGGTCCAGGCAGTGTGTGAGAGTTTAAACAGATGGATGTATAAATTAAAGCTTGTGGATGTGTGTGTGTGAGAAAGAGTGTGTGAGTGTGCCCAGTGTGCCACAGCTATGGATTTCTGCCTCTATAAAGGTGTGGAGTCGATGCGGCGCTACGCTAACAGAGATGCTATCCATCGCTTTAACAGGGCACGTGAGTGCCATCACGAAGAGCATTAGCGAGTCTCGGCCGTCTCGGGTTTCTAACGCGGGGTCTTTATAGACATCCGGATATCGACGCGACAGCGAACGTCGCGCAGCCCGATTTTCATTAGCGAAAGAAAAGCGAGGAGTTTTTCTTCACGAGGATGGAGATATGGATCAGGTTCCTCACTTCCGGCTCCCTTGAGAGCTGCAATGACACTCTGGAGGAGACGTGGCTGTCAGGGCTGGAATTAGCCGCTGAAGTCTGGAGACATCCGCCAATAGAGAGATTACTTATCGATTGGAGGAGGAGGCTGGTTAGCACTGCGCAATGCAGATTTAATTTAATAAAAGAGACTTTATGAGAGAGAGAGAGAAAGAGAGAGAGTGGGAGAAGAAGAGAGGTGTATTCAGGTGCATGCTGCAGCACCAGGAGCTCGTCGTGGTTGTTATTAATAAGGATAAACATGTTGCACTCGTTAGGCGTCGGTTAGAGACGAGTGAAGACAGCGACGCTGGTGAGAAGTCATTAATGTCAGCTGTGGGCTTTTAATAAGAGCGCTGTCTGCAGGTAATCCTGCTCTCTCCGGCTGCGCCGCTGCGCCGAGGTGAGTTTATTAGCGCTCCAGCTGCAGAGACGCTGCGCCCGGCCTCCCCTGACCCCCCGACAGCCGCTCAATTAAAACACAGTGACTGCGGCGCCTCTTTTCATGTCAACAGCGTATAATTGTTTTCTGAGATGTTGCTAACTCCCAGCGCCGCCCCGCTCCTCCGCCCCCCCCCCCCCACCTTCCTTCTCTCACACCCCCCGTCCCCGTCCCCCCCCCACTCGAGCTCTGAATAACTCCATTTGAATAACAGATGTTTATTTGCTAGGCTAGGTCGCTCCCGCAGGACACTTAGCACGGCCCTCTGAGCCGCTCGGATAGCTCTCGGAATAAATAAATAAAGACACGGCAGGCAGTGGAGGGGTTCCAGGGGTCGGAGCGCTGCCGAGCGCAGTGTTGGCTTGGTGTGATTGGGAGGGACAGCGGACGCCACCGATCTCACACACACACACACACGTAATGGGGAAGAAAAAAACAAACAAACAAATGAAACTACAAGAATAAATAACAGAATGTAGTTTGACGTGAATGTGTACACAAGCTGATTGGACGATTTGTTACCATGTGAACCTTTAGGAGATTTATCATTACTAGCGTTAATATAAATTAAAATCTTAAATTATCGGCCAACTTTTTAATTAATGCTATTTTATATTTTAGCCATTTATTATAATTCCATGCAGGGTTAAATGTTCTTTTATATTTATTTATTTAATAGCATACAAATGTTTAAACTACAGGTCATTTAAATGTAAAACAATTTATTAATTAATAAACCTAAACAAAAATTACACCGATTTTAAAAACAAATACATATTTTTAAAATTAACATAATTCAAATGCTATTTAAGTTTACACGTATAACATTTTGATTATTTATTACAGACAGATAAAGAGGTTTTTATTTTATTATTAATTAAGTAATTTCTAGCAGCTTTCTACTTATAGAAGATGTTTGTATCAAATTTAACTTGATAATTACAGAATTTTATTTCTTTTTTTGACATGCTACCAGGTTCAGATGAAATTTACTTAAAAAAATATATATATATATATTAAAATATATTAAAACACGCACGCACACACACACACAATAATGAATTATAATTTTAACAGGTGAGATGTGAGTATGTAACTAAACCCCAGAGCTGCTATGAGGACGACAGCATTACAGTTAATCTGGTTCCCAGTTTACCCACTGTAACAGCACCCAGTACGGAAACACACATGTTTGTATTGAGTTAGTATATTCTCACAGTAGCTGTTGAAAATTTCCAATTATTTCCTTTCAACAGCATCACCTGCAGGACTGGAGAACGACGACGGGGCACAAGGAAAACGTAACGAGGTGGTTTAAACCTGGTGCAACCTTCTCCAGTGTCATCTAATCTTTTTAATACACTATGAAACACAGTATATAAATATAAACAGCAGAAAAAAATTATCTGACTACTTTACAGTACACACCATGTCTGAATCTTACATTAACAATGCGTGTTAGCGTTAAGAATTTACACACAATGTTACACTAAGTACTGACAACAAGATATAAATAAACAATTAAATAAATAATATTAGAACGCTATGTGTGTGAATGTGTACAAACCCAGACCAGTGATACAGTACAATAGAAGGATTAGTAGAGTAAAAATTTTATATTGCTCATGGCGTTACTTTACAGTAAAAAAAAACAAAAAAAAAACCCTGAACAATGGGTCATAATTGTGCCGCGCTGGCTGCTCTTCTCACCCGAGAAACAGCTCTGTAAAATCTATAGCTAGCCTGGAGGCATTCGTCCCCTCGCTGTCCTGCTCTTTTACCTGAGACAAGTCAGGCGCACAACAACTGCACACCAAAACACTTCAGGGACTCTGAGCCAGAAACAAAAACAAAAGAAAAAAAAAAAAACTCAGTGTGGAAAAGAATGAAGGATCCTTCGCAGGGACCGAGGGGAACTGCGCTCTTGTCTGAGTCCAGAAAGCGAGCCCCGAGGTCAGACGAGTCCTTGGCCATCAGCTGAATCAGAGCGCTTCACAAAGATTTCAGCTCTGTGGCTGGAGGCGATACACTCCCGAGTCACTGATCCTCGTCCACCGGGGCCGCACGCATCCAGATGGAGAGACAGAGGCAGCGCTCGGCGTTTAATTACCGTAAACACCGAGCGCATGTTTACATGGACACACCGCGTCCCACAGAAACAACACTTTTTTTCCCCCTTCTTTAAGTCTGTTTCCTGCAAAGTAAAGCAGGATTATATTTTCCGTTTGTAAAAAAAAAATGTACACAAATCCATGAGTGTGTAGGAAAAACACAAGTGATATCTCAATATACGGACAATCACGGCATCCCGTGTTAAAACACTAATCACTCTGTGTGTGTGTTTGTGTATGTTTAAATCATTTATTAACAAATAATTGATGGAAGGGGCACTAGCCATCAAAACACACATTAAAACATGCACAGTTTGTGTGCTCGTAGTGCGGGACCCGAGGGCCAAAAGCCCCTCATTACTCCTAATACCTTTTAGCAATCAAGATGAAACGGCAAGGAAAAAAAAAAAACACCGCTCATCAGTGCAAAACGGGTAAACTTTATTAAACTTCATTAAAGTCAAACTCCCGGAGCACGTCTGTAATGGTCACTCTCAGCGGAGGCAGCGCGGAGCATATCATCTCAAAGGCTTTTTTTCGCACCTAATGGCCGCCTAATTTATGCTTTGATGTCGTGTGAGTGTAGCCGTCTCCGGCTAAGGGCCCTGTTTACTCGGTTTATGAGGCCTAAATCATCTTCGTACCCACAGACCTTTAACTACAATTAACAAGCACGGACAACAAGAGTGCTGGATACGCAGAAGGGAGGAAGGGAGGGAAGGAGGGGGGTAGAAAGAGATTAACGAAGGAGGGGGTCGGGGTGGAGGGGTTGTGCAAATGATCTCGGCAAATGAACATTCTCAGCTTGCCGCACGACAAGGAGGAATCTGCAGTGGGAACGAGCCAGGCTCTCTGCTTTATTTGCCTTGGCAATTTACTTAATTTAATGCTTTTCCCTCTAGAGCGCTCTCCAGCTCTGCTCTTAACACCGGCTCGACGTTGCCCCTGCCTTCCATCAGTACCACCTTGCTCTCTCCTGCTGGTTTTAATTTGCAATAAAGGAAAATGGTGGTCCCTTACCACTTGGCAAAGAGCTCACCTTTTGTGCCGAGATGAATCGAGAGGTTTATGAGACCAGGCAAGAACTTTCTATTCCTGCGACCCTAAAAAGAGCCTGGAATCAAACTCTCCTTATTTGGACCTCATGCTTTCTTTTTTATGGCTGTGGAGTGGACCGTGGCCGGTGGGGAGCACTTGGCCACCAGGCGCTTGGTGAAGAAATGATTTCTGTTAGATGAGTGAACGCCTGCCCACCACCGCTGCTTAAGTATCAGGCAAGCCGCCTTCGCTGGCAATTAGACGTCCCAGAACTCCAGGCCGCGAGGAGGTAATTAACCATTAGCAGATCATTGCAACACTTCCGAGCGCAACCTTCACCATCGCAATCACGGCGGTACGGTCAGCAAAATGGCTGCTTGCCACTGCTTGGGCCCATCGGCTTCTTAAAAACGGGCATCCAGCTCTAATCGCAGCCTTTCAATGGTAATTTAGTTCAGCGGGCCGCAAAACAGCTTGATAAAGAAACGCAGCCTAATTACACCTCGCATCTTCCTACCATCCCTCTTCCTGCATGTAATGAATATACACAAGGGGCAGAAGAGGGGGAGAGAGAGAGAGAGAGAGAGAGAGAGAGCAGGTGGAAGTGAAAAAGAATGATGAGATGATGGAAAAAAGTGAGAACGACCAAAAAACTGCATCCATAAGCTTCTCAGTCATGTGAGAAACATGAGGTCGAAACTAGCGAATGCTTCTCCACTCATCACAGGAGCTTCATCAGAAAAGGCTGAGTTAATGAGAGACAAAAAGAAGAAGTGTCTTGTTTGAGTTTAAAAATAAGGCAGCCTGCAGAAGACCTCTTGCATTCTCCATCACGCTATGCGCCGGTAATGGTGGAAGGGGCCAGCCGAGATCAAAGCCGGTCCTCTGCTTCTTTTTCTTTATCTCCACGGGAGAGCCACGAGGCCATGTGGGTGAGTTTATTCTGCGTCCACTGAAGCAGATGCAAAGAGGATCAGCACCGACGCTGCAGGACTGCCACTGGGCAGATAGGAAGAAAGCAACTCCCTCATGCTCCTCAGAGGTCACTCCAGGCAGGTCAGTCTCCCAAACACCAGACTTAAAAGCCTGGACTTAAAAGTTTAAGGTCGTTTTCACACATGGCCCAAATACTCAAGTCCACATGCAGGATGGATTCTCTATGTATTTCTGCACAGGTTTATTTTCACACAGATAATTTTTTTCCCCCAAACTGCCTACTGGTTAAAACATGTTAAGGCTGAAGTTTGCTCTGCAATAAATATTTGAAAGGATAAACCCCTCCAACAAGGTCATCACTTTATTTTTAATTAATGTTTATTAAAGTAAATGCATCAGATTTCACTTAACACCAAATAGCAGTTTGGATAAAGCCTTTCAGTAGATCAGATCTCGTATCTTCTAATCAACCATGTCCAAAGACACATCCTGTGATTGTAAAAAAAAAAAAAAGAAAAAAAAAGGTTGTTACACTGTGTTTCCGATGAGTAAAATTATTGTTCTGCATAAATCAAAGAGAACAACTAAGTAGATAAAACTGAAATGACTGTAAGTAGGTTCGGTGAAGAACTTCACAGAAGACATGTGGTCGGGAAAAACGTCCAGAATGAGCACGATGGGAGACCACTTAAATGCTTGGTGAAGTCGCTTGCTAAAAAGACAACAACAGTATACCAGAGCTATGTTTAATAGTGAAAGTACACACGAACAATGTGACAAGGACTCAGACGATTGTGACTGAACAGCTGCGTGGCCATAACAAAACCACTTATCCGATGAAAAAGGCTTGAATTTGGTAAGGAACAAAAAGATTGGACTTTGGAGCAATTGAAAAAAGTTAATATGGTCTAATGAGTCCAGATTTACCCTCTTCCTGAGTGATGGGCGCATCAGGGTAAGAAGGGAATTGAGTGGCCACTGTACAAGCCTCCGGAGACAGTGTTATAATCTGGGGCTGGTTCAGTTGGTCAGGTCAAGCCTCAGCAACGTTATGTTGCGATAAAAATTAAGGTCAGCTGGCGAGCTGAATGTACTGAATGACCAGGTTATCACATCCATGGAGTTTTCTTTCTCTGATTGCACTAGGAACAAGAGTGTGAAGGAGTGGTTCTGGTTCTGTTTTCACACATGAACTGGACACAACAGAGTACTGACCTTAACCCCACTGAGAGTCTTTAGGACGTGTTGGAGAAGTCAAACCGCTTCGTAATCAATACAAGATCTCAGGTCAAAATTAATGCAACTCTGGTCTGAAACTAATTGCATAAGCTCACTGAAACAACGCCATAGCGAACATGTGTGGCAGGGGTAGCTCAGTGATAAGGGTCCTGGACTACTGATTAGAAGGTCCCAGATTCAAGGCCCAGCACCATCAAGTTGCCCCTGCTGCACCCTTGAGCAAGGCCCTTAGACCCTAAACTGCTCATCTGTATAATGAGATAAACAATAAGTCGCCCTGGATAAGAACATCTGTCAAACAAAAAATAATAATCTAAAATGAAATGTAAATGTGTGTGCCATAATTAAAGCTAAAGGCAATTCAATGAAACATGAGTGTGTATGAGTTATATTTGGGAAGGGAGCGTACACTGTGCAGAGTTTATTTAATAGCAAAATTCTCCACCACAGCCACAACAGCACCATCCTCTATAGCAAATACTAACAAATTCTCCCATCCCGTTGTATATTCTGAAACACACCGCAACTTCATCACTAAAGTTCCGTTTCCACTCGAGGAGAAATAAATTTATTGCAATCCTGAGTCCTCAAGACGCAGCGTCAAGGTCTCCATCTTAAGGTCGCCCTGATTAATCCTTCCCGAATCCCAAGGTGGCCCGCCTCTAGCCCCAGAATCCACCTCTCCAGCCCTAGCAGCCCCAATAGACCGACACTCAGGTACACTAACACTTCTGCACCCCTTTCTCACCCCCCCCTCTCCATCACTATCAGCCCCAGCAGGCCAAGTATCAAATACAGAAGCAATTCTGCACCCCTATGCTACCCCCAAAACCCCTCCTCTTCAGCCCTAACAACCCTGCTAGGCCAACTCTCAGTTACAACAGCAGTTCTTTGCTTTTTTTATCGCCCCGAGAATCCTCTTCTCCGGCCCTATTCGCCCAGTAGGTAATGTCTCAGGTACAGCATCAACTCTGCACCCCTTCCCCCCAGAATCCCTCTTCCCCAACCCCAGTAGGCCAACTCACACGTACAGAAGCACTTCAGCGCCCCTTCCCCATCCCAGAATCCCTGTTCTCCAGCCCCATCAGCAGCATCAGCGGGCCCTGAGCAGGCAGTGGCCAGCGCGAGGCCGTAATTAGCTTGGACAGCTCGAGCTCAGGCAGCCGGGCTACATCATAATGAGCTCAGCTGGGATTAGGAGGACAGGGCAGGGGGGGACGGGGGGATTCCTGGAACAGCGGGCTGGGGGTAGAGATCAAACAGGGGAGGGCCGGGCCACGCTGGCTGGCAGGGTTAGACCCCTCAGCTCAGCACAGACCAAATGAGGCCTGGCAAGCAGAGAGGCAAGGCGGCCTAATAAAGAACGACTCCTCCAGCAGACAAGAGCGGTGGTAATTAACACACACACACACACACACACACACTGTCACGGAAATACACTGCTCTCTAGAGAGCACTCTATGAAACTGCTCAGAGCTTCTCTGGATTTTGGATAATAAAAAAAATAAATAAAAAAAAAACACGACATGTACATGTGAACAAATATGTGCTTAGAAGCAAAAAAGATGTGTGCAGAATTGCGATGCTGCCGAAGAAAGAAAGAAAGAAAAAGAAAAGCTGGTGTTTTCATGCAACACACACGGCTGTGATCTGTTAATGTTTATTTGCCCCTGCTAGAGGGCAGATCATGAAGACAGAGGTGCAGTCGCTGGCAAGGGATAACCCTTAATCATTAGCACCTGAAATCACCATTAATCATTAACGTGGGCCAGAAACACTCAGCCTCTTCACACACACACACACACACACACACACACAGTTTGATGCTAGATAATGTAATTTTTCTTTATGTGTGAGTTTGGAAGCAGCACTGGTGTAGGATTGAGACACTAATGACGGTGTGTGGGAGGAGGATGGAGCTGATAATGAAGTGTGTGTGTCGGTGTGTGTGTGTCAAACTTTAACACTTACAACAGGAGACCAGGAAAAAAAAAAAGCATAAACAGTGCTGGTGACAGTGGAACACACATACACGCACACAGAACTGCAAATACACACTGAGATGATTAAGTAAAGTGAGCAACAATTAAAAATAGAAACATCACTCTCACACCATTTATAACACATAGTTACATTATTTAATCTAGCTTTCTCTCTCTCTCTCTCACACGCACACACACACACACACTTACTTCTCAGTGAGAAGCTTCTTGTTCTCGCGTTTAAGGAAGGCTAACTCGTTCCAAACGGCATCGCTGTTCTCCTGACGGAGCTCCCACGCCTCAGCTCGCCTTGTCTTGCCTTTTGGCCTAGACACACACACACACACACACAGACACACACACACAGACACACACACACACACACACACACACACACACACACACAGACACACAGACACACACAGGGACGGTCAGATCATTATTATATCCAGTTTAATCTGTTCTTAGTTCTTCGGGTTGAATGTTGAATAGTGAAACACTTTCTCTGTAGGAAATAATGTAGGAAAAATCTAAACATTTAGAAAAGACGTGTAAATGAAATGGTAAATGGTTCCTCTCGGCACCGACTGTTTTAAAGCCCAAACTGAAGGCGTCTCTCTTTTCTTCTCTCCGTCCTTAATGACATCGTCAGGACCTGCAGTGCTGCGTCTCACTAAACCTCACACATAATACAAAAACACACAAAAATATGGAAACTCACTTCTCTTGGCTTCCACTGACGTGAACGACTTTTGAACGGCTCCTGAACGTATGTGCGACGGTTCGGTTCGGTTCGGTTCAGTCGCTCGTATCCTGAAAATGCTTCTTATGCCGAGACTAATTTCTTACAAACTTTCTTCTTGCGGTGAACATTTGTGAGGCGTTCGTACTCAGAGGTACCACGGAAATGATAGTTTTTCACACATTTCATACTCATTTCAATCCCTTTTCTTTTGACACAGTGCTGTAGTGGTTAGCACTGTCGCCTGGCACCTCCAGGGTGCGGGTTCGATTCCCGTCTCTGTGTGCATGGAGTTTGTACAGTATGTTCTCTTGGTGGGTTTCCTCAGGGTTCTCCGGTTTCCTCCCACAGTCCAGAGACATGTACATTAGGTTAATTGGTGTTCTCAAATTGCCCAGTGTGTGTGTGTGTGTGTGTGTGTGTGTGTGCCCTGCAATGGATTGGCACCCTGTCCAGTGTGTACCCCGCCCTGTGCACCCAGTCTCCTGTGATAGGCTCCGCCCCCGCGACCCTGAATATAGAATAGATATAGAAGATAAATGAGTGAGTGAGTGAGAGCTGAACATCATTGCAGTTTAATTTCTCCCCTGTAGATGGCAGCAGTGTAGCGCGCGGCACTCGGAGCGGACAAAGAAACCCGGAAGCGCAGAAGAAGAAGAATAGCGCTCAGTCAGTACAGTAGCGGCGGAGACAAGATGGCGGACAGCAGAGAGAAAGCGTTACAGGACTACAGGAAGAAATTACTGGAACATAAAGAGATCGACGGGCGGCTGAAGGAGTGTGAGTGACACCGGGGGGACATATATTACTGACCCCACCGGCGGGGTGTGTGTGTGTGGGGGTAGTTAGAGGGATTAATGGGGTAAAGTGTGAGAGGAGCGCAGCGCGCTGTGTCATCCTACACACACACACACACACTCACACACTCCATTCATCTCTCACACTGAGAGTCAGAGCGTCAGGGTCACATCAGTCCGATTAATGTGTGTGTGTGTGTGTGTGTGTGTGTGTGTGTGTGGGTGTGTGTGTGTGGTGTTTCAGTGAGAGAGCAGTTGAAGGAGTTGACCAAGCAGTACGAGAAGTCTGAGAACGACCTGAAGGCGCTGCAGAGTGTGGGCCAGGTGAGCAACAAACAAACAAACACGTAAACAAGCAAACAAAATACTACAGCATCAGCACTCTAATAATACCCCATGTTTTGGGTGCCAATACTTATGCGCCAATATCCCCTGTGATGGTGTTAGAGGGTGCCAATACTTATGTTGTAATGTGTAATATGTACAGGTGTGTGTGTGTGTGTGTGTGTGTGTGTGTGTTTGGTGCACAAGTGATTAAAATGTGAGTTTAAATTTATATGCTGTGTGTGTGTGTGTGTGTGTGTAGATTGTAGGGGAGGTGCTGAAGCAGCTGACGGAGGAAAAATGTAAGTGTGTGTGTCTGCAATGTCCTCATTATTTACTGTGTGTGTGTGTGTGTGTGTACCAGCGCTAGTACTGGTCTCTGACTGTTACAGAGTTTATAGAAAGAGTTAAAATATTAAATCTAATAATAATCTGCTGATCTTTAATGTAATCAGTGATATTATTATTATTATTATTATTATTATTATTTGA
>JAQMYJ010000039.1:6437352-6447584 GCA_030014305.1 Clarias laeviceps | reverse complement strand
GGGAAAGACACACACACACACACAGACGGACAGACAGACACACACACAGAGGGAGAGACAGACACAGACACAGACACACACACACACACACACACACACACACACACACACATACAGAGGGAAAGACACACACACACACACACAGACGGACAGACAGACAGACAGACACTTGATTGAGAAGACCCCTGCTTGGAAAGGCGAGGCTCCTACTAAGACAATACAACTGATCAGAAGGTCATGAGTTCGAACCCGTGTGCTGCCCCTTGCTGCACCTTTACTGCTCAGGTGTGTAACTGAGGTCAGTGTAAATCACTCTGGATAAAGGTTGGACGTGTAAATGTAAATGCTGGACGAACGCTCACTAGCGCAGGAGCCTCTTCTTCAGACTTTTCTCAGGTAGACAAAGTCTCCTACAGGGTACAGACTCCTGCTCTGCACGGCAAAACCCCAAAGGACAAAAGAATGTGTGTGTATATGTGTGTGTGTGTATATGTGTGCACCTTGAGCCTGGTGTTGTTTGTCTCCTCCAGCTTCCTGCTCTGCTCCTGCTGCTCCTCCAGCCTCCTCCTCCACACATCATCGCACTCCTGGTGAAGGGGGGGGGCGGGGCAGTGAAAGTGTGTATGTACATATGTGTTGTGTCACTCAGAAGGTGTGTATGTGTGTGTGTGTGTGTGTATATACCTGTAAGCGTCGTGTTGTATCACTCAGAGTGTGTTGGAGTTCCACCAGCTCCTTCATCACATGGCGGTTCTCTTCCTCAACATTCTGCTGCTGCAGGAGTCTGCTCCTTTCCTGGTGCTGTGATCTCACTTCCTGTTGGATGATCACATCCCAGTCAGTGAAACATACAGGTGTGTCTGCATTAAACCTCTTTTTTTCAAGGATCTGATCTCTCTTGAGAGATCTTGATGAAGAACTAGGACCACTGGGTCTTCTTCATTTTTCATATTAGTAAAAAAATACACACACACACACATACAGGGAATGTTGGGAGTGTGACAGGCTTACTAGTGTTTTAGGGTTATGGGAGGTCATTCATGTCAGAGCTAAGTGAAATGCACAGAGCAGAGAGAGGAAGTGGGCGGGGCCGAGCTCAGAACGCTGATAATGAGGACCACACCAGGACCATTAGGAGACGAGCCTTATGGAATTGAAGACGCAGAGATTATGACGGATCAGGAACTTCCAGGGGATCTCAACCCCTACCCCCCCCCCCCAAAAATGCTTATTACTTTATACAAATGTAAAGAAGTTACCGCAGCAACAGTGCGGAGATGCGGGATTCGGCGGACCATCACACGGTCGAGGAAGGAAGAAAAGCAATTAATCACCACTCGGCATTCATTCTGTGCCAACTCTCAAGGAGATGCTGGGGCTGGACGGTGTGGGGGAGATTACCCACAATCCTCAGCGCGAACAAGCTTCGTTCAACTGTCTAATACGTACACTGTACTCAGAACGTTTAGCATAGCGAAGCATAGCTGCTAAATCTGCTAGAGCATGTGGATGAAGTGGGAGTCAGTCAGCATGTAATTCTACTGAATTGAAGAAGAAAAAAGTATCAATAGAAATAATAGTATTTACTGACAGGTGTATATTGGTTCATTAAGGCTGTTAATAATTGTCTCAAACCTTTTACTTTTAAAGTCTTTTGCTTTAATTAGCATTTGTTTTTTTAAATTTTCATTTTTGTGAAGCTGCTTTGAGACAATGACCATTGTTAAAAGCGCTATATAAATCAAATTGAATTGAATTATTTGTGCATATTTCACACTTCATCAAAACATCAAAGAAATTTGTATATTACACAAAGATAACCAGAGTAAATACAAAATGCAGTTTTGAATTGATGATTTCATTTATTGAGAGGAGCTGTCCAAACCTGCCACCCCTGTGTGAAAAAGTAATTGCCCCCCTGCTAAATCGTAAATTAACTGTGCATTTTTGGAAAGCTAAACTTAAGAGAGAGTTAAACTTCACTTGCCACACCCAGGCCTGATTACTACTCGACGTTTCGAATTTTAAAAAAATCCCTTAATAAAACCTGTCTGACAATGTAAAGAATGCTGGAAGATCTAAAAAAGAAACAAAGTAAGTTACATGTATCCAGGGTTACCAAGCCATTTCTAAGGGTTTGGGACTTCAGCGGACCACTGTGAGAGCCATTATCCACAAATGGAAAAAACTTGGAGAAAACAGTGATTAACCTTCCCAGGAGTGGCTGCCCTACCAAAATTACTGCAACAGTAAACGAAAATTCATCCAGGAACTGATAAAAGAATCTAGCATGACATCTAAAGAACTGTAGGCCTCACACGTCTCAGCTAAAGTCTTCATTAAAGTGTTCATGATCCCACAATAAGAAAGAGACTGGGCAAAAATTACATTCAAGGGAGAGTTCCAAGGCGAAAGTCACTGCTGACCAACATATAAAGCAATTTTTTTTTGTAAAAAAAAAAAGTATTCTTGATTATCCCCAAGACTTTTGGGGAAATATCAAGTGGACTGATGAGACAATTGTTGAATATTTTTGGAAGGTCCCGTTACATCTGGCATAAAACTAACATAGCATTTCCTTAAAAAAAATTTTAAAAAAATCATATCAACAGTCAATATGATGGTGGTGGTGTGATGGGCTGGGGCTTTTTTGCAGCTTCAGAACCTGGAAGACTTGCAATAATTTATGAAACCATGAATTCTGTACTCTACCAGAAAATCCTGAAGGAGAATGTTCGGCCATCAGTTTGTGACTTCAAGCTCAAGTGCACTTGGGTTATGCAGCAGGACAATGGTCGGAAAACACACCAGCAAGTCCACCTCTGAATGGCTCAAAAAAACAGGATTATTTTTTTTTAGGAGTTGCCTAGTCAAAGTCCAGCCTTAAATCCTTAGATCCTTAAACAGACCATTCATGCTCAAAAACTCTCCAATGTGGCTGAATTAAAAAATTCTGAGACGGAGAGCGGGCCAAAATTCCTCCACAGCGATTTGAAAGACTCATTGCCAGATATTGTATACACTTGATTGCAGTTCTTACCACTAAGGGTGGTTTAGGGGCAATAACTTTTTCACATAGGGCCAGGCAAGTTTGGATCGTTTTTTTTTTTTTTTTTTAAATAAATGATGAACAGGGCACCTGGCCAAAAAATTTTATATGCTCTTTTGCACATTTTGTGTGTGTGTGTGCATGTGTGTGTCTCCCCTCTCGTAATGTAGATTATTTGACTTTTGTAGTACAGTACAGTGGGACCTTGGATTGCGAGTAATTTGGACTGCGAGCGTTTTGCAAGACGAGCAAAATTTTGTAATAAATTTTAACTTAAACAAGCGAGGTCTTGATATATACGTAGTCCGCATGCGCCTTGTCTGCTGATTCAGAAGGGCTTAGAAGCAATTACTAAGGAGACACGGCATGTTGTTTAAGATGTTTAAGACATAACATTATTAGTGTTTTCTTGCTGAAAGTGCTTGTATGACTGGTTTTGAATGTGTGTTTTCTCAGGCAGCAGCTCTCTTCAGAAACCAGGAGTTAGGGTGAAGGAGCATGGGGTGTGGCTATAGAATGACTGACAAGTGGCACATACAGTATAGCCCCTCCCCCTTCTTCTCCTATATGGAGTTTCTGGACGAGAAAATGCTTCATGACGATATTTTAAAGTGAAAAAAATCAGGGAACTAATTAAATTCCGACCTCAACCTCATATGCATGAACACACGCGTACACGAACACAAATGAAGAGTAGATGATGCAGTACCTTCTCTAACTCCTGGATCTTGTAGTCTTTCACCTGCAGGATCTCCAGAACTTTCCGATCTTTGGCTTCTGCTTTATGCTTCTCACTGATGGGAAGAGAGAGAGAGAGAGAGAGAGAGAGAGAGAGAGAGATCAGAAGAGAGAGAGAGGCAAAGAGAAATAGAAACCAGGATCAAGAAAGAGTGATCGATAGAAAGACAGAACAATGGGGGGGAGAGAGAAAAGCAAGAGAGAGAGAGAGAGAGAGAGACAGAAAGAAAAGGGAGCAAGAAAGAGAGACAGCAAAAGAGAGGTATGAAAGTGAGGACAGAATAAATAAAAAGAAATATGAGAAAGAGAATGAGAAGAATAAAAGAAATATGAGAAAGAGCTCAAAAGAAAAAGATAGGGAAGAATAAAAGGATGGAGTTGGTGAGAGATACAGAGATATAGAAGAGGAATGGAGAGAGAGAGAGAGAGAGAGAGAGAGAGAGAGAGAGCAGATGAGTACTGTAAGAGCTTGACTCGAAGAGCACCACAGACACACGGCACGAGGTCTTCACCAAAAAGGGGTGTGAATAATAAAGGAGCAATGTAGAAGAGGAACGGGGAATTAGGGAGGAAAAAAGTAAGAAAATGAAGTGAAGAGAAAGCAGGGGTGTGCAAATGTGGGGGCAGGAACAGTGTCCAGTGGGCACGATGACACAAAGCTGGTGAGCTGTGACAGTGCCAGGCTGAAAAGGTGGGGATGAAGTGGAGGCAGCAATCACAGCTCTTTGGCAGGATGTCCATGTGCACGGTCTAGTAGCAGGAGCGGCGGTCTGGAATCTAAAGCACAGTAGCTAATCGTCAACGATGGTGAAGGGAAAACCCAGAATCTGAAGTGAGGACGCTGATGTGGACCAGAGCAGGAGGCACTGAAGTCGAGGCAGCAGCTGACATCTTGGCGGCGGCTGAATCTCTGTAACCGGCTGTAAGTAAAGGTGGAAGTCCCATGGCAACGAACACAGCCCATTAGCAGCTAGCCCTCGGCAAACTGCCTAGCGGCGAAGAACGGTCCTCAAGCCCGAAAGAGCGCGCAAACACACCGAGGCACTCGCAGCGCCATCTTTAACCCTGATGTTTCTAATTTCTCCTGATCCTTAAACTGATCTTCTTGCCTCCTTTTATCCAGGAGGGGAGACAGTCCAAGGCCTCCAGCAAAGACGCATGACCAGCCGTGTCATATTTAGCGTCCCCGCCCCATCATATTCCTGCTGATGGCGAGGCCACGGTGCCGAACGAGGTGCGCTTCGACTCGGTTTACTAGACTTCGACAAACTACAGGATGAACCTGATCAAACATCACTCACCATCAGTGCTGTGGGATAAGGTTTGTGCACCCCCGGTCACATACTCTGCAAACATGTAAACATGTGTATATGTGTGTGTGTGTGTGTGTATGCACATGGTCACTTCCACTTAATAATCTTTAAAATAATAATTTAAAAAAGACTGTCATCCAGAGGGTCCTGTGCAAGATCTAGTGTAGAACTCTAAGCCCAGGTTTAGACGTTTAGACCGTCATGTCTCGCCGCTCACACAAACTTCCTGCAGCCGGCTGAGAGTCTCTCTGTTCTTTTATTGAGCAGATCTTCAGCCACTCTTCCTCACAGAACCTTTCTCCTTCTGAGATGCTCCTGAGCTGTCTGGCATGCAGGGTGTGTTTAAGATCTCCACACAGATTTTCAATGATACTGGAGTCAGCCGAGGGTGAAGGCTGCTCGGAAAGCTGCTGGAACTCACGCTGGGGTCTGAGCTTTACTCCGGGTCACCGTGCTGCTGCAGATCTTTTTCAGATTCAGTTTGATATCTGCTGGAATACGGGCGAAAGCACAACTACTCCACGGTTAACAACCGGCAGGCTGCTCCTCTTCTCTCCAAACTGAGCTCTGATGACTGAGGCTGTGAAAGAGTTCCTTTCTCACTTCATCCATCCACGGCTCGTTTCTGTGAACCCTCCGGCTTAATCCCTGTACTGTTCAGGCGCTAATTTCTGGGGCGTGATGCCGCAATGATGACTCTTCCATGCAGATCGTGCTTGCGTGCTCAGCGCTCCAGAGCAGGACGTCGCTCCAACACCCCTAGACCTGGTTTTGGAGGTTCTGCCCCACCTTTTGCTTCATCTCTAACTCTCTTTGACTGCCATGCTTCCTCACCTCCTGTTAACTGACACACCGGACTGTGGAAAACTGCACACTGGAGGCACTTTGATGAGATTTAACAGCCTTCTTTTTCTTCGTAAGCATCAATTAGCTTCATTTCCAGCTCCTCAGTCAGCTGCATAGAGGAGCCCAGGAGAGCTGCTGAGAGTGAGAAGAGGCTTGAGGAGCCGGAGAATTTATTACGCTCAGAAATTGTTATTCCTAATGACGATTCTTGACCCGAGTAAACGTGTCCTAATGAGTCGATTAAAGCCTAATGAGCTAATTAGGTTCTCACTACTCGAAGGATGTCCGGACGTTTCCACACAACTCTATATGATTTCAGTGACATGGCTACCTGTTTACACAACTTTAAAACTTCAGAGTAAACTTAAGCAATTAGGGCAGGTGTGTGTGTGTGTGTGTGTGTGTGTGTGTGTGTGTGTGTAGCTGATCTCTGGCCTTCAGGGCTCTCTCTCTCTCTCTCTCTCTCTCTCTCTCTCTCTCTGTCTGTCTCTCACTCTCTCTCTCTTTCATGATGCAACGGGATTACAGTGCTTGGAGATGAAACGCTGGGCGTTATGATGGGAATACCAGCACTATACCGGGGAATAAAACACTCGGAGTCGGCTTTGAGCGGCGCGGCGCGTCCCTCGAGCAGGTAGAAGCGCTCGTCTCCAGGTATTAGCAATTATCCTGACATCAAAAACATACAGAATCCAGAGAGATGCCGGAGAGAAGATCGGCAGAGGTCAGTGGGGACGGATCACGCTTCCCTTGATGGCTCACTCGTTTATTCTCTCTTTCTCTCTCGTTCCTCCTGAGGCCCTCGCTAGATGTGTTTAACCGCGATGTTCCAAACCGACCAGCCGACGCCTACAAGGCCGAGCGGTGCTCCCAGAAGGCCGCGCGCTCGACTGGAGCTGGAACGGTTATCATCATGTCAACGCCCCTTGTGTTCTCAGTCTCAGGTGGAACCGTGTCAGTTCTCTGAGGACCGGCACACACACGCGCGCGCACACACAGAGCGGAGTGAGATTTTCTCTCACACTCTGTATGTCAGGTTTTTGGTTGAACCTAATCACAAGTCCCAAAATTAGTAAGTTCATAACGCTTAAAGCTGATAAAGCTGTACATTTAGTGGAACATTAGAGTCCATGTATGTACACACTCCATCTGAAATGTTCTCTGAATGTTGGTATAATACTTTCTCGGACATCACTGACCCCTGCAGTGGAGCAGAACTGTTCCAGAGACAGTACTCTAGCGCTGTAGTCTGATGAGCTTTTTCTGGCCGTATCATGATTTCTAACCAACCGAGAAAGAGATGTTTATTGTTCAGCCTGTTGTACTTTTCCTTACACAAATTGCAGCTTCTGATTAAAATACACGGACAGGAAGTAGGCAGAGGATTTGGCGTGTAAAAGATAAAAGCGCACTTCGGTCTCTGCGCCGGGCTTTGCGTAGAGCCGATGATGGACGGCATCGAGGATCGCCGTTAATCTCAGGCCGTATTCCTGCATCGGGGAAGCATCTTAGTGAAGGACGCGTGGAGTCGGTCACGTATGAAACGAGCCTATTTAACGCAGAGTTCCCATGCCGCTCTCCGGAACGCGTCTCGCTCCCTCTGCGGGTCATCTTAGCCACCCTAAATCTGCAGTTTATCCCGTAAAGAAGGGCACTTGGCCGAGCTTTTCTTCTGCGGGACGTGAAGTGTGCGAGCGTGTTTTCATTAGAGAGAGCCTCTGCGGTCGGGGAAATCCACCGAGGATGAGGGAGGATTAGAGCTGCCTCAGCTCTCCGACGCCTTTATAACCCCACCACAAAAAAAAGAGGAAAAAAATAAAATCAGAAAAGAGCAAACGGAACTCCCGATGGACCAAGGGTTCTGCAGAGACGCACGTCTCGCGATCCAGGTTTAATCCAGAACCTCCTGAGATTTAACGCTTCTCTGTAACGTCTGTGTTTGAGTTTCATAGTTGAACATCATTTAAAAGTAATAAAAAAAGAAAGAAAGAAGAAAGAAAGAAAGAACAAAAATGGTTCTTTGGATAACTCAGGGTCTTAGTGTCCTAAAGAATTATTTTCAGGTGGAATCTGCTCTGTTTTTATTCTACAAAATAAAAAGACAGTGGTGTTTCTGCACCAAGAAAAAAACAGAACCCTTAAAGAACCCTTCCTGATGGACAGGCACTGTTTAAAAAAAAAAAAGGTTTATGTTTATTTTTAAACAGAGTGTGTGTTCTTCAGAGTTCTATGGTTTGTCCCTCTGACACACGTCCTATCTAGACCTCTACAGAAATCATTTCAAACAAAACCCGGGAGGAACCAATCAGTTCTGCACTGATCTTTACATGATAGCGATGAAATTAAAGGTTCTACTGGGAACTATTGTAAAAGGAAAACACTGTTACAGGGTTCTAAGCAGACTCCCTTACGAGAATGTCATTTGCATAATCTCTCCTTGAGGGTTCTGCATCTGTGTGAAACCCTGGCCGGTCCTATGTGGAATCACATGACGCAGAGCTTCCTCTTCAAAAACAGTTCCACCCAGAACTCGGGAGGAGTCCATGTCTCCACACTGTAACTCTATTAAGACTGTCAGTAATTAAGACATTAATTACATTTTTTGCAGAACCATCAGGATTTTAAAAAATTGCGTGTTAGAACCAGCGCATTAATCTATAGACAATTAATTGCAACCTTCTGCCCAGCCAGGATAAAATATGAAACTCACCGCTCCACGACTAAACTCACAGCCTGAGTCAGGTCCGGGTTCGCCACCTGGAGCCGTTTCCATAGCGACCACACAAACTCCTTATCCGCCTGTTTAAAAACAATAGTAGTTCACCGAGTTGCAATACACACTGTGTTACATAGATACACGCACAGTACGAGACTGCTGTTTCCACATGTGGATGAGCTGCAGATGTCATGGTGAAGATTCATTTATGCTAAATCATGCAAAGTGTTTAAAAAAAATAAATCTTGATATCTTGATAAATTTCTTGATATCTTTTACCCAGCTGTACTGTGTGAGCTTTATGTTTTATTTTGAGTAAAACATGTTCATGCACTTTACATCTCTCCCTTAACCACAGGGTGTGTTACTGTTCACTCGTGATGCTTTCTTTTCAGCTGTGTTCCTGCCTCAAATATTATAACAAGCCCGAGTCACATGACTGTCTACTTGTTGTCTCATGTTACACAAACTGTGTTACCTCAAATAAATAATCTAATAGTTGTTCAAAAATTCATCTGCTAAAACATTTATAGATTTCTGACAGTTAAAATCAGACAGTTAAATAAAATTATCTGTAAAAACAGATAAATTTGTATGTATGTATTTTTTTTTTTTTTTCATTTAAGCTGATGTATATTTAAGGCTAAGATCACGTTATACATCTAATTAAATCTACCCAGGGCTTTCCAGGAACTTTGTCTTTAGTCCATGTTTTGGGATAAGTCATAATTAGCGTTCTTGATCAAACACATGTTTAAAAATGAATGTCATAAACACTGGCAGCAAGTCAAAGATGTTTACCAATTATTTAAAAAAGTGATGATGAAGGAAAAAACTAATCACATAAGCATTAAAAACAAACATTATACAAACTGACAGTGTGTGAAGTTTTTTTAAATTATAAAAAATATTATTTTAAACTCACAGTGTGCTATAATATGAGATATCAGTGATCTGGTCTACTTTATATGAGATATCGGAGGTCTGATCTACTCAATATGAGATATCAGTGGTCTGATCTATTTTGTATGAGATATTGGTGGTCTGATCTACTCAATAAAATAGTAGTCTGATCTACTCTATATGAGATATCGGTGGTCTGATCTACTTTATATGAGATATTGGTGGTCTGATCCTCTCTGTAACAGATATTGGTAGTTTGATCTACTCTATATGAGATATCAGTGGTCTGATCTACTACCTTGTATCAGATATTGGTGGTCTGATCGACTCCACATAAGATATATCTGTGGTCTGATCTACTACTTTATATGAGATATTGGTAGTCAGATCTACTCTATACGAGATATCGGTGGTATGATCGACTCCGCATAAGATATCGGTGGGTTGATCTACTCCGTATAAGATATAGGCGTTCTGAACTACATGAGATATCTCAGGTCTGATCTACTCAATATGAGATATCAGTGGTGTGATCTACTCTACACTACCGTTCAAAAGTTTTAGAACACTTTCTTACTCCATGATGGTTTCTGATTTTTATTTCTTTCTACATTGTAAAGGAATGCTGAAGGCGTCCAAAAAGTGCATTAATCTCCTTTGAACAGTT
>JAQMYJ010000039.1:6417361-6431597 GCA_030014305.1 Clarias laeviceps | reverse complement strand
CTGTAGGACGGGTGGGAGGTGTGTTACAGCTGGACTATGGGACAGATGTACTGTAGGACGGGTGGGAGGTGTGTTACTGGTGAACTGTGAGACAAATAGACTGAAGGACAGGTGGGAGCTGTGGGATTAATTCAGCACTTTCATAGTGAAACTTTTGAACATTGCTGGCTCAGACCCACAGGTTTGAGCTCCTTCCTGTACAGTGAGCTCCAAGTCTGTGAGGGTGTGACTGCGGTGGGTGTCTGAGCTTGGATTACATCACCTGCTCTGTGTGTGTGTGTGTGTGTGTGTGTGTGGCTGTTTGTGTTTAATGACAGGTTATTACACTTCAGAGCAGATAAATCACTTTCCCGTCTCCTTTAATCTGCACCGAGTTGAGCTTCCTGCGTTACAGAAGCCTTTAAAGTTCTGAAGACCTGAACAGACCAAACACCTTCACTCTCTCTTTTTTTTAATTTAATTCTTACATTCTTTCATTGTTACAAAACTGATAATAACTCACATTAATCACAGAGCAGATTACAGTCCTCTCTATACACACACACACACACACACACACATGTTCCAGTTACTATAGTAAACAGTGTTTATTAGTCATTTCCTGCTGAAATCCTTCAGTAATCCTTCACTAATAGATCTCTGTAACTGATTCTAGCTCTACACGTGTCTAAAGTTAGCGACACACACTGACAGGTTTCAGTTCACGTTAATAAACTGAAATCATTCCTTATGCAGGTGAGATGAGGGGGAAAGGGGCGGGGCTTCCAGTTAATATGCAAGTGTAACCCACGTGCACAGTGTCAGTCACGTCTGATCTGCACGATGTTTGTTTGTTGTAGTGTTGTGTACTGTAGGTGAGAGTGAGAACCCGGAGCAGCGCCCTCTACAGGGTTACTGAAAACGTCATGCAGTCAGGGGGAGGCAGCAGGGGTGAGGACACAGGGTGTGTGTTATATTAATATAACATTAGTGCGAATTCTCAATACAAGTTTTTTTTTTCAAATATGAACCATTCATTTCCTGTTTAAGATCACACTGCTTGAAAGATGGAAAAAAAAACAAGAATGGAGGATAGAAAGACTCCAATAACTCAATGTGTGGGTGCACAAACTTTTGCATCTTAATAGATAAAGAGACTGTGTGTGTTTGTGCATGTGTGTGGGTGTGTGAGAGACTATATGCTGTGTGTGTATGTGTGTGTAAGCTGAGTCTCTGTGTCAGTGCAGTTTTGTAGCCTCATGTTCTCTGTTCTTCTAAGTGCTGTGTGTGTTCCAGTTGATTTGTGAATAACGCAGTTCCAGGTTCCTCTCCGCCTTTTCCCCTCTCTTCCTCTCCTCCGTTCCTCCTCGCTGCCACTGGGAATAGTGGGATCAGTGCTGCAGTGACAGGCGATGCGTCTGCTGCGCTCCACTTCCTGTCACTTCGTGTCTGCTTGCACCGTCTGGGGGAATGTCGCACGCTTCCTGAACACTTGGCGCTACACGTTAGCATGCTCATCTGGGGATTCTGGGGATCCGGGTGTCAGAACAACATGGAGAGGGCAGGACCCCACTCAGATCAGATGCAGATCAGACTCAGCTCTGTCAGTGAGGACGCATGACACAGTGTGCTCATATTACATCACTCCGCTGGACACGGTACTGTAGCTGATTAGTTTCCTAAAACTGCATTTTTCTGAGTGTATTCCTGTCACACCACAGCCACTCTCTCTCTCTCTCTCTTCTTCTCTCTCTCTGCACAGTGTCACGCGCTCCTCCCTCGATCTCACAAACCCTTCCCTCGTTCCTTCTCCATCTGATGACCTTCAGATCACCTCACTGGGACGGACGAAGAGATAACGAGGAGACGAGGATGAACTCAGACCATGTGGTTGCATGGGAGTGTGGAAAGGACAGCACTTACACACACACGCAAACAACCAAACACACACACACACACACACACACACGCAAACACACGCACACACACAGTGTATTTACAAGAGTGAAATTTGTCATGTGATCATGTGAAAATCATGTGGAGGAGCTCTGAACCTGGAGTTCAAGAAAACAAATAACATTGTGCATTAAAAAATGACATGTAACAATAAATAAACATGATCATTAAAAAAAATTATGAAAGATGAAAAAAATTATACATCCAAATAAACAAATAAAAAAAAAAAATGAATACTGTGACATGATTAAAAAATATATAAGATATAATCACTTAAAAAAAAATTCTGAACATAAGAATAGAAACTGTTTGATTGAATAAAAACCCTAAGCTCTATCTCTATTAAAGAATCGTCTGAAACACCACACGTGAAGCTGAAGTGACGTAACCAAGGCTAGAGGGCGCTGTCTTCCATGACGGACGGGGCCGGATTCATCGAGTCTCGTTACCTCAGTTCAAGTTAATGAACTAGTTCTGGAGAGCTGACATTTCCAAGATTAGATCAGAACCACGTCTGTGTCCAGCTGCAGTCGACTGCAACTCCAAAAGTGCTTGGTTTTAGGTATGGACAAAGTCCAGGACATGATCACAAATGGATATTTATGAAACATATATACACATATGAGAAGACAAAACTTAACGCTGAGAATTAGAGATATTAGCTATTAGCAAGGCGGCACGGTGGCTTAGTGGTTAGCACTGTCACCCTGCACCTCCAGGGTCCGGGTTCGAGTACCACACGCGGGTCTATGTGCGTCGAGTTTGCATGTCCTCCCTGTGCTTGGTGGGTTTCCTCCAGGTACTCCTACAGATCCTACAGTCTAAAGACATGCAGATTAGGCTAAGTGGCGTTCCCGAAGTGTGTGAATGAACAAGTGAATCTTCCAGCGTCCTTGGATAGGTGCCAGACTCTTGTGACCCTGATATACTGGATAAAGCGGTTTTAGGCGACAACAGGAATAAACATTTATACAGCTGGTACAAAAATGGTTTTAGGCTCCATAGCAAGATTTCCCGTTCATGACAACTGTATGAGGATGAATATTCATGTAACTCATCAGTTAAAATGATGTTTAGCCATAAAAAGTATGCATAATTAATAGGGGCTGGATTGAGTGACAGCTGCATTGCCGGCTAGCTGTTTGTTATGCATGACTTTAGCTTACTAGCTAACTGGAATTGTTGTAGTTTAACTTAACACAAGAAACGTAGGAGCTGACATGAGATGCGTGTAGGGTACGAATGACAGAGTTCAATCAAATGCATAGTAACGTTAGCATATAAATTAACGTTAGCCACCTTAAAATTTTGTGGTAGCTGTGGTAAGTAGGCATGTTACAACCAACAGCCAAACTCTATTCACTCCCACCATTTTCCTATTTATGGTTTAGCTGGAAAAGCACAACGGTGAAGTCATGACGCAAATCTGTTTTCAGAGTTTAGCTGAATCTGATTATTTCAAAGAAAGAATATTGCTATTTCCTTGTTCGCTCCGCCCCTTGCCATCCTTTTCATTTCATCATCAATTGAAAAAAAAAAATCCAAGCACAGATTATGACTTATGAATTATAAATTTTATACATAATTCCTGACATGCACTCAGAATAATATTCAGACAGATATTCTTACTGTAAATTACTTTAACTGTATTAATATGAGTATATACAAAAGGGAGGCGGTGCCCAGGCATGGATTGGCACCATATTCAGGGTGGTCCCCACCTCGTGCCCAAAGTCTCCTGGGATAGGCTTCAGGTCCCCCACGACCCTGTATACAGGATACAGCAATATAGACGATGAGTGCGTGAAAGGGGTTAAATGTCCAGTACAAGAATTATAGCAGTAGTCATGATGTAATGGATTTCGTAAGGACTTTCCTGGAGATCCAGGAGTTCAAAATGTGAGTTTTCAGATAATAGAGTTCCCAGAGCTCCTGACGTCATTCAAACCATATGAAATGACGAGGACGAGGTCCAAGAGCTTCATCGGGAGCATTCACGCTGACAAAAAAAAGGGTCAAAGGTCAGGGATCTACATAGCAGTCGAAGCTCAGTCTGTGACATCACCAACTGAGCGTGACCTTTCCATCAGAGTCCATGAAGGAAACCTACCCTTGTCTTATATTGAGCAGAAACACACCATACCACACCACAGGTGACGTCCATCCCAGAAGACCAGACGCTGAGGAACGCTCGATAGCTTATCATCAACTGGCCTTTGAGTAATTAGACAGCTGGAGAAGGGTGTGTGTGTGTCACACACTCACGCAGACACACACACACTCGGCTCCCACAGGTGGCTCATAAAATAAAAAAGGAGAAGAAAAAAATAATAGCCGTGCTGCTTTAATGTCATGTTTTTCTTGAGCAAATAAAAGAAGCAGCGTGTTCATAAGTGTGTGATGTGCGGAGAGAGCCGCCGCACTCGGCTCCGGCCTCGTGATGAATAACTTTAATTGACCAAATTGTTCCCACATTATCAGCGCGCAATCAGGGCCGTGCTTGCGCACAAACGCACATTAAAGTAGCCATAGGACGAGGGCCAGGAATGATTTGATTCAATAACGCAGCACAGCGTGCCTTGCCGCACACACTCCTTCTCCAAATAATCCTCTTAAACTCACTGCATGAGTGGAGCAAAGAGTGTGGCACAACACACTCACACTCATACTTTTATGGGTTTTCTTATATCTTTCAACAATATATCTTCACAGAAGGTTTCTCCACTACATGTATGTGTGGATTTGTGCTCATTCACACATTCTACAGGAGCGTTACTCAGCTCAGGCATCTTGTGGAGGCTCCAGCTGATGGTTCATTGGGGGTGAGTTCAGTCAGGGCTCTGTGCAGGACACTTGAGTTCTTCCTTTCCAACACACTCTTAACAAACCTCAGGGCGTTTTCACATTAGGGCCCGGGATCGTTTCTGAGAACACTTGACCCCAAAGTCTGGTTAATTTTGATTGTGAGCACTATTGTACCACGCTCGGGATCCGTGCCCGAGTCTGCTGGAAAAAGTCGTTTCAAGAACAATACAGTGTACATGGGCATGAACTGTATCAGATATAGTAGTACCTGAGAACGGAAGTTGATCACTGTTTAGACATCCATCTCCTCTGAACTCCTTGTGTGCACGTAGCACATGCCAATCTCACCCTCTGACCTACACAGCCGTAGCTGATACAGTAGGAAGGCCTGCGACAGCCTCACTCTTATAATCTTTTCCTAAATATCAATAATATTAGGCATAGTGGCAAAAGTTACCTTCCTCATTTCTTTTCCTCTCTTGTGTTTAACAGCAGCTCACAAACCAAGTAGGTGCATAGTGCCACCTGCTGTATTAGAGAGTGTAAATATGTAAGCGTGCCCGAGAACGGAGAGTAAAAATAATGTCAACGCTGGCCTGCGAAGGGAGCGCTGAGGGAGAGAAATCGTTCCTGGGCACGATATCAATCAGTTGTGCCTGAGGTGAAAACACCCTAAGAGTCACCTGCTCATGGGGGCTTAGTCCAAGACCCTGCAACTGCTCAACTTCACCTGAAGTGAAGTCACCAGAAGACACTCACTGACAACGTATTCAGTGAGGTTGTAAGGGGATTTCAACATGATTCCAAAACTCGCCTTCCTTTAAAATGCCAACGTTTGCGAGAGATTTAAGAGAACTCTTTTGAGCGCAACACCAACTGGTAGCACGTCAGTGCACTCACCTGAGAGGAGCTTCTGGAGGTCCCACACCACACCCCTACAGTAGGACACCAGGTTGTGGGAGGTGAAGTATTTAACAGTTACTAGGGTTAAGGTCAGCGTGATGCTCAACATGTGAGTATGGCGAATACGTAAATCGTATATGTCCTCATCTACATACCGTCTGGACAACTTGAAGGTTAAGCGTGAGGTCCACAAGATGGCAGGCTAGAGCCGAATCATTATTATGTGAGAAATTTCCACAAATAATTAAAAACAAAACATGTTCATTTTCTATAAAATCTGAACTCTCTTAAAGAGAGTATATTAAAGTCTGCAGTTAGTATCTGGTTTTTCATCAATCAGGGTTTATCTTCTGTCACTAATCAGAGACTATGAATATTTGATAGTATTTGGTATTTGATAGTTAATACTTGATTTGATTATTTGAATATATTGATACTGTAAATAATTAGTTATGGATACATTACAGTTAGTATTGTATATACAGAACAGAGTCTTGTTTAATAGTTCCTGCGAGATTTCAAAATTTTATTTCACATAAATTTAATTCAGGTGGCACGGTAGCTTAGTGGTTAGCACTGTCATCTTGAACCTCCAGGGTACCATTGGTACCCCATGCTTGGTGGGTTTCCTCTGGGTACTCTGGTTTCCTCCCATAGTCCAAAGACAATAAGATTAGGCTAATTGGTGTTCCCAAATTGCCCGTAGTTTGTGTGTGATGTTTGTGTGCCCTGCGATGGATTGGCACCCTGTCTAGGGTGTACCCCACCTTGTGCCCTATGTTTCCTGGGATAGGCTCCAGGCCCCCGTGACCCTGTGTACAGGATTAAGTGGTATAGACAATGAGTGAGTGAGTAAATTCCATTCATTTATTCACTCATCCTCTATACCGCTTTATCCTGTATACAAGGTGATGGGGGCCTGGAGCCTATCCAAAGAAACTTTGGGCACAAGGCGGAGTACACCCAGGACAGGGTGCCAATATATTGCAGGGCACACACACACACACACACACACACACACACACACACACACACACACAAACATACAATGGGCAACTTGGGAATGGCAATTAGCTTAATCTGCATGGCTTTGAACTGTAGGAGAAAAGCAATAGCACCCGTAAAAGTGCAAGGGACCTGAGCAACAAGTCTGGGTAAGAGCTCTTCTTATATGAGGTCACATTAGGGAGGAAATCTACTCAGCTTGTTCAAGCCCCTGCCAATACAAGATACAAAAAAGGGACAAAATACAGTGAATGTTTTTTTTCTGTCTCATGCAATATTTTACCTTGTAACTCAAACTTGATTTATTTCACTCCTCCTCTGAACTTGCTGTTTCAGTGTCTAACGCCCCTCCAAAGAACAAGCAACAAGCTGAGCAACAAGCTGGGGGTGGGGCTCTTCTTATATGAGGTCATATTAGGGGAAAAAAATCTGATCGGCTTGTTTAAATCTCGGCCGACACACACACACACACACACACAGGAGACTCGTCTGAATGTCTGAACATGACTAAAATGTGAATTTTGCCTTACAGGTGCCCTTTAAAACAGCATCTACTACCCAAAATTTGGAGCTCTACCCAAAACCATCAAGAGCAAAGTAAAAAATATTTTAAAGGCTCTAAATTTGATCTTTGAGTATATATATGAAATATATACACTGTTTGTGTGTGTGTGTGTGTGGGAGTCTGTGTGTGTGTGTGTGTGTGTATGTTATGAGTGTGTATGCGTGTTTAGAATTAATATGAATCTGATCAAACCTGAGCTCACATCACAACATCAACATCATGTTTACATGATCAGAAGAAACATTTTAAATTTGATCGGTTCTTAATAAAAACAAAACTAAAAGACCCAGAATGCTCCAAGTGTTAAATGTTAGCGCTTAGCGTTCAGTGTTTAGCGTTCAGCATCAGGCTAACTGTTCGAGGATTTAATAAAGCTCATGCGCTAATCCTTAAGCGCGTCGTGTGTTTAGCTCGTGCGGCGCTTCTCGCAGTAATATCTCATTTAAATTAGCGGTGTAATCCCTCTACCATATGGCGCTCGGTGTTTATCCTCCACGGCCTTGCACTCCAGATGAGCAGGAACGCACCCGGGGAGGAGCGAGCTTGTTAGCCGGGAATGAATTTTACTCCCTGATCTATTATTTACCTCTTGACCAAACATGTGTAGACACTCAGCTCGATCAGAACGGCTGCTCTGGGAGATCTCCGGGTCCAGATGAGGAGCTGAGCGTCCTCTCACTCAGCCGTCAGTCTGCAGGAGATGAAACATTCATGAGGAGCGCTCCTGACTGGGGGACAGAGAGAGAGAGACGGGAAATCACCAATCACTACACGTCGTCTTGGTGTATGTGTGTGTGTGTGTGTGTGTGTGTGTGAGAGAGAGACAGAGAGACAGAGAAAAAGAGAGAGAGAATTCTGAGCTGTTTTGCACCATGTCCTGCTCGAACCAAGTGTTAAGTGTGTCTTGGTTCAAAAGGGGGCGGGGCTTACGTTACACGATGTCACCATTAACATAAAACCCAAGCAGCAGCATTTAAATGTTCTTTCACTTTCACAGAGTGTTCTGTTCCTCGCACACCACAGCAATTTACAGACTATTATACTTTCATTAGTTAATAAAGACAAGACGTCTTACTTGTCTTTATTCGTAATTATAATTTTCGTACATATAATTCGTAAATATAATCTTTATAATTAATTTTAATGAGTGACTTCCTGTTCTCACTTGCCCACGTTACAGCAGCTACGAACACGCTTGCTCCGCACCAGCCTCGTGTTTTACGTTTAATACGATTTTAAAAATCGCAGCTTTCCTGTTACTGACACATGTAAACTCCTCTGTCCTGAAGACGTACAGCTTCACCACTGCAACTGGAGACTCCTTCGCCCTGATCCTTCCAATAAATAACTCATATACAGAACTAAACACATCAATGTGAATGAGCGGTTGCTATGGAAATGATGACGTATCAGAGTGAATGCATTAACATAAACCTGCGCTACTGTCAAAACTGCTGTTAGAGAGAGACACCTTCTGACCAATCAGGAGACAGAACTCAGCAGCTCAACAGCGTGTTGTGTTAAACAGTTACATATTGAATAGAGATAATGTTCAGATATACTCACAGTGTGCGTGTGTGTGTGTGTGCGTGCGTGTGTGTGTGTGAGAGACACCTTCATGTGAACTGGCTGAGTGAATGTAGCCCTTATGCAGCAGAAGGTTCCTGAGTAAACACTGAAGAAACACACACCGAAGACAAAATGTCATCTTTGCAGTTCTCACACCACAGCAAAAAAGTCTCATTCTTTATCATCATCATTATAATCACAATCATCACCTATATCTTCATCATTACCATCTTCAATTTCATCATTATTATCTTTATCATCATCATCATCATTACAATCATCGCCTTTATCTTCATCATTATCATCTCGTCATTCTTATCATCATCATCATCATCTAGGGTTATCCATCATGATCATCACCTTCATCAGCATCATCATGTCTAGGGTTATCCATCGTAATTGTTTTTCATAATCACCTTCATTACCATCATCATCACCGTTGTCATCATCATCATCATCGTCACCTTCGTCGTCATTATCATCATCATCTTCACCATCATCTTCACCATTATCATTGTCATCATAATTGTTATCACCATTATCATCTAAGGCTTTCCGTCATGATCGTCATCACCTTCGTCATCATCATCATCATCATCATCATCGTCATTATGATGATGATGATGGTGATGATCATGTGCTTGACTAACAGTAGAGGAATGCGATACGGTCCGCCTCAGCAGCTGAGGTTTTGTTATCTGTTTTTCTGCTCTCTCCTGGTGTACAGAGTGTTGATGTCAATTAGTGTAGCTTTGCAGTCAGCTTGAACCAGACTGGCTCTCTTTCCCTTCTCATACAGTATGTTTAGGATTACTGCTGTCCAAAAAAAAAAAAAATACTTGTGTGTTAATTATTCAGGAGTTAAAATTAGGATAAAAAAATTCCATGTCTATGTATAATATTTTTTTTTATATTTATTGTAATATTACTTTATTATATAAAATAATTAAAAATAAAAATTGTATATTATGTTTATTAAATGTATATATTTATCTTTTTGGCATTGTTTTACAGAGTTTATTGCTAATGTAAAAGTGTAGCGCACCAAATGTCTAAATATATATTGTATTTTTTGTGCAAAATTTATTATAACACAGAAATAAACAAGAAAAAACAAGCAAACAAACTCATAAATAAATAATAAATTTTGTTAATTAAAGAAAAATCATATTTATGTTTTATGTTTTTAAATATATTATTGTATGTTGATGTAGTCTAGAGCTGTTTCGATATATAATTGCAGTATCTTATTGTTTAAAGTTGAAATCTTTGGTCATGTTTATTGTCACTGTTATATTTTTTGTGTATTATACAAACTAAAAAAAAACAACAAATCAATTAAAATAAACCAAAATAAAAGAGTTGAAGAAACATATAAACAGTAATGACATTTGTTTATTTTATTCGATAGTTCTATTTAATGAAAGTTAAATATATTATAATAATTATTACGAAATTACATTTATGAATTTATGCAGACTTTCAAAAATATTTATTTACAAAAACGTCTAAAAGACTTTCTGCACTAGATTATTTTCATGTAATATTTGACTAGATTATATAAAATAGGTTCATAAAAATCTATAACAGAACAACAGTATTTTACAGTTGATTATTATTAATTGATTTATTAGATGAAAGAGAGAGAAAAAAATGTGTGGCTGGAGGGCATGAGTTTAAGAACTCTTTAAACAAACAAACAAACACACACACACACGCGCGCGCTTTTACGCACTCCCTCAGGTTACACACGGAAGGCGCAGAAAAGAGAGAGAGAGAGAGAGGTGCTGATTTAGCAGAATTCTGTGTGTGTGTGTGTGAGGTCTCTACCGCGCGCTTGGAGAACAGATCCCGTGTTTCTCCGCTTTGCTGTGACTCCGGATATGAAGCCGTGCGACAGCTCTGTGTGTGTGTGTGTGTGTGTGTGTGTGTTTCAATCCGGCAGGAGGAGTGAAGCAGGACTGAGAGACTGAAGCTCTGCGTTACGGGACTGACTTTATTATCAACACACACACACACACACACCGAAGAACCCAGAGTGTGCGCGCGCCATCCAACATGCAGAAATGGTGAGTGATGATGACGAAGATGATGATGATGGCTGATGGTTTTGAACTTTATTTTCACTTTGATGTTTGTTCTTTAATTTCCAGTTTGTAACGACACGCAGCGAGTTTAACGCACGTGCGCTTCGGAACGTTTATTTGAGGCTCGTGATTTACTCGGTTTTGCGACAAACACGAAATCAGAGACAGAAACGCGGATTAGTGTGTGTGTGTGTGTGTGTGTGTGTGAGAGAGAGAGAGAGAGAGAGAGACGTCTGAGCGCGCGCTGGAGTGTGAAACTTTTATTTACTTTTCAAACATTTTTGAGCAGAAAGTTTTGGAGCAGAGGAAACTAAAAGCAGTGAACTCCTGAGAGTGATCATAAACACGGCTTACTGTTCCTACTGTGTGTGTGTGTGTGTGTGTGTGAACAAACTTGACTTTGTGTACAGTAAGTACATATAGTACTTAAAACCTCCTGATTTGACACAGTTTATAAATATCAAAATGAGACAAAATTTTAAATAAAAATGTCTTTCTTTCTTAAACATGAAAACATGCCGACAATATGTACACTAAATATGTTCTTGTATGTTATTGAATCTATCTATCTATCTATCTATCTACTGTATCTATCTGTCTGTCTTTCTGTCTTTCTCTCTCTCTACATTTCTGGAACTTCTACATTCATATTTGCATTAGCTGAATGTCTGTCCAAAAATACAGTCATTAGACTTTTTTTTAATAACTAAACTGAAAAAACAAAACACAGTTGAATTAGAAACTTAACACGCATTAGGTTGAAATCATTAAATCTGTTTTTTTTTTAGTTGCTCCGCGTATTTCATTTTGGCAAGTTTTTGAGGACGTCTACTTTACACAATTACGCAAGTAATTTTTCTAACAGTTGAGAGATTATTTCACTTCTAATTCACCATATGGCGGCACGGAGACTTAGTTCTTAGCACTGTCGAGTTCTCCAGTTTCTTCCCATAGTCCAAAAACATGCAGATTAGGCTAATTGGCGTTACCAAATTGCCCGTAGTGTGAATGTGTATGTGTGAAGTTGACTGGAGGTCCTACCACAATTGTAATTATGGGAATAAATACAATGGTCACCATTGGCCTCTATGGTTCCTAGTTGGACTACAGAGGTTCCTACAGAGATGGATGGATGGATGGAATTTAACATTTATATCGATTCCAGTGGGTCAGAGGTTTATGTTTACGTACACTCTGACAGGGTCTGTAAACAGCTTGGAAAATTCCAGAAAATTATGTCCTGGCTTTAAAAGCTTCTGATAGGCTGATTGATATCATTTGAATTAACTGGTGGGGTGTAAAACCCATGGATGTACTTCAAATTTACTGCTGTTACTGTTTGACATCATGTGAAAATCAAATGAAATCAACAAAGACCTCAGAAAAACAAACAAACTTGTGGACATCCATGAGTCTAGTATATCCTTGGGAGGAATTTCCAAATATCTGAAGGTACCACATTCATCTGTTTTAAAAAATATTATGGTAGTATAAACACCATGGGACCAAGCAGCCATTGTACCATTCAGGAAGCATACTGTGGAACAAAAAATCAATCCCAGAGGAACAGCAAAGATGAGACTGATATCGACATAACATGAAAGGCTGCTCAGCACAGAAGAAGCCAATGCTCTAAAAAGAAACCAGTTTGCAGGGCTACATTGTGACAAAGATCTTACTTTTTGGGGAAATGTCCTCTGGTCTGATGAAACAAAAATTTAACTGTTTGACTATAATGACCACCATTATATCTGGAGGAAAAGGGGGAGGATTGATAGTGAAGACCACCATCCCAAACATGAAGCATGGTGGTGGCAGCATCATATTGTGGGGTGCTTTGTTCCAGGAGGAACTGATGCACTTTCACAAAATAGATGGCATCGTGATGAAGGAAGATTATGTGGATATATTGAAGCAACATCACAAGACATCAGCCAGGAAATTAAAACTTGGACACAAATGGACAATGACCCTAAGCATACTTAAATGTTTTGACAAAATGGCTTAAGAACAATAAACTCAAGGTATTGGAGTGGCTCTGACCTAAATCCAATAGAACATTTGTGAGCAGAACTGAACAAGTGTGTGTGAACAAGGAGTCCTACAAATCTGACCCAGTTACACCAGTTTTGTCAGGAGGAACAGGCAACAACTCCAGACGCTTTTTGTGAGCAGCTTGTGGAAGGCGACCAGAAACATCTGACACACAAGTTACACAATTTAAATGCAATATTACCAAATACTAACTGTGTATGTAGACTTCTGAGCCACTGGGAATGTGATGAAAAAAATAAAAGCTGCGATAAATCTTTCTCTTTAGTATTATTCTGACATTTCACATTCTTTAAATAAAGCAGTGATCCTACCTGAACTCATACTCAGATTAAATGTCAGGAATTGTCAAAAACGGAGTTTAAATGAATTTGGATGAAATGTTTGTAAACGTCTGATTTCAGCTGTGTATAGTAAATGATATATGATAAATAATTCGAGCTGAGATGATTTTATCTAAAAGTTTTATGCATCATCAAGCTGAAATGTGATATGAGTGAGAATTTGTAAATGAGCTTATAAAACCTGTTAATAACAGAACACATTAGTCTGTTTTCACTCCTCTTTTGTCTGTGGTGTTTTCTGAAATGAGTTGTTTACTGAAAGTGAAAGACTGAATGATGAGACGGAAAGAGAGAGAGAAAGAGAGAGACCGGTGGTTTAAGAAGCAGTGATTTAAGGGCTACTCTACAGTTGTTCTGTGTCGCTTCTCCTAAAATAAAAATCAGGCTTTCAGAGAGTTGCGTTCTGGGGTCTCAGGAGTCCTCCTGTTGTCTCTAGAGGGTGTGGACAGAGCTCTCCTGTTGTCTCTAGTGAGCATGGACCGAGCTTACCTGTTGTCTCTAGTGGGTGTGGCCAGAGTGCTCCTGTTATCTCTAAAAAAGCAGTCTAAAAGGTAGTTTTTAAAATATGATGAGAAAATTGTTCAGCTACTTTGCTTAAACATTCAAAGCATAAAACATCCAAAGTACTACACCATAAGGGGTATATGCTCCGCCCTGGGGGTGTGTCTTGCTTTACAGTAGCTGCTTGTTAGCAGTAAACCCAATTTGTCTGTGTGTGAGATATTCAAGGTTGCTGATTGGTCAGTGCTGCTATGCTCATTACATCTAACCTTCTTTCTTTTTTATAGTATATGTAAAAACAAAAACAACTGGGAATAACAGAAAAAGAGACAAACGGACAACAAGAGAGAAAAGAGGAAAAACAAAGGCATAGACACAGTGGGAAAGAGAGACAAATACAGTGGGGGAAATAAGTATTTGATCCCCTACAGATTTTCTAAGTTTGCCCACTTACAAAGAAATGAAGGGTC
>JAQMYJ010000039.1:6309346-6319346 GCA_030014305.1 Clarias laeviceps | reverse complement strand
CATATGGTTTTGTTTACCAGCACTGATGTAGATTTCATTCAGGTTGTTTAACGTTTTAATGCTTCATATTATTATGCTATCATTTCAGGTGTACAGAGTTTTATTTTTATTAATTATTAATTAGTTACAGACACTTGTGAGGTAAACACGTGTAAACTCGAGTTAACATGGTGCGCTTCACGCAGTCTCAAATTTGTAACACGTTCCTAAAATTGCTCTGTTAACAGTTAATCTAAGGGACAAAGTTTTTTGTCATCAAACGATCATATTTGGTCAAAATTCTCCAAAATCATGTCACAAATTTGACAAACTCATATGAATTTCTTATGATTATAGTTGCCTAGCAACAGTGTTTTGTTTAAAATCGAAATCAAAATCACATGTATTTGTCACAACATACAATAAAACTTGCTGTCAAAATAAACATTTCTTTGTATTTAAATTTTTTTTTTTTGTTCTTCCAGGATTTATCTCTACATTCACTATTGCCTAGCAACTTATAGATTTTTTGAAGAACTATGATTTTGTAACTCTATATGTAAAGTTCGCTCAGTGTCAGTATTTTCTCCAGTTGCCTAGCAACAGACAATTGTTGAGACTTTTTTAAATGTTCAAATTAATCTATGTGTTTGTGTGAGAGATCCGGATCATTTGCTCTGTGCCATCCTCACAGTTTGTACTGATACAGTGTGTATTTATAGCTCCCTGCTTTGGAAGGCGTGTCCAGATCAAACTGTTGCTTTTAAAGTAAAAGTTTGTCGATGTGGTGAAAATCTCGGTTTCATATTGTGATACTTTCTGCACCTACGGTACGGATCATCAGGTACGAGTTACTGAGTGGAGCCGTGTGTGTCAGGCGGATGAAGAGGGGATACGGACACTTCAAAGTGCTATAGATCTCTTGCTCTCTTTCTCTTTCTCGTTCGCCCGCTCTCTCGTCACCTGCTGATTTCGTCCAGGTGTTTTATAGCAGCGAGGTTTCAGACAAAGTGAGTTTTCTGCCAATCCTTTTGTCTGAAGCGGTGAATTCCTCCACCAGATGGTGGACAGGCCTCGGTGGACAACGCCAGGTCACAAAACACACAGCGAGAGCCACGTCGAGTGTGTGTGTGTGTGTGTGTGTGTGTGCGCGTGTGAACGTGATCAGGGAAGGTCAATGTTTAAACACGCATTCTAGCTGTTTCGTTCCATAGCAATAACCAGAGGGTCGGACCACACACATAAATGCACCACACAAAACAACACACAACAATAATAATAATAAATAATAATAATATTCACCAAAAAAATAAAAATACAATTCATACTACCGGTTGCGTCACCACCACAGTGTCGAACAGTGGTCCGTCAGCGGTTTATATAATTGTTACAATTACACACTGTTTGTCTATTGGCTGGAAATTGGACCAGAAAATTGGAAAACTGCACTTTTACTGTAACGAGTGTTTCAGCAGGGCAGGAGCTAAATACTGTATTGATGTGGATCAGTAATACGATGCAAAACTAGTAGCTGTAGTACCTGTAGTACCTGAAATACTTATTGTAACTATAGTTGTTATAGTAACTGTCGTACCTACAGTAGCTATAATGACTATAGTAGTTATAGTACCTAAATAAGCAATATTACCTATGTTGACTATTGTAGCTGTAGTAGCTAAAGTACATATAGTAACTATAGTATTTATAGTAGCTGTCATAGGTGTAGTACCTGTAGTACATACAGTATAGTACCCATAGTAATTATAGTAGGTATAGTAGCTATAGTGCTGTAGTACCTATAGTGATTATAATGACTATAATATAGTAAATATACTGTAGTAGCTGTAGTACCTCTAGTGACTATAGTAGTTATACTGTATTAGCTATTGTAGCTGAAGTAGCTGAAGTACCTATATTAACTATAGTAGTTTAGGTAGTTATAGTAGCTGTAGTATCATAGTAACTAGTAGTTATAGAAGCTATGATAGCTTCATAGTAGTTATAGAAGCTATGCTAGCTGTAGTAGCTGTAATACCTACAGTGACTATAATGACTATAATAGCTATAGTAGCTGTAGTAGTTGTAGTACTCATAGTGACTATAATGACTATAGTAGTTATAATAGCTATAGTAACTATAATAGTTATAGTAACCATAGTGGTTATAGTAGCTATAGTAGCTGTAATGGCGGTATGTCTTGCCTGATTGATTACAGCTGCAGGCAGTGAAGTGGGACATTCTGACTGAACTTTTACTTTAAGGAAGTGTAACACCCAAGTGAGAGAGAGAGTTGAGCAATATGGAAGCGAGTGCTGCATGTGCCTAATCGCCAGCTTTTCTTTGTCATCTGATGAAATAAACACACTTCATTTTCTCACTTCAAGCAGCAGAACTTTGGGTTAGTGTGGAACCAGAGCAAGGGAACACTTTTCTTTTTTAGTTTTCTCTGAAATTTGTAACATCCAGAAATAAAATGAAAAGTAAAGAAGGTGATTCGGTGACTTCTGATTGGCTGTAATCATACTGTAATAATAAATTAGTATTTTTAAAATAATATCTGATCATCTAAATTTAAAAGATGTAGAGTTTCAAGAAAATCAAAAACAGAGAAAGAGAGAGACAGACAGATAGAAGGAAAGAGAGCTATATGGATAGATACTTAGCATGAGACAGAGTGAGACAGATCGAGAGTGAAGCAGGTAGAGACAGAAAGAGTGGGAAAGAGAATTAGGCAGATAGAGACAGACAGATAAATAGAGAGACAGGTAGAGAGTGAGAAAAATATAGAGTGAGACAGATAGAGAGAGAGACAGGCCAATATATAGAGTGAGAAACAGGTATATAGAGACACAGACAGATAGAGAGTGAGACAGAGAGAGATAGCAGTATAGAGAGACAGGTGTATAGAGAGTGATGCAGATAGAGGGAGACAGTTAGTGAGACAGAAAGAGAGACAGACAGATAGAGAGTGAGACAGAGAGAGATAGCAGTATAGAGAGACAGGTGTATAGAGAGTGATGCAGATAGAGGGAGACAGATAGTGAGACAGAAAGAGAGACAGACAGATAAAGAGTAAGGCAGATAGAGACAGCGAGATAGATAATAAGGCAGATAGAGAGACAGACAGACAGTGATACAGATAGATAGAGAGTGAGACAGAGAGAGAGGTGGAGAGAGACAGATGGACCCCAGGCGTCTCTATGAGAACACATGGTTCCATCTTTCACCGTTATTCACGGGAGACTCATGGCCCATTTGGTTCCCATTAGCGCAACGCTAGCTGCTGATCTGTGTGTGTTCGAGAGGGACCTGACACACACATGCTTGCACACACACACACACACACACACACACACACACACACACACACACACACCATATTTAACATATAAAATGTGGTATATAAATAAGGCCATTATTATCATCATCATCATCATCATCATCACGCTAACCGCTAGCGCTACCACTAATCATGACTCCTGCCTGGCTAAATGGTTTGTTTGTGATTTGTGCCGTTAGCGTAGCCGGTATGTTAGCGTAGCAGGCGTGTGTTAGCGTATGGTAGCGTTCTGGGAGGACAGGCGAGAGTGGTGGAGGACAAAGGATGCCTTCATTGCTCTTTTATTTGTCACCTGTTTCCAATATGGCCGCCATAAGGGCGGGGCTGCTCTCCAGCACTCGCTCTGGCTCGCCTGTCTCCTCTCATTTTGTCCCCAACACAGACACACACGCACACACACGGGCACACACACACACACACACACGCACACACACACACTCCTCCTGCTGAGGGAGGGAGCGGTTCACATGTCTGAGGATGGGACACCAACAAGTGTGTGTGTGTGTGTGTGTGTTTTAGCCTCGGGGTAAATTATATTTCTTTCTCTTTTAAATATTTATCTGTCTCTCAGAGAGTCTGCTGTAGAAGCATCCTCCACTCAACTGTCTCTCTCTCTCTCTCTTTCAACACCGTCTCACTTTCTCTGTCTCACTCTGTCTGTCTTTCTCAACCGCGACTTTCTCTATCTCTTTTTCTCCCACCCCCCCACTCTCTGTCACTACTATCTCTCCCTCTGTATGGTATCACGTTCTTATTCTGTCTCTCTCTCTCTGAATTTCTCTCTTTTTGTTAAAACTGTCTCACTTTCTCCATCTCACTTCTTTCTCAACCTTGGTTTACTGTCTCTCTCTCTGTTATCACTTTTCTCTCTGTCTCTCTCTCTCTCTCTCTCTCACACACTTTCCAGTCTATGTCTCTCTCACACTGTCTCTCTCAGTGCTCTTTCTCTTTCTGTTCTTTAAGAATGAATAAAGGATGGACAGAAGAGTGGAAGTGCTCAGCTTTATCCTGTCTGTTTCCTGTAAATTTCTCGGGATTTAGTTGTAAACACCTTTTTTCTGGAGACGTTTCTTTATCTATTCAACATTCGTTCGCAGTTTCTCAACTTCGTCAAGGCTCAGCAAAAGGACAGGAATCTCAGTTTGCGACACTGTCAGGATACATTTTTTTAATGTGATTCTTGTGTAAAAAAGGAGATTTAGAAGTGTTTAAAGTTGTGAGACGTAGCAGCAGCGACAGCCTGATTATTAATAAATGTTAACGTCAATGTTTCAGTCTGTGCTGGCGAACCGTTAGCACTAATGAACTTTCACTGCTCGTTAGCGAGCCGTCTCGTTAGCGAAGCGTCTCGTTAGCGACGCTACGCTAGTTTGTTTAAAAAAAAAAAACACACACGACTCGCAGCGTCTAATGTCTTGATTACGGGACGTTAACCAACATGTCAGTCTGTGAAAATGACTTCATGTTTTAATGTGTGTGTTTGTGTGTGTATGTGTGTAATGACAGATAGTGATTGTTTTTTTTCTTTTTCTTGTTGACCACAGGAGCGCTCGAACGCTACGTTTATCCGACACTAGGAAGGATCAAGATAAACAAACAGCTTTAATAGCATCATGACAGACACTAAATAAACACAGCAAACCACCATCTCTCTCTCTCTCACTCTCTCTCACAGACACACACACATACACACACCTACACACACAGCTTACTATATACACATTTTTTTATAAATAAAAATTTAATTGTGTGTAAATGTTAACAGTGTGTTTCGGCTGCGTCCCAATTACAGGGTCAGCACATGCAAGGAGAAAAAAAAGTGTGTGTGTGTGTGTGTGTGTGTGTGTGTGTGTGTGAGAATGTGTGTGTGTATACACAGTAGAGTGGCCTTGATTATCCGCCGCACTGTGGCCTGCAGAAACAGCTGCAATCAGACCTCCGATCTGCGAGTGTGTTACAAACACAAGCCAGTCGTTTTCACCAAAACCGCAGAAATGGGACGAGGCCAGATTTACAGAGCACGCAACCTCTCTCTCTCTCTCTCTCTCTCTCTCTCTAATCATTCCCTGAGTGAGATGGAATTCAGGAACTGGAGACATAAGAAGTCTGGGAGTGGGACTGAGGGACTGTAAAAGTTTTGACACACAGAAAAAAACAACAAAGACTCCTTTATAGACAGTGAGACAGAGCTTTCCTGAACCTGACAGAGAGCACCGATCAGATCCATCATGTTCCTCATGAGAACCTGACAGAGAGCACCGATCAGATCCACCATGTTCCTCACTATAACCGGACTGAGAACCTGACAGAGAACACCGATCAGATCCACCATGTTCCTCACTAGAACCTGACAGAGAACACCGATCAGATCCAGCCATGTTCCTCATGAGAACCTGACAGAGAACACCGATCAGATCCACCATGTTCCTCACTATAACCGGACTGAGAACCTGACAGAGAACACCGATCAGATCCACCCATGTTCCTCATGAGAACCTGACAGAGAACACCGATCAGATCCACCATGTTCCACACTAGAACCTGACTGAGAACCTGACAGAGAACACCGATCAGATCCACCAGGTTCCTCACTAGAACCTGACAAAGAACACCTATCAGATCCACCCATGTTCCTCATGAGAACCTGACAGAGAACACCGATCAGATCCACCATGTTCCTCACTAGAACCTGACTGAGAACCTGACAGAGAGCACTGATCAGATCCACCATGTTCCTCACTAGAACCTGACAGAGAGCACGATCCACCATGTTCCTCATGAAAACCTGACAAAGAGCACTGATCAGACTTCTTGTGGTTCTGCTCAGGCCGGAGATTCTCACTTCTGCTCTTCTTTCTGCAGTAAAATCAGAGCCTCCCTTATGAGTCTGTGACATCCTGAAGTCAGATCTGTGGAGTTTCTTATAACACACAGGCTGTAAATCTCAGTATCACTCCATCACTCCATTCTCTCACTCACTCAGCTGAACAACACTGCACACTGCACACTCCTCCTCCACATTCAAGCTCTTTTGCTGATTCTCTCTCTCTCTCTCTCTCTCTCTCTTTCTCTCGCAACAGTAATAGGGTGCTCATACTTTTGCAAAGCACTGTGTATATTTGTGTATTTTATGTATATGTTTGTTATGACTCACAAAGGTAAAAACATGATCCAGCTAAGCATTTTTTGTAAATGATAAATGTGAGTCCAGAGCGAATTAAATACTCTGTGTTCCCTTCCGGAGAATCAGTCACAGTTCTTCTTCTTCTTCTTCTTCATGTTGGTCCACTATACTGTACATAATGGTGCATCATTTCCTGCGCTTTCCTTTTTACCTTGATGCGCCCAACGTTCTGACCTTCTTCTGTTGCTCCAAGTTCCAATCTTTTGGTCCCTCCCAAATTCGAGCCTTTTTATCTGATGAGTCTCACCAACAAGTGTTTTTCCTGTGAACACAGAGATGTTTAGTCCCAACCCTGTGAGCTCTCATCACTGTGTGTGTATGGAAATGCTCTTACTTTGACCACATAGCTCTGATTTCTACCGTCAGTTTTTTTTTACCATTCAACTTCACCAAGTTTTTAAGTCACTTCCATTCATGCTTTTTTTGACCACGTTACTTCTACCAAGTTGATGGTTCAGCGCTATCCTTCCATAACCCAATCCAGTAATTATAAATCTTCTTAATTGTTTTTGGCGCTTGATGATATAGATATATACTGTCTATAGATCTACAGATATTTCAGCTAGAAGCCATGTTTGGAAGCTAAGTGTCCTGACTTACCCTGAACCCTCGACCTGATTTTTGGAGGATGTAGATGAATGTTAATCTCCTAAAATGATGAACAGTGGAACTTGTAATACAGACCTCTACAGTTCAGACAAGGCTTATGATAATGTGTGTGTGTGTGTATGTGTGTGTGTGTGTGTTGGACTACTGATTGGAAGGTCCCAGGTTCAAACCCCAGCACTACCAAGTTGCCACTGTTGGGCCCTCAGCCCTCAACTGCTCGGCTGTCTAATGAGATAAAATGTAAGGTGATCTGGAAAAAGGGCATCTGCAAAATGGTAAAAATGTAAATGTGTGTGTGTGTGTGTGTGTGTATGTGTGTCTTGCAGGCGATTCGCTGCACCCTGGTCAACTGCACCTGTGAGTGTTTCCAGCCGGGGAAGATCCACCTGCGCACCTGTGACCAGTGCAAACACGGATGGGTTGCTCACGGTCAGCTCAGTGTGTGTGTCTGTGTGTGTGTGTGTGCAATTATAAAAATAATAATTATAATATTCTATATATTCTATAATATTCTTCTCTTATTATTATTATTATTATTATTATTGTAAATGTTTCTTTACACAGTACTTATTTATTTATTTTTAAAAGTAAATACGCGTAGTTCTTTAAGGTACAGTACAATTGATTATTTTTAATTTAATTTTTTTTATTTAAAGTTAAATAATTTGTTTGCTTTTCGTCTTTTCGTTTATAAATAAACAAATCAATAAAAACAGAAGAAATAGATGATATGTGTAAAGTTTCAGAATGAGAGAATTATTTTTTTTTATTTTAATTTTAATTAAATTTTTTATTTTGGTTTATAATTAAACCAAAGCATGCTGTTCAAAGCACATGGTCTTCCATAAACAAATCGGTGTGTGTGTGTTTGTGTGTGTGTGTGTGCGTGTGTGTGTGTGTGTACGTGTGTGTGTGTGTGTGTGTGTGTACTGCCGCAGCTCTGGATAAGCTGAGCACGCAGCACCTGTACCACCCGTCACAGGTGGAGATTGTTCAGTCCAACGTTGTGTTCGACATCAGCAGCCTGATGCTGTACGGAACGCATGCACTTCCTGTCCGCCTGAAGATCCTGCTGGACCGCCTGTTCAGTGTCCTCAAGCAGGACGAGGTGCTGCACATCCTGCACGGCCTTGGCTGGACTCTCAGAGACTACGTTCGGGGGTACATACTGCAGGTATGCACATATACACACACACACACACACACACACACACACACACACAATGTACTGCAGCATGTGTACACACACACACACACACACACACACACACACACGCATGTCAAGGGATTTATGATGGACCTGTGTTACTTGCTGGCTGTGATCAGTTGTAACACTGTTATGTTTAAATGTTCTAACAATCTTACACTGTAATGTTGAAACAATGTAACATCACATCAGTGCAAACTATAACACGTATTTAATGAGTATTGTTTTCAAGTTCTCGAGTTCTCTATTCCTCTTCGTCTCTCTAAAGAACCCTATACGTGCTTTATTCAGAATCCTATCAGTTCTGAATCAGTTCCCTATCAGTTTCTGAAAAGTTTCCGCTAGGACTCCTTAACTATCCAGATAACGCTTAAAGAACCCTTCAGGAACCAGCCTTATCAAAGATCAAGATTTTTCCTTAAAGAATCCTTAAAAACCATTAAGCACAAAGAGGAGACAATTAAAAGTCGACTTTCTACCGATAGTTACACTCTCAAACACTGTGGAACCCTCACTGGTTTTCTGATGAAAGCTACAGCATGTCTTCTAGCAGGACTCTTTACTGGAAGCTAAGAACCCTCATTTTTTTTCCTAGGCAGCTCTTAAAGATCACTTTAAGATCACGTGTATGATAAAGTATGAGGGATTGGCTGCGGGTCTCTTACTGGAATGCGACCCTCAGTGGTGCTATTTAGAACATCACAAAAAAGTGTTTTCAAGAAGTAAATTCAATAGGGTTCAATGAGGGTTAACGAGTGGTGGAGTTTCTACACGAAGTAAACTTCTGATAACTTTATGAGGAACCACGCTGCAAAGTGTTTCCAACTACAACATGTTTTTCCCATTCCATCTCACTCTGTCTCACTCCGTCTCACTCCCTCTCAATCCATATCACCCCTCTCACTCTCTTTCATCCTAGCTAACTTGCTCTGCATCTCATTTCGTCTAATCACTATCACTCGATATCACTCGGTGTAACTCACTTGTCACTCCATCCCACTCTCTCTCCCTGTTAAACTCCCTCATTTAATTTCCCTTCATCAAACTTCCTCTCACTATGTCTCACTCCTTTTCTCTCCCTCTCACTTTCTCTCACTATTAATCATTCCCTCTCACCCTATCTCACTCCTTCTCACTGTCTCATTAAATCTCCCTCCATCCCATTCTCTCTCTCTGTCTGTCTGTCTCACTCCCTCTATCCCCATCTCTCTCACTCTCTTTCACCTACCTAACTTTCTCTCCCCCCCTTTCACTCTGTCTCAATCTATTTCACTCCCTCTCACTTTCTCATAATATGCATCTCTCCTTCTCACCGTATCATTTCTTCTCTCTCTTTCTTTTATCTTATTCCTCTCACTTGCTCTTACTACCTTTAACTCCGTCCCAGTTCTTATCGCTTCCTTTCACTCTCTCTTGCATCCTCTCACTCCTTAATTCTCTCCTCCCTCTCTCTCACCTCTCCTCCCTCTCACTTACTCCATCTCATTCTATTTCTAACCATCTTTTTACCACTCATTCCTTCTTACTTCCCATCTCTCCATCTTACTCTCTCTCTTTCACCCCTTTAACTCCTCCTCACTCCAAGTTTAAATCACAACTCTCTCTCTCTCTCTCTGTTTCTCTCTCTGTCTCTCTCTCTCTCTGTTTCTCTCTCTCTCTCTCTGTGTGTCTCTCTCTCTCT
>JAQMYJ010000039.1:6291345-6308589 GCA_030014305.1 Clarias laeviceps | reverse complement strand
TCTCTCTCTCTCACACACACACACACACACACACACACACACACACACACACACACACACACACACACACACACAGCTTTATGCCTTCTGTTCAACACCATGTCATTAGCTTCCTGGATGAGTTACTGTAGTCTGTGTGTGTCTGTGTGTGTAAATTCCACACATCACAAATGTAATGAGAACCTCATAAGGTTTCATTTATGTTCTTTATGAATATTTTGGAAGGTTCTTGTCGCTGACCCTGTGATATGTTTGCACTCTACACTTTACACTTTAAACATTACAAACAGTCATCAACAGTCTGAAGCTCCAACTGTACACTTGACACTTGACACTGTACCTTTTTCACTCTATACCTGTAATGCTACACTTTACACTTTGCGTTTCACTTTGCATTTTTACACTTCACAATCCACATTTTAAAGTTCACACTCTACATTTTGCAGTCTATGCTTTAATCTCTGTACTTTACACTCCACACGTTGTGTAACACAGTTATTTTCTTCATCACAGTACACTTTAAACATTACACTCTGTACACTTTACATTTCACACTTACATCGTCACAAGTTACACATTTACACTCCAATTTCACCTTCATATGAGACATTTTACACTTTATGTTACAGCCTACACTTAACAACATATTTTTTTTCTGTGCTTGCTTCTCACAACATGTCCCTCAACTCGTCTCCTCCTCTCCCTCGTCCCATCTCCTCCCTTTCCTCAACCTAATGTCCCTCATACCGCCTTCTCTTGCCCCTTAACGCATCTCCTCCTATCCCTCGCCTTGTCTTCTCCTATCCATTACCCCGTTTCCTCCTGTACCTTACCCTGTCTTCCCTGTCCCTCATCCCATTTCCTCCGGACCCTCAACTCATCTCCTTCTGTCCCTCACCCCGTCTCCTCCTGTCTCTCGCCTCATCTCCTTCCGGGCCTCAGCCCATTTCCTTCTGTCTCTCGCCACATCTCTGCCTGTCCCTCACCACATCTCTTCCCATTTCTCACCCCATCTCCACCTTTCTCTCTCCTTGTTTTCTCCCATCCCTTGCTCTATCTCCTCTCATCCCTCACACCATCTCCACTTGTCTCTCACCCCTCGTCCCTCATCTCCTCACATCCCTTCCCCCATCTCCTCCTATTCCTTGCTCGTCTCCTCCCCTCCCTCACTCTGCCTCCTCTTGTCCCTTGCCCTCTCTCCTCCTCTCCCTCACCCCATCTTGCGCCCTAACTCAGTTTTGCACCCTCGCTCTCTCTGTCTTCTTCTGTCCCTTGCCCTGTCTCCTTCTGTCCCTTGCTCCTTCTTCCCTCATCCCTTATCCCCTCTCCTCTAGTCCCTTACCCTTTCTCCTCCCGTCCCTTGCCCTGTCTGCTCCTGTCCCTCGCCCTATCTTCTCCTGTCTCGCGCCCCAACTCTCTCACTTGTCCCCTCCCACACCTCTGCCCCGTCTCCTAGCATGGTGTCCCTCACTATGTCTTCTCCTCCTGCCCCTCATTCTGACTTCTCCTCCAGTGGGGAAGCAGTGAGGGGTCTGCTTCTTCTGTCCCTTTTCCCGTCTCTTTCCCTATCCCTTAGTCCCTTCTGCTCTCCTGTCTCCTACCCAGTCGCCTTCACATGTATCTTCTGCTGTCTCTTCTCCGGTATCATCTTGCCTTCGCCTCCTGTCCCTCGTCCTCCAGCTGTAACCTAGAAATTGGAACTCTCAAAAATGGGGTCCAGATGCTGCCATTTCTCCACCGTTCTTCTGCACATGGAATTCTCATCAGTCTTCCTCCGTCTCACTGTCTCTCTCTGTCTGTTGGATTGTCCGTCTCTGTTTCTCTTTTTCGCTCCCTCCCTCTCTCTGTCTGGTTTCATATCTATCTATTTCTTTCTAACTACATATTTCTATTTGCTTCTTGATATATTTTTACCCTTACCTCTTTCTGTCTATGTTTTTTTGTCCCTCTGTCAGTTGTTCTTTGTCTCTCTCTCTCTCTCCCTCTCCCTCTCTCCCCCCTTCACATGTGGAACTGGCTCAGGTTGAGCGACATTCTCAGTAATGTTCATGTCCTTGTAGAACATTTTGCTTCCTCTTGCTTTTTTTCCTCTTTGCGGTTTCTCCCTGACTACAGCGACTGTTCCAGGAGAACCAGATGGAACCACTAAGCCAACACCCCTCCCTCTTTCCCTCCCTCCCTCCCTCCCTCCCTCCCTCCCTCTCTCTCTGTCTGTCTGTCTCTTTTTCTCTTGCTCTGTGACAGTCTGGTTGGTTTGTCTGTACAATGGGCCCATTTTTACCCAAACAGCGCTGACATCTGGCCGCAGTGTGTCGCCCGGATCATCTGGCCTTGCGAGAAGGAATGTTGTGCGCGTGTGTGTGTGTGTGTGTGTGTAGGGAGACTCTGTAGGGGGCACATCATGCTCCCTTCCTGATTCACTTACTCCAGGATGTCCTTTGGCGACGGATCCCTAATTCGTTTAACCCTTTTGCTTAATTTAGGGGTCAAAACTACCTGATTTACATTTTGACTAAAAGTGAAATTCCTCGGCTGAATTTCTGTCGTCTAAAATAATATTTACGGTACACAGATGATGCCCAGGGTCGGTTTAAGTTGCTGCTATGTCTTGGTTTCAGTAAGTGTTTTCAGTGAAGATCTCTGGACAAACAGGTCAAGCATACTTTATGTTCCAGTTACTGTTCTCTTATTCACTTACATACACCTTAGTCTTCTTTACTACTTTAAGAAATGTGACTATAGTGAACTACAGAACATACCATAATATACCACTGTGTTATGATGGTAATTCAGACATCACTATGGTTGGGCCTATAGGGCTAGTGTAGGGTAGGCATGGTACTTATAGGGTACCACAGTGACTATCACAGTTTGGCTGTACAGGATAAGCGGGTTCCCTGTTGAGTCCGGTTCCTCTCATGGTTTCTTCCTATTGCCATCTCAGGGAGTTCTATACCATAGTACAAGGACTATGTGCTAACATACCATATAGATATGTTAGTACATACTACAGGAATGGTATAGTACTCTCTCTCATTTCTATAGCGCTTATCCTGTACTGGGGCACAAGGCGGCGTATACTCTGGATGAGGTGCCATTCCATGCACGGGAAGAACATGCAAACTCCACACACACACAAACAAACCCAAGGTGGGATTCGAACCCTTGACTGTGGCAGTGCAAGGCCACTGTGCTAACCATGACACTATTGTGCCTCCGGTTCTGTAACATCTATAACATATGTCCATGTACCGTTGTACCAAAGTATGTACCATGGTATAACAGTCAACCACTATATCAGTAAATAAGTACCATGCTACTGTCAAAAACACCATAGTACTCTACACCATGGTACAGGTACCATCAGTCTACTATGGTACGTTTATTATTTTTATGGGATGACTGCCTGTGTGAGGAATGTGACGTCCTCCCTGACATTCATTTGTTCTCTTCATTCCAAACATATTTGGAAAAAATATAAATCCTGGGAAAGTCTTAGGTTTAGCTAATGGCTTCCATAATCACAGAAGCTCACTTCCTCCAGCAATCAGGAAAGAAGTCTGTTAATAATAATAATAATAATAATAATAATAAACAATTAATTAAAATATAGTGAAACTTCAGTTACTCTGTGTAAGTGGAACTCGTTATGTAAAAACCCACACACACACACACACACACACACACACACACACACACATTTATCCCTTACCCTTGCTATTTACTTTTGTTAATGTGGATGCAAAGGATTTGATAACAGGCTGCGTTTTGACCTGCCACACACACACACACACACACACACACACACACACATATACACACACACCTCTCTCTCTCTCTCTCTCTCTCTCCCTCTGTCTCTCTCTTTTTCTCTTTCTGATTGCAAACACTCCTCCTCTGTCAGAGCCAAAGGTCACCTCAGTCTCAGAGAAAACTTCCATTTTTGGTATTCCAGCTCTGATGTCTTACAAAATCATCCTCCAGAGAAAATCTTCCCGAATCCATCCCTCCATCCGTCCATCCATCCATCCATCTGCTCAATCCCCCACCCCCTCTCCCTCTCCCTCTCCTCCTTGTCCTAACCTGGTTCGTGTTATCGCAGGTTAATGCGTCATCCTTGAGGTGAAATTCCTGCGTTCATATGGTTATGATTTCGAGAACGTCAGGCTGGATTTTTTTTTTGTTGTTTGAAGGTATGCGCTTCGCTCAGGGCCAGACGAGCCCGCTTTAGACACATCAAAGAGCCGGTGCAGTGAATCAAGGTGATCCCAACATCTCACACACACACACACACACACACAGAAACACAGACACACACACAGCACAATGTGGCCAGCTGCAGCTCTCCTCCCACCACTCCTGGTTCCTCTGTTGTTCCTCCCTCTATTCTTTCACACATTTCACCTGTTTTATGGAACACACTCTCCAGCTACCTTAATGTACATGTGAGACAGTAAGGCAGTGAGGCATTGAGGAAGTATTGCAGTGTAACAGTCCGGAAGTAAGGCAGTGATGCAGTGAGACAATGATGTAGTGAGACAATGAGGCAGGGAGGCACTAAGAAAGTGAGGCAGTTGGGAAGTAAGGCAGTGAGACAGTGAGGATGTTAAGAAGTGAGGCATTGAGGAAGTGAGGCAGCGAGATAGTGAGGAAGTAAGACAGTGGGGCATTGAAGAAGTGAGATAGTGAGATAATGAGGAAGTAGGCACTGAGACAATGAGGCAGTGGGATGGTGGGGGAACGAGGTGGTAAGGAAGTAAGGTAGTGAGGACTTAAAGCATGAGACAGTGAGGAAGTAAAGCCGTGAGGCAGTGAGATGGTAAGGAAGTGAGGCAGTGCGACTGTGAGGCACTGAGGTGGTAAGGAAGTAAGGCAGTGAGGAGGTAAGTCAGTGAGGGACTGAGACAGTAAGAAAGTGACACGGTGAGGAAGTAAGGCAGTGAGCAAGTGAGGCAGTGAGATAGTGGGGAATTGAGACACTGAGGCAATGAGGAAGTAAGGCAGTGAGCAAGTGAGGCAGTGAGATAGTGGGGAATTGAGATACTGAGGCAGTGAGGAAGTAAGGCAGCGAGACACAGAAGAATTAAGACAGTGAGACAGTTAGGAGACGTTTCAGTGAGTCAGTGAAGCAGTGATACTGTATGAGTATGTGTGTGTAGCCCTTAGCTGCTGTGCTGTGTAAAGGTACAGTGTCATTTGGCTGGATGCAGCCGTGTGTTAGTAAGTTTATTTTAACAAGTTCCTTTTTGTGTAAATGCACATTTCCTCATATTTAAAATGTCTTCTTCTTCTGTTCTCTTGTACTTATTACTGTTTTGTTGAGGGGTCAGTCACACATACACACTCCAGGCTGACTCTAGACTGAGAGGTGATGCATGTGTTTGTGTTTGTGTTTATGTGCGTGTGTGTGTGTGTGTGTGTATATCAGAGTGATGCTGAGTGGGATAGATCTTGTGGCAGGGGTTAGGTGCAGTTTATTCACTGATCTTTCCACTGATCTTTACAGTGTGTATAAATGTTTACTCAGTGACTGTTACTTGTTATCTGAAGCGATGTGTAATCAGGAGACGTCCAGTACATTTTATTTTATTTTACTGGTGAAAATGTAAAACACACACACGTGTAGCATCAGAGAGGTGAAAGAGGTGAGGCTTTTGAAACAGATCCACCATGAATTACTGCAAACTGGTTAGTTTTTACCCACAATACACACACACTTCATATTACTCTGTGTGTGTGTGTGTGTGTCTGTGTGTGTGTTTGCCAAATCCACACTCGTTCTCCTCCCAAATCCTTCACTCTGGCTTCAAACGGACTTGAGCTGGGGCTGAAGGTTATAACCAGGTTACGATGTACAAAGGAATTTGGGAGTAATTCCACTTATATTAGATTTGGAATGTACCACTTTCTTTCCTGAGTCACACGCTGAGAGAGAGAGAGAGAGAGAGAGAATAAAAAGGCTATAAAAAGAGAGAGGAACGCTGGACCTGTAAAACACATTTTTTTTTCTTTTTTGCTTGTTAGCACCGTCAAAATACTTGTGTATGTGTGTGTGTGTGTGTGTGTGTGTGTGTGTGCGCGTGTGTGTGTGTGTGTATGTGTGTGTGTGTATGTGTGTATGTGTGTATGTGTGTGTGTGTGTGCGCACACGTGTGAAAGCGAGAGAGAGAGAGAGAGAGAGAGAGAAAATGAAAGGGTGTTTTTATAATGATTGCGTGATTATAATGTGCGTTTGTATTATCAATAATCCTACATTTACATAGAGATTAAATCAAAGCTCCTGATTGGACAGCTGCTGTAACGGTCCTTATGACATCATCAGCTGTCTGCGAATTTAAATTCTCCAGCATTGTGTTAGGCAGTGTTTATAAAACCTCCCAAAAGCACATCAGCGTGGAAATTCCCTATAAAACTCCCTGTCGGGAGCTCCTAACCCGGACCACACACACACACACACACACACACACACACACACACGCAATAATGACAAAGTCATCTTTAAAAAGCATCTCCTGAATGAACTTCCTCCATCATCCATCTCAGGTCTGTGTCATTAATGATCATCGATACGGTTTAAACCATTACAGCGCAGACACTGCGTGTGTGTGTGTGTGTGTGTGTGTGTGTGTGTGCGGGTGTGTGTGTGTGTGTGTGTGTGTGTGTCCTTATTCTCCGTGTCTCTGAATTTGATATGAGCTGCTCTCAGACTGCCTAATGTGTTTGTGGCTAAGCGCAGGTTACACTCTGATCAACAGTGGCTCATCGATCAGGATTGTGTCATATACTCTACAGAAAAACATCCACTACCATATTACACGCTTAATACATACACACACACACACACACACGCATGCACACAAACACACTAACACTACACTATACACTATATCCTTCTCACACTGCAGACTGTACACTCCTGAGCAGGGGTAGCTCAGAGGTTAAGGCATTGGTCTACGGTTCAGAAGGTCCCTGGTTCAAATCCCATGATCATCAAGTTGTCCCTGTTGGGCCCTTTAGCAAGGCCCTTAACAATTAACTGCTCAGATAAAAATGTAAGTCGCTCTGGATAAGGATGTTTGCCAAATGCTGAAATATCAATGTACACTATACACATCACTGCATTCCTACCCTATTCAATTCACTCTTTTTACATTTTCTTCTTAAATAATGTCTACATAATGTCTAAATAATCTACAGCGTTCATGACGCTTCCATACCTCTAGTACCTGGATAGTCTCTTGCCATCCTGTAAATAGATAAAGTGCGCCCCCCCCCCTCATCCTTGGACAGTTCCATAATGGTGACCGTGGGGTCTGTGTGTGATGAACGCGCGTCACATCCTGGCATGCTGTAATCCTCCTCCATATGGGAAGAGTACACACCCGCTTACGGTAACCTGTGCTTAGCCACAAACACATTAGCAAGCCTGAGAGCGCCTCATCTCAAATTCAGAGACATGATAATGGTGCTACTGGAGATAAGGACACACTCTTTCTTTCTGTCTCTGTCTCTCTTTCTCCCTCTCTCTGTAATGGCTCAGTATTGATGATGCATGGTTAATGATGGCTAATACACATCTCTGTCTGAGACGGACTGCTGAAGCTCCTCACATACAAGAATGTCACTATGAGTTCATGCCACTGGTCAGTAGCGCGTATTGTATTGATAACCTTCATGGTTCATCAGAGAAAGTAACTTTACCGTTTCAAACAAGTTCAACTGATGTGAAGAAAAATCTCAGACAGAAGTCACCTTTTTGCTCTGTTCTTTCTTTCTTTCTTTCTTTCAGTTTTGCTGTGAATTATTATCAATTCTCTAAATACACTTTGTCTTTGTATTTCTCATTTTTTTTCTCCTTTCCTGTGTCTTTGCTTTTTTTTTTTCACCCAATAATCCCTTTTATTATTTGTCTTTCTCTTTGTTCTCTCTGTGGTTAACCAGTCTTGCTTTTTCTCCAACTCTCTTTCGTTCTTTGCCATTCGTCTTCTTTACCTACATGTTTTACTCTTTTTCCCTTTCTGTTTTCTTTTTATCTATTTTGTCTTCAGGTTCAGTTTTTCTTTCTGTTATTCTCCTTTATATTCACTTTTTTTCTCCTTTACTCTAATAGCTTTCTCGCTTCTTCCTTCCATTCTTCTTCCAGTCTTGTTCTTTTTTTCATCCCTCGTTTATGCATATGCAGCACTCCAATATAATAAAACCTCTACTCTTTCTTCTTCTTCTCTTTTCTTCCATTCTTTCCCCATCCCTTAATCTTTGTGAGAATGGTACAGATGTGACTTACTGTACCACTCCTCCACTTCACCACTCCTCCGTCTCTACCACTACAATGAAAAGGAATATTCCTGCCACATTAACGAGTCACATTTACCTTTAATGACGTGCCCTCTTTCTCCCTCACCGTCTCCTTGCCCGTCCTGCATTTTTCTTTCTCTTTTTTCTTACGTCTCAGCGCTGGGGGATTCCCGCCCGTGTGTCTGGGGAGGCGCAGGCCGGAGCACCGAGATGCTCAGCTCGGAGTTCAAAGCGTCGCGAGTCGTGTTCTAATTACCTCCTCAAACACAGCACTCTCCTTTTTTTCTGTCCTTCTCTCAGTTGCTGCGTATCTCCAGTTTGAGATGGAGATCGGGGAGGAAATGGAGGCGTCGCGTTATGGATAACTGTCATCGGCTTCGGGTCGATGGGAGGGAAATTGGATTTTCTTCAAGGTCAGCGACATTAAGGAGCGCACAAGCATCCGTCGAACTCGCTGCCAGTGTTTAATTAGAGAAAATAATTAACTCTGTGTGTTCCTGACCTGATCGACTCCCGCACCTCACTCCGCTCCAGACGCAGACTTTAGAGCTCCCCGTGTCACAAACCGCACACGACTACAGTAAATAGTCTGAGACTAATCCACCGCGAGTGTGTGTGTTATTCTGCCGTAGTTTATACTGTAGTTCTCAGCTCACGGGCCTGTGGGGTGAGACACAAGAATACAGGCATGGATACACTCTAACACTGTTCAGCTGTGTGTGTGTGTGTGTGTGTGTGACAGAACTGTGTCTGGTATGATCTGTACAAAGACAGGAGTGTATACACACACACACACACACACACACACACACAGATACACACCCATATTCCCGGGCCTTTTCCACCTGCTGTGCTCCTTAGTTTGTATTCCTTAAAATCTGTGTGTATATGTGTGTGTGTGTGTGTGTGTGTGTGTGTGTGAGAGAGAGAGAGAGAGAGAGATCGATTCTCTCCCCTCCAGTAGTCATGTTGTCTTTGGTCATTACAGCCTCAAGCTCCTGTGAGAGAGAGAGAAAGAGAGAGAGAACAAAAAAGAAAGAAGGAAGGAAAAATGAAAAAAGAAGGAAAGAACTCCAAACGTGCTCTGGCTTTTTTCACTCTACTAAGATCTGTTGAAGGGGTCATGGTCCCTCTTGCGGAGCTGCACCAGGGGATTGTGGTCTCCCTCATGGAGCTGCGCAGTAGGGCTCTCCTGGTCATATTTCACTATACAATCAAATAGGCCTCACACAGAGATGCCTGTAACAGAGTGGCTAATTGTCCTGTGTGTTTCTGTCTCTGTGCATTTCTATGAGTGTGTGTGTGTGTGTGTGTGTGTGTGTGTGTGTGTCAGAGTGTGTGCGTGGTTCTTCTTCACGCTTCATTTCCTCCATCCATCTCTCAAAACTGAATGAATTGATTCCATTTGCGTGTCCATTTAATGCTGCTGATTGTTTATTGGCACTGCTGCGATGCGCGCACACACACACTCATACGCGTGCTCACACACATGTACACGGAGCAGCGTCTGCACTTGGGTATGTGATACAGTCTCTCCATGGCTCTCCATGCTCTTTGATGACGTCATCGTGACGTCCTGTTTATTATAAGGGGAAAAGCTGAACCTGATGCGATGATGTCATCGAAAAGCGGCGACCAATCACACGCATCTCTCGTTAAGCAGCACTCTCTCCATCTCTCATCTCTAAATGCTTCTAAGCACTATGTGTGTGTGTGTGTGTGTGTGTGTGAGAGAGAGAGAGAGAGAGAGAGAGATGGTCCGTGAGAGTTCAGAGGCTTTATTAGCGGCTCGACCTGTCAGGCAGGTGCGGGGGAAGAGGAGGGGGACGGTATCTCTCCTTCCTTCATCGCTCCCTTCTTCCCTCGTTCACACCAATTGGTCTGGCTTCAGTTCCCCGCCGACATGAAGCACGGCCTGAACTCTGTGTAACGAGAGAAAGAGAGAGAGAGAGAGACAGAGAGAGAGAGAGAGTGGAGAAGGGAAAAATGAGACGGTGAGAGAAAATGGTAATAGATAAATAGTTATAATAGATAAAAGAAAGAAAAGAATGGGAAAAGAAAAAAACCAATGGAAAAATAATAATAAAATAGAGGAGAGTGACAGACAGAGACAAAGGGAGCGAGAGGGAGTCAGACAGATTAATGCAGACAGATTGAGACAGACAGACCCAGAGTAAAACAGACAGACTGAGTGAGACAGACAGCCAGACTAGAGTGAGACAGACACAGTTTGTGAGACAGGGATAGTGAGAGACAGAGTGAGTGAAAGAGACAGACAGAGGGAGACAGTGAGACAGATACAGGGAGTCAGACAGGGAGAGTGAGAGACAGTGAGTGAGTGAGTGAGACAGACGGAGTGAGACAGATACAGTGAGTATCTGTAAGTGTGACTGGCAGAGTGAGGCAGACAGACAGAGTGAGACAGAGAAAGACAGAAATAAAGTTCAGCGGTGTTGAGAGTGTGTGTTAGCCTCCTCTCTGACACATAGCAAATGTGCTAACAGTTAGCGAGGGTTTTGTGAGAAAGTGACACGGGTGTTACAGTGTTAAATGCTTCCTAACCAACTGCCACGCTCTCTCTCTCTCTCTCACACACACACACACACACACACACACACACACACACACAGTGGGGGTCTCTTGCCTTTAATGGGGATGGCTATACTTCTGTGTGTAGTTCTGCATGGACAGTGATTTGTGTCATGTTGCTCTGTGTCACTGTGTGTGTGTGTGTGTGTGTGCGGCTGATGAAACAATTGCAGCTTGTGTGTAAGACACTCTCTCCACCTGTGGGTGTGTGTGTGCGCGTTCACTCTGAGTGTTGATGAAGGTTCCTCATTGAGAGTGAGACGGGCATCTCACTGTGTTACGGTGCTTTACAGAACCGAGGTTCCCCTTTATGGTCATGTTCAGTTAATAACACTCACACATGGAGCTAAATCAAACCAGCTGCTGCTGCGCCACAGCCTCACACACACACACACACACACACACACACACACACAGAGGTACATACATTAAAAAGACAAGTACATACTAAGAGTAAGCGGCAGACAGATAGACAGGGAGACATGGAGACAGACAGACAGGGAGAGAGACAGTGAGGGAGAGATAAATAAACACACAGTGGTGTGTCTGGCCCGTTATCACTCCGTCACTCCCGCGTTCCTGCGCACTTGGCCACAGTAGAAACACGCTGGAATTTATGTGCAGGTTTACTGAGTGTAGCTAATGGAGGATAAATCAACACACAAGATTGGAGCGTGTGTGTGTGTGTGTGTGTGTGTGTGTGTGTGTGTGTGTGTGTGTGTGTTCGATGTGCAAAGATCACGAGATGAAAGGAAAGATGTAACACACACAAGGGAACAGCAGAACTTCAGCAGGAGCTAGAGCGAGGGTTCTCTCCTCTGGTTCTACAGGAGAGAACCAAACATCACACTCTAACGGTGCTTAGTGTTACTGAGCAGTTATTCAGTTTCTCCACTACTTTGACTTTTTTCTCACTCTCTATCTTACTTTTTGTCTCACTCTCTGTCTTATTCTTTGTCTCAATCTCAGTCTTAATCCCTACCTCATTCCCCATCTTATTCTCTATCACACTCTTGTCTCACTCTCAGTTGTCCTCTGTCTCATTCCCTGACCCACTCTCTATTTTATTCTCTATCTCATTCCTGGTCTCACTCTCTCACACTCTGTCTTTCTCTCTGTCTCACTCCTTTCTGATTCGCTATCTCAACTCACTTTATGTGTCACTCTCCATCTCACTTCAAGTCCCATTCTTTATCTCACTCCCTGTCTCACTCTACATCTTGAACTCTGTCACACTCTCTCCATGTCTCACTTCCTGTCTTATTATTCTCATTATCACTTCCGATCCCACTCTCTGTCACAATGCCTGCATCAATCTCAATGTCTCTTCCTGTCTCACTCTCCATCTCACTCTCTATCCCACTCCCTCCCTCACACTGTAACTCATTGTCTCACTCTCTTCCTTACTCGATCTCATCCTCTGTCTCGCTCCGTCTTGTTCTCTGTCTCATGCTCTATCTCCCATTCCTTTGGACTCTCTGTCTCTCTTATCTTTCTCACTTCCTGTCTCACTCAATCTCTCTTTATTTCTCTCTACTTTTCTCACTTCAGTCACTTTCCATCACTCTCTGTCTCTCTCCTTTTTTTTTTCTCTCCCTGTTGTATTTATTATTTCTCTTATCTGTCTCGCTTTCTGTCCTTATCTCTCTCTATCCCTGACTATGGTGCAGTCTTTCCTCTTCATATTTAACGTAATATTTTCTGAACATTTTTAATACTTTAGTTTAGCTATTGAACACTTTACATTTCCTAAACTCCCCTGTTTAATGATTTCTGAACACATCTCTGTTTCCTCAGTTACACTGTACAATGTACTGTTTTACTCATCCATAACTCTGCATGTGTGTGTGTGTGTGTGTTATTGATGAATCCTTGACCATTAGCACTGATCTAAAATAATCTGTTTTGCTCCGGGGTGGAAAAATAAAACACAGGTGATGGTATTACCTGTCAGGAATTATATTTACTGTGTGTGTGTGTGTGTGTGTCGGTGAGGCAGTACAAAGGACAAGGTTATACACGTGTCAGGTGTGCGCTGTCTGTATTCATACTGCTGTGTTTTTCTGTGTCAGAACAGAAAAAAAACAAAAATAAAGTGCCCTGTTTCACTCTTGGTCTCACTCTCTGTCTCACTCCCTGCTGAGTGACACACTTACTAGCTGTCTTACTCAGTGTCTCACTCCCTGTCTCACTACCCATCACACTCTCTGTTTCACTTCCAGTCTTATTGTCTCATTGTCACTCTCTGCCTCGCTCCATATGTCTCACTCCATATGTCTCACCCTCTCTGTCCCATTTCATGTCTCACAGTTTGTCTCACTTCCTGTCTCACTACCTATTTGTCTTACGCGTTGTCTCATTACCTGTTTTTCCATCTCACTGTGTTTTACTCTAAGAGACAAAAGAGGGAAAGGAGAGATCCAGGAAACAATACAAAGGGGAAAAAAGAGATAAAGAAAAGATAAAGGATGAAAGCGAAAGAGAGGAACATACAGTATGAGAGGAAAACAGATGGAGAGAGAAAGATGAGTGAAAGCTGTAAAGTAGAAAGACATGAGAGAGACAGAAATCAGAGAGAAACAGACAGCTCTGTGTTATTACACATCTGTCAGAATCACAGTGTGTGTGTGTGTGTGTGTGTGTGTGTGTGTGTGTGCATGCGTGCTTACACACTCTTTTCTCTCTAATTAGCGATGTGATCAGTGTGAGGTTAATTAGTCGCTTTCAGGCTTTTATTCCTGTTACACCTATTTATTTAATGTGATTTCACTTTAACTGTCCTCTGTGTATGTATGTGTGTGTGTGTGTGTGTGTGTATCAGGACTCACAGTGTGTCTTGCCGCTGCTCTGATATTCTCTTTAAGTTTGGCCTTTAAAAAAGTGATGAGTGTGTGGGGACGAGCGAGCGAACGAGCAAGAGAGAGAGAACACCAAGGTGTGTGTGTGTGTGTGTGTGTGTGTGGGTCCTCTCAGTGTACCTTCTTAAATATAGCTGGTCTTTTTGTTTTAAGAGATATGTGTGTGTGAGAGAAATGATGCAGCTAGAGAGAGAGAGAGAGAGAGAGAGAGAGAAGTGATGGTGGAGAGTAACCCGTCTTTAATGTCACTTTAGCAAAGTGCGCACTACGCCATTTTCCCTCTGGACATTAGCATGACTTTTCACTTTTGTCCTCCTTCGCCGCCTGCTTCGCTCACGCCATTTCCCACAAGCCCTTGGGAGAACAGGAAGTGGAAGCACTGCAGGTGACCAGGGAGCCAGGGCCATAAATTATGGAATGGGTACAAGAAATGTCTCAATGAGGGCTGTGTTCCAATCCATCTTTCTTCCCTACGCATCCGTTCCCTTCATCACTGAGCAAAAATCTATAAAAAAGTGAAATCTATAAAAAGTGGCTGTGTTCCAATTCTCTGAATGGAAACAACTTAAACAGGGTCATGTTCAAATCCATTTCTGTTCACATTGCACTTGTATTCACTTCTTCATGACATCATGTACCTCAGTTTGCCGAGAAGATAAACCTGTATGAAACCAGGCTGTGTTCCAATCCCAGTGTAAAAATGAACACAAAGTGACTGTGTGTCACTCTCAGCACTTTTCCTCTTCCATCAGTAAAAAGAAGTGCATAGCGTAAAGGCTGTGTTCCAATTCATCTCTTTCTCTCTCTAGATGTCATTCACAGTGCCCTAACTTCTGAGTAGAAATAAATAGAACAGTGGGCTGTGTCCCAATCCTGCATAAATTCGCCATAAATCATTTTATCCCAAATACAGTCGGAAAATAAATGTGAAATAACGGCCATGTTCCAATTGCTTTCACCCTCTAGGCATCATTTTATTCCTTATCTATTAAATTTGTCGGATGAAGGCTGTGTTTCTATTCCAGGCCGCATTTTACCCTGAGTAGACGCCAGTAGCTGTGTCCCAATCCCGATTCTTTCTCTAACCTTATCATTAGATATGAAATGACTAGAAATGGGCTGCGTTCCAATTATCACCCTGATCACCGTTTATATGTTTTTCCCTCGTTGATGTGTAGGAATGAGTAGAGCGTGGGCTGTGTTCCAATCCTAATCCACTTCTCTCCCTAAGCCTCTTTTTTTTCCTTCCATTTTGTTTCAGCAAACGACAAAGTCGATTAAAGAGGTTTAATTAAAGAAATCGAAGCATTAATTCAATTCCCGCTGAGTTAAATTAACAAAAGCATCTCATTCCAGAGCGCGCAGGCACACACACACACACACACACACACACACACACACACACACACAAACAGTTTCTCAGCAGAATGCAGTAACAATTCATCGGTGTGGGCATGAAGGGCACGTGTGTGTGTGTGTGTGTGTATGTTTGTGTGTGTGAGAAATACCAGTGGCTCCCTGTACTCCTGTTCCATCCTTCACATAGGGACAGGCATATTACTCACCCTGGAGTGTGATTAGTGTGTTATTACATGCTTATTACACCTTTATTACGCGCTCTCTCCCACACATACTATAGTATAACATTTTTAGTTTTTAGCTTTTCTATTATTATTATATTATTATTATTAGAAAAAAAATATTTATTTTAAAATAATAAAATATTTTTTGTGCAGAAAAAAGAAAATATTTATCTTTATTGCTTTTTTTTTTTTTTTTTTACATTTTTCAGTTTTTATATTTTTTTAAATATGTTTTTTTTGTTTTTATTTACTTCATCCTACACAAATTCTTCTTCTTTATTTTTCTATTTATATTCTACTTGTTTTTATCCTTTTTCCTAATCAGAATTAAGAAAATAATTACATATAAATTTTACATAACATCTCTTAGTTTAATATGATTTTTATTTTTTATTTCTTATATTTTTGTTTTATATATTTATATTATTATATATTTTACAAAAGTTTTTTTTTTGTCATTATTATCTTCTTCTTCTGCTTCTTCTTCTTCTTATTATTATTATTATTATTATAAGTCAGTAGTAATAAACAGTTTTATTTTGATATTTCTTCATGATTATAATCCTATCTCTGCATTTCTTTCATGCCCATCTCTGTGCTTAGCTGATTAGTTGAAGTATTAGAAATGCACTCCGTGTGGCTGTGCCCTGGACACTTCCAGAAGGTCTGAGATGGGGCACTTTAGCAGGAAGTGATTGCAAGCTACTGCAGAGAGGTGTTTCTCTCCGTCCCAAACGACTCACACTGTCACAGTGATGTATTCTGGCACTTGTTAGTACCGTAGTGTACTATTTGGGACCACAGCAATGGTACATCATGAACAGTTAGTGAGCTACATATTAGGGCACTACTCTGATATGGTGTATGAGTGTGAATCATTACTGTGTGTGTGAAGCTAATTTGATGTTAGCGTTTTGTGTGTAGAGACATGGCAGGATAAGTGTAAGGTTATCTGGGGTAAGAGAAGTGTGTGTATGTGTGTGTTTGTGTGAACAGAGGGCTCTCATGACCTATACACATAAAAATGCCCCCGATCCGTAGCCAGAGCACCGCAGGGGAAGAGCGCACAGCGGCGAGATACAAAGCGCAGAGTGTGCTAACATCCATTACGTTAGCATAATGCAAGCCAGAGCACACACTGCGTTCTGCCAGAGGCTTTGTGTGAGTGTGTGTGCGTGTGTGCGCGCAAGGTGTGTGTAGATCAGAGCATTCCGTCCTCACGAGTCCGACGAAATCAATAAATAGCTAAATTTATCATCCTTTATTCAAAACTTTTTTTATTTTGTTTAAATCAGAGCTTTGAACGTTTTGGTGGATCATGATGTGAAAGAGAGAGAGAGAGAGAGAGAGAGAGAGATCACCTCACATGTTGTATCTGATTTAAAGAATGATTATTACACAATGAATAAATTTACATGGCACATAAATAATCCACTTCACATAAAAACGTGAAATATAGATTGGCCTGAAGAGTAAAGAAGTAGGTGTGTGTGTGTGTGTGTGTGTGTGTGTGTGTGTGTGTGTGTGTGTGCATCTTTCCATCTGCTCAACTTCAAAGCACAGAGAAAATACCTGCAAACATCTGCCTAGGGGGACTGCCAAAGATACATACCGTCTATGTGTGTGTGTGTTTTATGTTTACTACTGTCAATGTAGTAGTTACACTGTCATATTACCATTAGCAGGACACTTAAACATTCAACACTAAACTATACACTAATATAGGCTCAGTCCAATACACTAATACACGGCATCACATACCACATCCATCACTTCTATACACACTATACTCTAACATACTCCACCTACACCACGTCCATCACTCGTATACACACTATACACTAATAAACTCCACCTACACCACGTCCATCACTCTTATACACACTATACACTAATAAACTCCACCTACACCACGTCCA
>JAQMYJ010000039.1:6271720-6289205 GCA_030014305.1 Clarias laeviceps | reverse complement strand
ATGTAAATATATGACATGAATATGTCTGTCGTGTGTCGAAAGAGTAAAGAGTGTGCATTCCAACATAGAAAGGTATAGACACACACACACACACACACACATAGAAAACAGTCCTTACACAAAAATAGCTGTGTCTGAAATATGACTATGCTGTTAATGTTTTTGCATGTCTGTGATAGTCTTAAGATTATGTGTGTGTGCATGTGTGTGTGTGCATGTGTGTGTGTTCAAGTGCGCTTACACAGCACCACCCTTGATGATGTTTATTCTTACAGTCGGCAATCAGGACGCATAGCGGAGGTCCAACCTTTATTATGCTTCCTGTCACATGCTCTGTGTTTAAGCGTGTGTGTTTGCGTGTGTGTGTGTGCATGGAGCACATGGCTAATGCTTCTCTCTCTTACTGGCAGTATGTCTATAATGCGTGTTATCACATTAAGCAAAGAGTCCATTAGCTTATTCCCTCAAACACACACACACACAAACATATGCATACACACTTATATATCTATTATAAGCAGTGATGTGTTAGTTGATATGGTGATATTAGAGTTCAACATCATCACGTATCTACGCCTCTTATGTTAAAGCTAAAATTTAACATTAAAATTTAAATAAAAATTTAAGCATGCTAAATTGTTAGCCGTTCGCCTCGATTAATCGTTAGTGCCATTAGCCTTAACTAGCGAGGCTCACACACTAAACACGACCATGTTTTCTGTTCAGGGGACGAGAACTGGATTTTATTTTCTGGCTGAACTCCTTTAAGATCTGGGGAAAGAAAAGTAAATCACTGTTTTTTGCGTGAAAATGTTTGGCCCAAGCGCCAAAACACACGAACGAACATCGCGTCCACCTTCTCGTCAGTTCGTCAGTTCTCCTTCCAGCTGAGCAAATCCCCTAAATCCTCCAGGGATCGTTTTTCCCTCCCACCTTTTCACTTCAACAGCGACGGAGGGAGTAATCGCTATTGTGTGAGATGGGGACACGCACATTATTCTAAATGATCACACACACACACACACACACACACACACACACACACAAAGAGGTCGTAGTGCAGCCAAGGAGCAAATCACGAGCACATGTTGATGCACCTTTGTAAAGCCGTGCCAAGCCGAGGCTGCAGAGGAGAGATGAGAAAATGATAAAAGACGGTGGAGTAGTGCAGGAGGTTCTCACACACACACACACACACACACACACACACACAATGTTTCTCACACACACACACACACACAATGTTTCTCACACCCCCCCCCAATGCCTGCAAGATTCACACACACACCTCACACACCTCACATCTGTCTCACAGACCCAGTCATGACCTCATACGCATCACACACATCACACAAGTCCCCAAAACACATGATTTTTAACAAAGTGCCAGGAATTGTGTTATTAGACTAGTAAAGTTGTACTAAAAAAGTAGTAGTGATTTTATAGGTGTAAAGTGGGTGGAGCTAATTGCAGGTAACACTTGGGTAAGATTCACTAATCACAATGCCAACATTGCTTGTCTCACCCAGTCTGCTTTAACCTAAAGTGGGTTGTTACTATTTAAATAAAATTTAGCTGATCAGAACGCGATTCATTAAACATGGAAGTTAAGTTAAAGATCGTGCGAAAGCAAATCGGAATATTGTGTGAAAGTTGTGTTTTAGGCGGCATGTTGGACAAAAAGCTGGCAGTGAAGTTTGTTCATTTAAAAAGTTAACCACACCCATATGTTATGCTTATATACAAAATATATTGTATGTATGGTGGTTCGCTATTCTGCACACTTGATTAACACAGCAGACAGGGAACAAACCAGCGCACAGGTTTGAGAATAAAGTTCAGAGCAGATGATGGTGATGATGATGATGAGGAATGTGAGTAAGGATAAAAGTGGAGTTTACAGAGCAGCACATGGTGAAAATCTTCAGGTTCTCCCCCCCCCCCCCCTCCTTCTTTACTTTACTGGTAAAATGAAAACAGCCTCGTCCATCCCGCCACAGATATCCATCCCTCCCGTTTTCTCTTTCTTTCCCTCTCCAGGGATCGGGGAAAGTCATTTACGGTCGTTTTTCATCGGCAAGGTCTGGACACACTCATCTTCTCGTCTCTCTTCACTCCAACACGACCTGCGAGGGCTGCAGCTCATAACTAAAGTTGAATAGTAAAAAATAAAGGAAAAAAAGAAAAAAAAGAAAACTGGCTCGTCCAAGTTTTAATTAAAAAATATATATATATATATGTTTAAAAAACAGTACAAGTTTCCTCTTTGAGCCTGAAGTACCACTTAAAGCTTTGCTAACCTGGAGAATGAAATCTAACAAACAAACCTATAAATTAATTAAAGCTAATATAGAAAGTGAAAGGTTTAGCAAGTGGAAGCTAATCTAATGAATGATAACAAACCTGGCAAGTGAAAGCTAATCTCACAAATAAAACAGAGAGAAATCAAACTTAATAACTGAAAGCATACCTAAGAAATGAAATAAATGCTAATCTAGCAACTAAAAGCCAAGCTAACTACTTACAGCTAGCCTAGCAAGACAAACCAATGTGTTTAAAATTATTTATAAAATCTGAGTTAACGAACTGAAATAACTTGATTATCGTAATGTTAAGCGGCGTATGCTCAAGCTCGCATGATGCTGTATGGCAATTTGACTTTTTATTTTTCACCACTCGTCTTCATCCTCATCTGACTGGCTAATCACAACTGCTTCCTAACACACGTTTTCATCAAAGCTTGCGTCATTTAGGAAAATATTTGCACTACGTCCGTTGGCCCTTGTGTGTGACCTTGTGCAGATGTCTGGGCCGTGGTATGATGTCATATTTCTCTAATAAGGAATTGTTTGTTTTCTTTGTTTGCACATCTACACTGATTATCACGGAGATGAAAGGCCAGGAATTTTTATAGATTTAGAAGCACAGGCTTCGGAGCAAGGGGACTAAGTAGTGTGTGCTGGAGAAGGAGTTTATGGTCACTGTGCTGTGTTGTGTAGAAAGGTCGTGTCTTTTCCTTTGGATGGACGTCTGGTCTCTCGCCGGACCCTCAGATCGAGTCTCTGGTGAGCCTCTTTCAGAAGTCATGGCTCGAGGCGCCGGGCTTTGGAAAAGGCTCGCCGCGTCCCTGCTAAATTATTCAGAGGTGGAAAACATAAAAAAAGAGAAGGGAGACTACTGAGGAAGCGGAGGGTTCAAGCCCGGCTCAGATCACAGGGGGACTCCTGCTTAACCCGCCTTGAAGTAGTGAATACAGTGATACTAGGCTCTTTGCTGGGGTCTAGGATGCGAGAAAAGATCCGCGGATCAATACGGGAGCCTTGCTGTGGGTCCGCGGGGAGCCAAGTGCTCGCTGATCAGAGCGCTTCCCAGGCCTGGAGTGGACACACTGAAATGGCTACACAACATAACACAATATCAACACAACAATACACACATGTACTCTTAACTCCAAAACCCAGTGGCACAGAAACACTGCATGAATGATGCACAACTTAATTGACATTATGCATATGCTAATTGATTTGGATCATATTTGCATATACTAAAATTGTTTGTTATTTCAGTGCCCCCCCCCCCCCCACTCACTGAGTGTTTTATTCCTGCTTTACAGCATTTATTAAAGCAAACTTTTATCCCTTTATGATCACCTTTAACTGTAATCTCTTGTATCACTTGTGTTATAGCAGCTATGAACACACAGTTAGCTTTTGTCTTTCAAAGCACTGATACTGGAAACTCCTTGCAGGAAATTTCATACACATGTTTTTTTTTTATTGTTTCCTGTCCCTTTGAATGAGCCTATTACTGTTAATATAAACCTGCACTACTATATGAGCTGCTGTTATAGAAAATTAATCAACCCCCTCTGACCAATCAGAGAGCAGACCTCATCAATTAGTCATTTTTTTAAAGTAAAATTTGTATAATTTTTGTAAGGTTTAACTTGGTGCATTATCACAAACCGTGGCTCTGTCCCTACATGTGCATATTCATTATTATCTTTCTGATTTGAAAGATTTGTAAACAAGTCCTGACAGTTTGCACACCAACCTAATGAACACACCTGACACAACAGCACATTCGCTACGATGTATATTTCCCCCTTAACGATACGATCATACAACTCGTCGCTCTAATTGCATAATTGCCGTCTTTGTTCTTGCTGACACAAAGCTGGATCATCGCTCTCTTCCGCTACAGCTCCCCTCGCTGATCGTTTACAAGCCCACGGTGCCATTACGGGGGCCGTCGAGAGATAAATACGCCCGTCACCGGCTCCATTTCGGGGGTGACACGGTGGCACGCACGCTCGAATAGATAGCACACACGCTTACGACTTACAGCAGTATAATTATTCCATAATTGTCATTAACCTCACAGACAGCGATTCAGAGGTGTCCTGTATGGGACTGTAGTGACAAGCTAATCCGTCTTAGCGCCGGGGGACGCGTGGGGGCCAGTAATGAGGTTTCTAAGGGAAACTGAGAGGCGGCAAGGAGGGAAGGGGGCAGGGGCAGGAAGGGGGAGTGTTTCATATAAAAAAGCCACATTAAGCTAATTGGGAGACGAGTTCCTCTAAACAAAGAGCTTCTAACAGCAGGTGAAAGAGTCACACTGACATCTGTAGCGTGTGCTACGAATAAAGAGTGAGAAAAATAAAGTTATAGAGCTGGACAGCAAGGATACACTTTATATTTTTATTTTTATTTTTAATGAATTCAGTACTGGAAGTTTTTTTTTATTGCCTCAAGAAAATAATGACACAAAGAGATTTGACATGTTTGATCTTTTATCTGAAGTGGCTGGATGGTTAAAAGATATTATCTCCTATTACCTCATTTTATCCTCTCATTTTATCTTCTCACATCAAACTGCCTCATTTTATCTTTCCACATCATCTCATCTCATCTCATTTATCCTCTCTTATCCTCTTATCAATATCCTGTCTTTTGGAATCTCATCTCAATTTAACTTGTTCTATCTTCTCATATCATCTTATCTCGTTTTCTCATTGTTTCATATCACCTTATCACAGTTCATTTTATCTTCTCATATCTTCTCATTTTATGTCACATTATTTTAATTCCCTTTTAACTTCTCACATCATCTTGTGTCATCTCATTTATCCTCTCTTATGATCTCTCATCTCACTCTATCTCATTCTATCTCATTGTCTCATTTCACTCTATCTTCTCACATTATCTCATCTCATGTGATCTCATCTCAACTCTTTATCTTCTCACATTATCTCATTTTATCTCACATTATCTTTATTTTCTTTTTCTCTTCTCACCTCAGCTCATTTGATCTCATTCTATCTTCTCACATTAACTTTATTCTCTTTTAACTTCTCACATCATCTCAACCCATTTTATCGTCTCCCATCTTTTTCATGTCATATTATCATCCCATTTTTACATTTCCGCTAACAAATATCTACACAGTGTTCTTCTTCTCAGATTTAAAAATGTGTTCCTAGAGAAACCTAGAGGAGCAGATATGAAATCATGAAAAGACTGTAAATAATGATAAAAGTTTTGGCGCTGGTGTGGGGGTGTAGAAATCTAATATAGGCTTCGTGTTGAGTTTGGTGTTTGGTCCTGTTCCAGATTAAACATTTGAAATGAAGGGAAGTCGCGATATTGAGAAGTTCCTAAAATGTAACCAAAAGCACATGATGTTTCTCTAGCGAGCGAGAAACTCCAGTCGGCCTTGATTGCGTGGTGCGTGTGCTCACGCGAGCTCGGGTTTCTGCAAGTCTCATAGATCTAGAAAAGCGGATATGTGTGTGTGTGTGTGTGTGTGTATGTGTGGATGTGTGTGTGACCTGTGTCGTGACAGCTGGCCGCCCTCAGAGCCTCAGACCAAACTGTTGCAGCCAAAAACCCGTCGCCTCGTCCACTGGGCTCTGAAAGGCATACGCGATAAGCTCCTAAGTGATGCTTGGCCGTGTCGGGTTTGTTTAAAAAGCACGCCATGGTCACCGGCTCTAAATGCAATGTAAATAAGTCAGCATTAAAATAACGACATTCCTTTCCTGTGTGTGGACGCCGGGTTTCCGAGAAACCGTTTCGAGTGTTTAACTCTATCGTAGCTCGTCCCGTTGTGTGTTTACAGCTTTACCACTGTAACTATTATTTACTGATGATCTCCAGCTATCTTCTCCTTACCTCATTCTAAACCTTCCTGATAGAAACACACCTTCACAATCTCCACCTCTCCATTTTTCACACTTTCTTCGTGTTCAAAATGTCTACTCTGAAGAATACAATCCCTAAAATTATTATATATAGATATAAAGCTTATGTCAGCACAGTTATTACTTATACTCAATAAACAGGCTAATATTGACAAAAGCTAGCGGTTAGCATCATGCTTCTGGCACCTTGTTAGCAGAACTTTATTTATAAATCCTCTTCATTTAGCAGTGTTGAACTCAAACAAAGCTCATGTTCTTGCGAATAGTATCACAGTGTGATTTTACTTTTATTTATTTTAACTCAAAATGCTATGAATGTTATGAAAGATTTCTAGTTTCAGCTAGTTTCAGCATTTCTTAATACATTTAATTTATTTTTATTGTTTTTAAATAAAATTATAATTATTTGTTATATTTGACTACTGATTTAATGATCATTATTAATATACACAGCCTTTACCTGTTTAAACACAAATTTACAACGGATTTTCCATACTTGCACCCTCAGAAGGCTAGGTATTACTGAGCTAGTCATGATAGGACACCTCCAGATGTTAGCTTTACTCCACTCCACTAGCAGCTATAAACTGCATAAACTGCTTTGAAAAGTTTTTTTTTCTTCTACAATGTTAAGATTTTTTTAGCTAAAAAATGACAAAACAAACAGACCTTGTATGACACCAATATTAATTTACTGCAATATCAATGTATTTCTATTTGTAATAATGTGGCTAACAATGAAGGAATGGCAGCAGTTACAGTAGCATCAAAACTTAAATAAAAAAAAATGTAAAAATCTTTTTTTTATTTTTTTATTATGTGCTTCATCTTCTTCACATGCATATGATGATTTCTTGAAAAGTCAGCAATGTTTGTATGTTAAATGAAAAGAAATATGGAGAGAGGTTATTTTAAAGACGCTAATGTGGCTAATAACGAGCTAGTTATGAATGAAAGCCTGCTGTTAGCATTGCAGTCTTTTTTTTCTTCACACTCCTTTATTAATTTTAATCCTTTTTTAAAAATTAGTAGATGTTTGCAAATGTGGCTTAGGAAACTTGAAAAAAATGTGGTAAAAAGTAGCAGTTAGCATAAAAATCTAGCTTCCGTTAGCATGTGTGCCTTTTTAAATGCTAGTTTCTGATCTTTTTAGTTAAAAATCAGAACTGAACACACACCATTCTCCTCTCATGACCCTGGAGTTTTAACCTGGGACTATGTGTGTGTGTGTTAATCTTTTCGCTCAGCGCGTAATAGCAGACCGAGTGCTGATAGCAGCAGAGTCGGAGTGATGAACGAGTGTGTGATCTCTGATTAGGATCAGCCTGCTTAGAGCTGCTCTCCAGCTGTGGACACACACGCATACGCATGCACACACACACACACACACACACACATGCACACATACACACTATAATAGCTCCTCAAAGCCTATTTACACAGTAATGCAAATACAGAGTATTAGCGCTAGTGCAGATGTTGTCATTCTTTATTGCTGTTTGTCCTTTTTGGGAGCTTCCTTGCAGTGGGTGTGTATGTATGTGTGTGTGTGTGTGTGTGTGTGTGTGTGTGTGTGTGTGTGTGTGTGTGTGAGAGAGAGATAGAGATACTGTAGATAGAAAAAGGGACCTATGACACAATACAGGGACTATAACAAATAAATCGTTACATTAATTCCACTGTGGGTTTTCCTAAGCTTCTAAAAATATTTTTATTTAAAAATTCACTTTTTAATTTTTGGTCCAACAGTATCTTTTTTGTAATTTCTTTCCTCTTCCTTTCTTTCAATTAAATGAAATGGAAAGTAAGACACCATGAGCGGACACCGCAGTATAACATACTGTAATAGTGCGGAGGCTGGAATGTAAAGTCTTACCTCGGGGCTAAACTCACACACTCGCACATGGAATGAAAGCATAAAAAGTTTTTTTAATGTATATTTAACACACAAACCCCCTGTGACCGTCAGCCGTCGATGTGCCGTCTCCCAAGAATCCGTCTTTTTTTTTCCCTTTATATTCCCTTTCCTCTCTCTCTCTCTCTCTCTCTCTCTCTCTCTCTTTCTCTGTCTGTTTTTCCTCCTGAGTTCTCCATCTCTCTTTAAACATTTATTCCCAGCTCACCTTAAAGACTCCATTTTTTATATATTTTTTTATTTCACAGCTCTTAAACTCCTCGTTGCCATTTATCATTTATGGGTCCTAGCGGGAATGGCCAGACGGCTCTCACGTCGTGTCTAATCGTTGTCAGAGCGATCGTCACTCCCTTGATGTCACCTTTCTCTGGGACTTCGGGAGTCTCGGAGGCCCTTAGCGGCATAAACTGGATCATTTATGAGATCTCTCTTTCTCACTCTCTCTCTCTTTCCTTGTCTTTGTGCCTCTTGCATGCCCACTCGTAGCAGCACAGCGGGATCGCAGTAGCACACTTATTGCATCGTAGCTTTTATGGCCGGTTCAATACACCAGGAGTTTAAAACACTTCCAGTGAGGGCCAGGTCTGAATACCAGAAAGCCGGGTTTTATGACATCACTTTTCCTTTTGTTGATAATATAGAGCGTTATGATTCTATTAGTGAGAGATATCAAATTTGGACAAGAACAAAAACCTACATATAAACTCAAACCTTCAGCGAATAAACATGCAGTGTTTGCCATCTGTGTTCTCCAGAGAGCCGATAAGGATTTAAAATGCCATGTAGCAGCGTTAGGGGCAGCAAAAAGGGCAAAGAAATTAAATAAATACATAAATAAATATATAAGTACGTATATATATATAAATGGTTATATTTTTTATGCATCTCATCGCAGTTCCACTCCTGACCGCAAATCTAGAGATTCAACGCTGCCAAGATTCTTTTCCCAGAGTCCCTTGCCATGTCTTAGTGTCTGACAGTGGCCAAATGTGCAAAACTCAAACCGTCTTATTTTTCAGCGGTTAATAACACCACCTCCTAAAACGGCAGCCAAGGACAGAGAGAGAGAGAGAGGGGGGGGGGAGAGAACAAGAGAGAAATCTTCCTAGAAGTGGTGCTTATTCTTCCTCCCGGAGCAATAATGCTTTCTCAACATGGAAACTTCTTTCCCACGCTTCTAGCGCAGCAAAAGAAAATCGGAGGTCTGTTTGGGATCTGTCCACTTTTTTTTTTCTTTACACTACATCGCTGCTCGCCTTGTTTCCCCCTCCCCACCACCACCACCACCACATCTACGAAGGCAAAATGCTATCTCTTATACATATATTTTTTTATCCTTTCCCATTTGACACCAAAATATTCCCTTCATTAATATTTAATCTGACGCAAGACGTGCGTCCTTTAAACTCCATTAACATAAAGCTCGGTAAATACTCATCCTCGAACCCTCGCTAATGAATGTAATGCAGGATTGCTGTCACCTCCAAGGCTTCTTCAAAGACATGCTTAAATAAACATGAGATTCCTTATTTTTATGTTCAACATCGCTTACTCTGAGAATTTAAAAATTATTTTTTTTTTCTGACCAATTCCACCCCACCTTTCCCAAAATAGGAGACATATTTTAAATTATAAAACAGGAAATAAGTGAAAATGAAGTGAAAATATTTCATGCAGAGGTGGTGTCATTAAGTTTTTTTTTTTTTTTTTACTGTCACCTGTCTGTGTGTGTGTGTGTGTAAGAAATTTTAAATGAATGTAAAAATATATTATGTAAAATAATGCACTAAGTGAAGTGGAATGAAAGATACAATGATAAAACAATGACAGAAGGATGATGTCATTAACATTTTTTGTTTGTTGTCACCTGATAAAAACAGCCAATATGTCAATGTCATATTAAAATCATTCAGCGAGTTTATGGAGCTGTGTCTGCTTTGCCTCATCATGCTTTAAACTCTGAGCTGCTCAGACAGTGTCTTTAAACTTTTACAGTACAATAAATTAGGGACAAAAGAAATAATTTTTTTCTTGCTTTTTAACATTTTTCTTTCATGTCTTGGGTTTAAGAAAGTATAAAGTACAAACCATGATTTCTAAAAAATAATCTCATATTCATCAGCATTGTTTTGTTAAAAGCGTTTACATTTTAAACAGGTTCATGTGAACATTCACGTGGTTGCTTAAACTAAGATGAGATGAACTACTGCTGAGATTCAGAGTAAACCCCCCCCATTATCGGTCTCTGCGCTCATGTCCAGGGGAATTTCTTCTTGCTAACAAATATTCGCCCTTTTCCTCCTCCTCAGACTGCCGTTATTATGCAGAATCAATAATGTTTTTTGTGTGTGTTGTCTTTTTCTCCCCTCTCTCTTCCTTTGATATGGCCTCTAGGATGCTGCAGGCAAGGTGCTGGACCGCTGGACCATCATGTCTCGTGAAGAGGAGATCATTACCCTGCAGCAGTTTCTACGCTTTGGAGAGACCAAGTCCATCGTGGAGCTCATGGCAATCCAGGAGAAGGAAGGCCAAGCGATAACAGTGCCCTCATCAAAGGCCGACTCTGGCATCCGGACTTTTATCGAAAGCAACAACCGCACTCGCAGCCCTGGCCTTCTTACACACTTGGAAAATAGCAGCCCGTCTAGTATCCATCATTTTGAAAACATCCCAAACAGTCTGGCGTTTCTGCTGCCCTTTCAGTACATCAATCCGGTCTCTGCGCCCATGTTGGGGCTGCCCCCAAATGGGCTGAACTTGGACCAAGCAGCTCTGAGGCTCCGAGAGCCAAATCTGTCCAATCAGAGTGAACCAGTAGAGAGCAGCGAATCTGAAGTGTCCCTATCTCCTTTCCGAAACAGCCAGAGTCCAAACCGAGGCACCATAGGAGCAATTCCCAATTCCATTGAGCCCAAGACAGAACCTAATGGATCATCACCCATCACAACAACCCCATCCACACAGCAAGTACAACAACAGCAAACACAGCAGCAGCAACAGCAGCAGATCCAACAACAGCAGCCCCAGTCGAATGCCATAAATGACCACCACTTTGTGAAAAATGAGCAATCAAAGAACCTTCACTCTTCGTTCTCTTCCAAGATGCACCGCATGCGTCGCATGGGTACTCCGTCGCGCAAAGGTCGGGTCTGCTGCAATGCCTGTGGCAAGACCTTCTACGACAAGGGCACTCTCAAGATCCACTATAATGCTGTACATCTGAAGATCAAGCATCGTTGCACAATTGAGGGATGCAACATGGTCTTCAGCTCACTGCGTAGCCGGAATCGCCACAGCGCCAATCCCAACCCTCGCCTCCACATGCCCATGCTGAGAAACAACCGAGATAAAGACCTCATTCGCTCCACTTCCGGATCGGGCACCCCGGTCATTTCTAGCACTAAGAGTGGATTCACTCTAACAAGTCCTGGACGGCCACCACTAGGCTTTGCAACTCCTCCTCTTGATCCAATGATGCAGTCCCCTCTGCAAAGTCCTCTGGTCTTCCCATCCCTGAAGTCAGTCCAACCGGTACAGCCCATCCCACCTTTCTACCGTAATTTGCTTTCCCCTGCTGACATTGTGAGTCCACCGGTGTCCCTTCCTACCAGTCCGATTTTACCCACTACCACCAATAGCACCTCCATCATGGATCAACAGCATCAACAGATCCTAGCTGCCAGCTCTAACAACAGCCACATATCCGAGACAGGAACTTTATCTCACCACCTTTCCACCAACTCATGTGCCCCAGATCCCATCACCATCGACCCTACACCCAAGAAAAAGCCTCGCAAGTCTAGCATGCCTGTCAAGATCGAGAAGGATCGAGAGGTGCCGGAGGATTACGACGACAAAGACGATGATGATGATGATGACAGTTGCCATCATCGTCATCCTGCATCTCACCTCCACAATAACATCAATGGAAATTGCAACAACAACAACAACAGCAGTAGTGGGCATCAATCACCTTCTCAGGATGAAATGACGGAAGGAACCAGTGAGCTGCGCTGCATGGACAGCTTCACCTCTGAGGACCAGGACCACGAACGTGACTTTGAGAATGAGTCCGAGACTTCTGAGTCCAAGATGTTCTACCGTGATGAGCCGATGGATGCTGAAGACCATCGCCACACCTCCAGAAGAAACACAGACAAAGAAAAGGATGATGAAGAGGAAGACGGACACATCCATAAAGAGATAGAAGAAAAGAGGTGCTCTTCGCCTTCCCTACATCAACCAGTCATCAAAATCAAAGAAGAACACAACGATCCTACCTATGACATGTTCTGCATGGGCCAGTATAACCTGTACAATGGCGGAATGGCCGCTGCAGCTGCAGCAGCTGCGAGTATGGCTGCCTTGCACGAGAGCTTCATCTCTTCCATGGGTTATGGCTCAAGTTCACCGAAATTTCACTCCCAGTCTCCAGAGGGCGATCTCTGCTCCAGCCCCGACCCTAAAATCTGCTACGTCTGTAAGAAGAGCTTCAAGAGTTCCTACAGTGTCAAACTGCACTACAAAAATGTGCACCTAAAAGAGATGCACGTCTGCACGGTGGCCGGATGCAACGCTGCTTTCCCTTCCCGACGAAGCAGAGACAGGTGAGACTTTTCTTTTACTCGTACCTCAGACTGCACATTAAAGAATTCTCAAAGCTCAGAGGAATTTGTTAGATGCTGTCCTATTCCTCCTGCTAATGACTTGCTTATTATTTATGTAATTAAATCTGTAGGCGCTCACACTTACCTCACATAGCTTACAGGTAAGTTAGTCCCATCATGACCTATTTTCTCATTAGATCAAAGTTAATTGCTTCACATGAGGTCCCAATTTTATCTTCATCTCCGACTCGCAGGGGGTGGGAGAATAATTATTATCCCGCTAATGACGTGGGAACTGCTACTCCATGTGCTATGCGTTGCCTGTCATGCTAACGTGCCGAATTACCGTGGTGTCAGTTCACGCTTATTTAATGCACCGAGGGTTTGGGGTACTCGAGACTGCTCACCTGTCATGCAGGTAAGCTCGCATTTATTAGCAGAGGCTGCGACCTGTCAAGCCGCCGCATTCATTAACACGTTTCGTGCAAAGTCTGCAACACGTTCCTCACCACACAGACCTCAGAATATACCTGTGCTAACGGGCAGGTAGAGGTGTTGAAGTCCAAGGTCAGGCACAGGCAGAATTTGGTGGCATATTTTCAAAATAAAGATAAATTAAAATATATCCCAAGGTGGTACTGTCGAGTGTTTATATATTTTCAATTGTGTAAAACATAGTCAAGATATACAACATCTTGTACTGTATATATTTACTTAGAAAGCCTAAAAGACAATTTTAAACTATATCTATAACAACTATAAATCAAGTAAATTTGTTCTAAATGTATCTTACAACATGGTACCCTCAAGCATACATCTTAGGTTGGAGAGCGTAGAAGATATATGTATAAATATTTTTTTAAAAAGGGTACTAATATGTACCTTTTAATGGGATACCACCACAGACATTCAAAAGTATGTTTTCTACTAAACTGCACCCTTTTAGTTTTAGTACGGTACTGTCAAGCCTCTTAATCATGTGGCATAAAACGTAAAGTATACTACAATATTTGTACCTTTCACTATAGTACCCTTGAGAGTAGATCTTCCATACCTTGATGTAGAAGGACCACGGAATGTGCTATACGTTTTTTCCCTGATGTTTAAAAATTCACACTTGAAAGTGTACAGGTTCGCCAAAGAAAGCGGAGCAAGAAAGAGGTTAATGATACACTTCCGGATTAGAAATTGAGTACTCTTAGAGTTCCACTTCTTCCTGGAGCAATTTAGGAAAATTTGTTTAAACGTCACAGGCTCTCTCCCCCGTTCAGGGAAAAATAAATGCTCTGCAGTTTTTCTCTGCTAAAAGATCTGTGTGTGTGCGCGTGTGTATGTGTGAAAACTTAGAGGGAAGGAAAGAAACTTGCTTGTATGCAGAGAGAGAGAGAGAGAGAGACGAGGACGTGCCTCTCTTCTCGGCTTCTCGGGTGACAAGTGACGGTTTTATTTAGATAATAAAGACCGAGAGGTTGTTTTGCGCGCGAGTGTGCGTGAGCATGTGCTGAGCGTGTCCTCCCCCGCTTCACTGTAATTTGCAAACAAGAGACTCTCCGAGGTGCTCAGTTGTTCTATCCGCCTCCCTCCCTCTGTATCTCCCGCTCTCCCTCGCTCCATCCATCTCTCCGACGCAATCTTTTATTAAGTTCCTGAGTGCGGTGGCATCTGTTCCCAGAGCTGTTCGCTCATTAGTACACTGTAAACAGCGCCGGCGACTCCGGAACAGACGAGATGCGGACAGAGGGATGAACGAGTGCTTATTGTGCTGCAGATGTGTGTGTGTGTGTGTGTGTGTGTGTGTGTGTGTGTGTGTGTGTGACAGGTTTCCATAACATGCTGCTTTCGACAAGGCCGAAGGGAGCCGGCGCCCTGAGGCAGAGCAGACCTGATGTCTCGTTCGCAAAAATGAAGAGGCGCTCAAATAGGGCACACACACACACACACACACGCACAATGACAGATGCGCTGAAACTCAGTAAGGAGTAGATCATCTGCATACAAACGTATAAAGGTTAACTGACACTTTTACACATTGCTTTTAGCGTCAAATAATTTTCCTGCAGGGAAAAAATTTTAGCAAAGCCAGAGCTCTTTAGATTAGCGCATAAAGTTTAGCTATAAGATGTTTACGCTGGCTCAAATTAGCTGAGAGCCTGTTAACAAAGATGCTCGTTTTAACAAGCTAATCTTTTAGTTCACTCATAATTATCTTAAAATCTCTGTGTTGTTTTTTTAATTTCATAACCCTGAGCTAATGAAACCTTTTTTTTTTTTTTAATAAAAAACCTTTTATCTTTTTTGTTTGTTTAACTCTCTTATTACTTTAAAGCTACTTCATACAGTTGGTTAGCATGTTTGACAAGATGATTATCAGCGAATATGAATTTGGAGAGTCATAAAACCTTAATAATAATAATAATAATAATAATCATCTCAGAATATTCCCAGTCCTGATTTTGTCCATTCCTTGGATGACCTTCATCTGCCTTTAAATTCAAATCAATGAAGCGTCATATTTTGCGATTTTCTTCGCTTATGGAAACACTTATGCAGCGCATAAAGGCATTAGCGTAAACACAGAGGGGATTTTCCTGCCAGCTGCCCCGAGGAGGCGGAAAAGGGGAGCTACTGTGATCACCAGAACATCCACGAGAACTCATTAACTTATTTAACAACCACAAAATCCCCCACTCTAACATCACCTTGCATGGCTTTATGACGTCCAGTATATCACATCATACTTAAACATGCATTCAGGTGCTCACTTCTTCTTCTTCTCCTCTTTCTCTCTTCTCTCGGCCAGTCGGAGTCGAGGTGCGTGTGACGGTTCAGCTGCTGCAGCGCTGCCTGAAAATTCCCCTTAAATGCTTAAACATATGGTCAGGAGAAAACAGGGCAGGAAAGGACACTCGCGTTTTGTGTGTGTGTGTGTGAGTGTGTGTGTTTTTCCCTGGATGTGACCGCACTGCCCTAAAAGCACACACTATTGTTTCCATATTTTTTGGCCAGTGGATTCTCCGTGGCATCTGGGAGGCATTATAAAGCTGCTGTTCCTGAGGACTGAGAGGTATTAAAGCAGCAGAGAGGTATCCAGAGGAATCTAACGGTTTACGTGGCCAACACACACACACACACACACACACACACACACACATGCTAAACACTTCAGGCTGCTGTACAATTCTCAAAAGGTGCCTTTCACATATAACTCATAACTATTACATGTACCTTATAACTTAACTATAATGTAATATATTTGAGCATTTATAAAGCCATGTAATAACTATAAATATTATATTATATTTTATCAATTGTAAACTTCACATAGAACATTTAAGCCAGTTTCATAGACCATTTATGTTAGTTATGTTAAATAAATATACAGTTCTTAATATTTGTATTTAAATCTCTTTAGCAGCAGCATTTAAAACCTATTTATGATAAAATGGTGCAAATATTATATATACAATTACATATAATTAAATTCTGTTTCTAAAAACACTTGTACACCATCATCTGACCGTCACACGTCCCAAAAACCAAATTGGTGTAGCGTACAATTCTGCCTGTATTATTATTATTATTATTACTACTACATTTATTATCAGATAAAAGAGGTGTAAATCCATCAAACACACACACTCACACACATCCACACTATAACACCTGCGCTTTTACGCTTTTATTAGTTTTCAAATATCAGCTGAAAAAAATAATAAAACAAGCTGAATGAATATTATCTAAACATTTACTTAGATGTGTAATGTTTATTATGTCTAATAATAATCATTTTGTAAATGAATAAATTAAGATTAATAAATCCGTACAGCAAACATGTCATGTCAGATATTATTCAAAATATAAAATCTTAATGATTATCTATTTGTTTTTTTGATACTTACCCTAAAATATTATATTTATTTTCTCAGCAGTGTGTGTGTGTGTGTGTGTGTGTGTGTATGCTGTATAAAGACATGAGTACATATAAGAGTATGAGTATTTATAGATTTATTTTATAACATAAATTCATATCACAGATCATCCTACAGCAGCATAAATAATTATCCATACATTTATTTATTAATATTTATTGACCTCCAACACACCTGCATTTTAGTAGCGCTGGGTTTAAAGCTGCACTCGACTTTAAACTAAATCTGTAATCCTTTTAACAGCCGAGTGTTTAAACATATATTTACTATAAATATTTATTTAGTTCAGACTGTTTGTATAACATGACAAATTCCTTTAAAGATAAAGGTCTTAGACAGCAATAAACAAAACCTGAAGTCTTGTCAATATGCATATTTTTCCTGAACACTTCTAAAAAGCACCTTTAGTGATTAAGTTCTTGGTCATGTGACTAGGGCTCATTATAATATTTAAATGTACTTAGTCATGTCATTGCGACTTATTACAATATTTAAGTGTTTAGGCATGTGACTAAGGCTTTTTATAATATTTAAATACTTAGTCTTGTGACTAGGGTTCATTATAATATTTAAGTACTTAGTCACATGATGGGGGCTCATTATAATATTTGAGTCAAAAACACGTCTATCATAGAGCACCAAAAGAAAGAGACGCAATCGAACAGTACAACAAAATGTATTATTTACATTTATGATCATTATGATCATTAAAGTCTTCACGGGACAGCAGTTCGGAAGATGACGAGAAATCATATGAATTTTCTACACTTTGCATTAATTTGCAAAACTTAATATTCATGAAAATGCCACAACTTAGTCACATTTCGTAACA
>JAQMYJ010000039.1:6244220-6269220 GCA_030014305.1 Clarias laeviceps | reverse complement strand
TGCTCTGCACTACAGAAAGGGTCCCTGTGTTGAATGTATTTGTGCTTCTTGCAGGAGAGGGTCGGATAGGGAGGTAAATAATTAAAGGGACCCTTTTTGACCGCATCAACCACGGCACTGCTGGTAAGCTCTTCCTCCACACTGCGCAACTTCCATCTCTCAGTCACGCCTTCACCAGCGCCACCATCTCAGACTCCTAATGCATGGACCCCCCCTGATCCCCCCCCCAAACCCCACCCACCCCCGACCAGTCCCGCCCTCAAACCCTCTGCAGATTGAGTTCTTATCCTTTTTCAGTTACATTCAGTTCCAGAGTTTTATAACGGACTGCACGGCAATGCACATGCTAATGATTTATTACCCTTTATTTTAATTTAACCCCTCTCTCCCTCTCTCTCTTTATGAATGTCTTTCTGTCTCATTTCCTTTTTCTGTCTGTCTCTCTTTCTTTCTGCCTTTTCCTTTCTTACTATCTGTCTATCTGTCTTGTTTACTCTCTCTGTCTCTATATTATATTTTATCACTGCCTCTCTTTGTCACCATCTCTCTGTCTCTTCCTCTCTTTCTGTCTTTCCCTTTCTTACCATTTGTCTCTCTCTTAGATTCTGTCTCTCTCTATGTTTTTATCTCTGCCTCTTTTTAAAAAAAGCTTTTATCTCTTTGTCACCATCTGTCTCTCTTTCTGTCTCTTGCTGTTTTTCTCTCTGTCTCTCTCCTTGTCCATGTCTGTCTTTTTCTTTGTCTTTTGATATTTCCGTATCCCTGTCTCTCTCTGTTTTTTCTTTGTTTTATTCCTTGTTTTTCTTAATTTTTTCCTTTCTCTCTCTCACTCTGTCTTTCTCCATATATCCATATCTCTGTCCTTCTCTGAATTACTCTTTCTGTTTCTCTTGTCTTATTTTTTTGTTATTCTCTCTCTCTCTCTCTCTCTCTCTCTCTCTCTCTCTCTCTCTCAGTGAGACAGATCGATCGTCGTCGTGCTCTGTGCTGTTTTTTGTCTTTAAGTGGATTTGTGACACTGCGCTGTGTGATCTGACATCGCTCCTGACTCGATTTGACTCGATGACACTGCGTGTCATGTGATCCTCCACCAAGGGGGCGTCAGGGAGACAAAGGCCATTTTTATTAAAGCGAGCACTAACACGAAACGCTGCGTCTCGATCAGGCCACCTCCAGGCACTGGAGTCGATGCGCTAATGCTGTCCGAGTCGGCGCTAATACGCTATCCGGTTCCCCTCGATTATCGCATTACCGCGCCTCAAATCAATTGATAAACTCCCATTCAATGTGCTGGAGTATTTAATCGAGTCAAGAGTCAATTGGATTTGCGCAGACGTGCTGACACCGGCTAAACGTGTTAGCGAGTGGCTCTCTGAGCTAGTGCCATTGCACTCAGCTCTCTGCCTAACCGGGTTAGCCTGCCTTAGCCTTCTCTCGCAGCGCAAGGAAACGTGATACTCTGAAACCTGTGCCGCTAGCCGTGGGTTAGGACACGATTAGCATTAGCAGTGATGTTCTGTGAAACGGTTGTTACGGTTAGCGACTAATTAATCATCGCTAAAACCAGTCTTGTGGGATGGATGACGTTAGCAATAGCGAGGATTAGCATTAGCATTGGTGTTAGCTGATTACACGTCACTGATGCAATGCAATTAAAACAATACTACATTTACAGCATTAGCACTGGTTTCGGCGCTCTTATAGATGAGTTTAATCACAAATGAACTCCATTCTTTCACCCTTTTCTTTAATTAAGTTTAGAATCTGCTAAAAACCTTTTTTATTTTGAGTTTTTTCTTGCTTTGTTATTTATTAGAGCTGCTACATCATCATAGTCTTGCATACAGTTAAATATGAATGAAGAATGTGAGTATTTTATTTATTTCTGTTTGTTTGTTTGTTTGTACGGCAGGCACAGCTCCAACATCAACCTACACCGCAAACTTCTGACCAAAGAACTGGACGACTTTGTCCTCGACCCCCAGCTCATGCCGCTGGCCCGGGACATGCACGCCGAGTTAGCGGCCAAATTCTACTCCGGACACCGACACGAGGACCCCATGTCCCCCATAGGCAATGGTTACCGCGGCGACGGCGACTATGTGGCACTGGACCTGAGCACGGCGTCAAGCATCCACTCGAGCGGCAGCGTACAGTCGTCACAAGACTCGGATGAAGCCAGCGACGAAGGCGTGCTCCTGGACGAGCTGGACATTAGTGAGGGAGAGGAAGTGGGGGCTGGGTTAGGTGAGGGGGCGGGGCTGGTGACATCTGACCCCGCCTCCTCGCCGTCGCCAGGTGCTAACGGCGGCATCCTGTGCACCATCTGCCACAAATTGTACAGCAACAAAGGGACACTGCGTGTGCACTACAAAACTGTTCACCTGCGCGAGATGCACAAATGCAAAGTGCCTGGGTGCAACATGATGTTCTCGTCCGTCCGCAGCCGGAACCGACACAGCCAGAACCCCAACCTGCACAAAAACGCACCCTTCATCAACATGGTTGACTAGCCCCGCCTCCTGTTCCTCACAGACACGCCCATTTATCAACACACTCCACCCACTGTCCCTGCATTTCAGTGTCAAAATGTGTCAAAGGTCGGTCCTTTTACCTGACGATCAGGCGATAAACCCCGTACGCGTCACGTCAGTGTTTTCTTTTTTTCTTCTGGGAGAATCTGGACTGGACGTTTCTCCGAGGGCGATTCTATTCTTGGTTTGCTTGATTCCAAAACGGTCGCCCTTTCGATTTTTCTTTTTTCTTTTATTTTTATTTCTTTTGCGTCCAACTCCATAGACGTTCCTCAGACTCTTTATGTGTGACTGTTGCCTGCAGAAAAACGGTATTACTGAAAAAATAATAATAATAATACGAGAAAAAAAAAACGTCTCCATGTTGTATTTGTGTAACGATAGCTTTACGAAAAGAAAAAAAAAGAATCCCGTACATACCTAAAGCATGAACACTTTCAATTTGTAAATAATGTCCTGAGAGGCTTTTTGGTGTAAAACAATTGTATTGATGGTCGCTTGCTCTTTTATTTTATTTTATTTTTTAGTAATTCTTTTTCTTTAGCTCTTTATTTTTTTTTCCTTTATGTTACAGGTCGATCTTTCAGCTCAAAATGTAGGTGACAAGAGGTAGCATTTTACTAGCTTGATTCATTTATATTAACGTCAAAAATACAAAGAAATAAAAGGAAAAATTTACCCAGGAACTAAAAAAAATAAATAAAAAAAGGTATTGTGACTCGTTTTGCTTAACAACGTGTGAGATATGCCGACGGAGCTGGCATGCTTTCAGGCTCCTAAACGACTCCTTTTTCATGTTTCTTTTTCTTTCATTTAAAAAAAAAAAATAGTAAAACGTTAAATTTTTTTTGCACTTTGCTTCTATATTGAGCGGGATGTGTAATCTTGTTACAAAGAAAAACACTTCGCAGTGTTTAGGATAGTTATGGCCAGGAGGGAAAATTAAATAAAAAAAATGTATCTCTACAGAAATGTACCAGTTTTGCACTTGTGTTTAGTAAAAAAAAATCAAATAAAATAATTTTTTTAATAATCTCTGACGACCCCAAACCCGTGAACATATTTAAACGGCATTTCGGCTGCAGGATTTCTGATCAGCTGTTACTTCAAGTCAATGTAACGTATTAACCCGAGAACTAGATCCCTGATTCCCTGAATAAAGCCTGCATGTGCTGTGTTTATCCACCAGGGGGCGTATGCTGAAACCCAGGTGTACCCTATATCGTATATCACAAATCCTCAACATGCACAATATTGTTATTATGAATTTAAGTATTCGCTCCATTTCACCATTACAGGTGGTGTGTTTGTAGTCAGGGTGTATTTTCCGGATATAATGTTCGTAATTCCACCATAAACATTACATAATTATCGTGAAATATAACCTTAACGATGGCTCAAGTTTACACATTGGTTCAAGCAGAATGATAAGTTTTGTTTTAATAACAATTGCAATTTCTGTTCATTCTGTTTTTCCATAAAAAGGAGGCAGGGTTTACATTAACTTCAATCAGCCAGTCACAAACTGAGCTCCATGACCTCACTGTCGCATTGACTATCTTCACTTCAATTCCGTAGATCATCCGCGTTAACATAACTCCGACTAGCATAATGTGAACCAGCCATGTTTGCTAGCTAGTAGTTAGTGGTTAGCTAAACCAGGGCGGCCCTTAAGTTCACTTTGTTAGAGTCACACTTGTCCCTTCTTTTGCCATTGAGCAATATGTTTGAGCAATTTAAATAAACCAGATAAAGTAGCCTTGCTTAGCCTAGCTAACGTAAAGTTACAAGCGGCTATGTGATGTTAACTAGCCAGGCTCATTTGCTAACAAGTTACTTAAATCTGACATAGAGGCAACGAGATATTGAGGCAGTGAGGCAACTAGGCAGCAAGACAGAGAGTCAGAGAGGCAATGAGACAGCAAGACAGCGAGGCAGTGAGACAGCGAGCTTCATGGGGATCATTAAATCTGAGTCGGCGCGCACCGGAGGCAGGAGCAGTGCGTCTGCTCTGATCTGTCTAATAACTTGCTTGTCACTTCGTTACGTTTAGAGACGGTGAACGCTGCTGACATGCTCGTGTCACACACACATCTGACCCCCTCCCACCCCTTCCCCTCTCTCTCTTTCTCTCTCGCTCCCTCTCTCCTGGAGTGTTTGGGGTTCCGCAGGGACAGGGGTAATAACGCACGCTTAAGTTCCCCGTCACCCCGAGTACCAGGAGGTGTAATTGCCTGTTTATCCGATGCGAAGGGGGAAAATTGAGCATCGAAAGCCAGCGTCTTCTCCAGAGTCGCATTTTCTCTCTCTGCTGACAGCTGTCTCTCTCTCACTCTCTCTCTCTCAAGCACACACACACACACACACACACACACATACACATACACTCACTGCATTAACAGGCCGATGAGATGACAGCAGCAGGAGGACTTGTTAACCTCCGGTGATGGACGAGACAGAAAGAAAGCCTGCGTCTACCGTCCTTTAAAAATGCTTTCTTTCTTTCTTTCTTTATTTTACTATTTTACATTTTTGTTTTCTTTCTTACACTATTTTCTTACAGTATTTCTTTTCTTTCTGATTTCTCCTTTTGTCTTTTCTGTTTGTTTTCTTTGCTTCACTTATATCTTACAATCTTTTTATTTTCCTTTTTAAGTTTTCCTTTTGACTAGTTGTTTTCTTTAATACTTCCCTTTCTTCCTTTTCTCATATTCTTTTATTTAACTCTTACTCTTATGGTTTCTTTATTTTTCGTATCTTCTTTCTCTCTTCTTTACTTTTTCCTTTTCTCAAACTTTTGCTGTTATTTCTTCATTCTTTTCCTTTCTTATCTTTCCATCTTCTGTTTGTTTTTTCCCCTTAACTTTCTTATTTTCCATAATCCTTTCTTTGCTTTTAACTTGCTTTCTTTATTCTCCTCTTGCTCTCTCTGTGCTGAAGGAGACAGCAAGACTGGCTAGTCATGTTTTAGTGAGAGGGAGGAACAGGGAGAGGGAGACTCTGATTAATGTCCAGAATAAACCAGGATTTTAGTTTCCTGGTTCTGTTCACAATTTGAGGAAAAAAATGTTTTAGACGTTAGCACACGGTGAAGACTGAAATGTACCGATTCTGAAACACAGTCTGGAGAGGAACTGTCTCGGCACAGACACACACACACACACATACATATGCGCACACACCCGCCCGCCCGCACGCACACACACACACACACACACACACACACACACAGTGTTTCCGAGGTTGTGGATGAGCGAAAGCGCTTTGGCTCACCCGGCAGTTCTGATGCTAAATGAGCTGCGGAGTCGGTGCTGACACAGAGAAAGGGGAAAAAGGGAACAGCATGAGGGGAAAAAAAAGAAATGGAGTAAAAGAGAAAAAGAGAGAGAGAGAGAGAGACAAACGTTACATGACATATTACAAATAAGATCATATTGTAATTCTTCAGTTATATCTAAACTTTTTCCATTTCTATGTTAAAATTTTCTACTGAATTAAAAAAACATTTTTTTACATTCAATAAAAATTTTAATTCTCAGAATTTATCATCGTTAGAAAACTGCAAATATTCCAGACAGTCTCTGAAGTCTCTGAAAAGTGAACTGTCATGGAACGGATCACAATTCTGATGTTGTGTCACATCGCTTACCGCTACTCGCAATTTGTTCTTGTTTTAAAAGGTCAGGAAGTTATCAAAACGTTTTTTTCAAAAGTCCGAATAAAAAAGCATTAAAGAAGCAGATGAGCCGCAAACAAAGTCCGAGTTTCAGTGGAGTTAAATGTAGCCGATCAGCTCATGCAAGGAAATAAAAACATCGCTAATGTTTTCACAAAGTGTTCACAAAGGGGAAAGACGACTGTTGTGGTCGTAAAAAGAAAAAGAAAAAGAACACCTTTTGATTGGCGTAAACAGACAGAACATCAGACATCTGTAAACACTTCAATCTGTATTTTTTTAAGTAATAGTTTCTAGTTTTGGAAGTGCGTTGTGGGATTGGCCTCAAAGGGGTGGAGCAAATCTGCTAATTTTAAAGCAAGTGATTGTCAAAATAGCTGCTGGGAAAAATCGTGTCGTATACAAAGTTTTGCTCGTGTTTTTGTTGATCGATCAGATTTTGCGATAAAAAGGTGAAAACTTTCCATTTTGGGCAGAAATGCACCTTTAACTGCGTTTAGGCACAAATAAACATATTTGAAACAATATTTGATGTTTAAATCATGTGACACATTATTCAGTTCCTGTTTCATCACATGAGTGTATAGAGAACAGTTTTTATTTAATAAAATACCATTTTATTTCTTTTTCTTAAGGACATGAAGCACACATGCTCCCAGCCTAAGTGATGTTTTAATATTTCATTAACACTTTGATTTGATGTTCTGAGACAAACTGAGCACTTAGAATAAAACTGCAGATGCAAAAACAGTGGGTCGAAAAAATATATGGAAAATTAATTACAAACAAATTAATAAAAAACACATTTTCAAAAAATTCGAAGATTATTTAATCCTACACAGCATTCCACCTTATGTAAGGTAAATAATAATAATAATTGAAGGTATTTGAGCGTAGTTTGTAAAGTGAAAATAAAAAACAAGAAGAAATGAAAATCATAATTCAGTATTGAATATTTACTCATTTTTGTCAACAGATATCTTGTAAGCTTGAACACCTTTTTTTGTGTGTGAATAACCCCTCCCCCCCCCTGCCCCCCCCACACAATTTTTCTTTTTTCTTTTTCTTTTCTTTTTTTTTGTGTTTAACCCCGCTGGCTTTGGGCCACGCTGTTCGCTGTGTTTCGTCTTGTTCCGTTTCGTGTTTATTCGCTTGGATTTTTGCACCGAGCTTCATGAATAGTGCATGGGCCCTGAACAGCATTTTTCCATTAGGCACACTTGAGGAAGAAAAAAAATTAATGAATTAAAAAAAAGAAATAAAATAAAGGTCCTGTTTAGTTTCTTTGTTCGAACTGATTTGCTTCTGCGTGTATCTTCTGTATCATAGCTGACTGTCGATGGTTTTTGCATTAAATGCATAAAGGGTTTCGGGATGTAAATGGAATTTTATTCATATTTTGTCCAAATACCTCTCTTGTAATTTGTATCAGAATTCTTGTACAATTTTTATATTAAAGATTTATCAGTCACTGGCACGCCGAGCTCCTGTTTCCTCCTCCAGAGTGTCCACATCTCATCCTTCTTCTTTCTTCCCATCATTCTTTCTTTTCAGTTCAGTTGTTTATTTCTTTTCATCTTTTTCCTTCTTTGAGTTCTATATAGTGCTACAGTACATGGAAATACTGTATTTTACGCACACCTTTTATATTAATTTACTTTAGATTTTCAACAGCTTAATGCATGGATGGTTTTTTGTTAGATGAGATGATGATGTCACATGCAGGAAGTGAGATCTCCTTTAATTTCACTGTAGGTCCCTCAGCAGCCTCCCTGAGAAGCCATCTTCTGGTTCTTGCATCCGTTTGTAAGGGACATTCAGGTGTAATGTCATTGCAGTGCTCCAGGTCCTCCTCGTGGACTATTGTGATGGACATACAGTACTGGTGCTAATGTAATGTTAGAAGTTCTTCTCCTGGTGGAAATTCTTACACTTGCTTCGTAAGCTCTTCAGCAGATGTGAAGAAACTCATGGAGAAACATCTGATCTATAATAAGAGTCACGTCACCGGCTACATCTGTGTGATATTTATTGGAAGATAAATGTCACTGATGCATTTGGAACCTTCTCTCACTTGCTCGCTCTTCCTCTTCTTTCTGTACCTTTCTAAACATGTTCCTCAGTCTGTTTCTCCGTGTTATTTCATTCTGCTGCTCGGATTTCGAGACGATTTTCTGACAGCTTGTCAATCCTGGTGTGAGCCATGCACCTTGTCTCTCCTAGTTCTTCACCAAACTCTTTTAATTTTGCCAAAAAAAAAAAAAAAAGAGCTCCAAAGGAAACTGGACAATTCAGGGATTTTGACCAATCATGGCGTCACATGATGATTAATGCAAAAGCAAACAGCGAGCTAATGGGTCATGTGACCAGCTTTCATTTTATTACGGACTAACATCTGTGAAAGGCTTTAAAAAGAGACAAATAAAGATAATAAAATGTTCTCATAAAAACCTTTAAACGTCGAGAAATTAATTTTTTATTGTTTTTATTTTTTACACTCTATTTCTTTACTACTTCTTTATTATTTCTTTGTCTCGTTCTTTAAACCTTAAGTTTTCTTTATCGTCAATTTCTATAGATCTTTAAATTTTTTGCTTCCTTTCATCTTTCTTCCCTTTTCCTCATCTTTTCCCACCTCTTTTTACACTTCTTCCTTTTCTTATTTTTCTTCTTTTTTTCTTCTATATCTATTTATTAAAAAATATATACAGTATATATATTTTATTATTATTATTTTTTTTGAAAGTAAAGTTTTTTTTTTTTGTACCTGCATAAAAACCCGTCGGAGCCTAGAGGCTGTTAGCAATAACAGCTGTTAGCATTAGCTGCTGCTAGCATGTTTCCTGCTAGCTTGTATTACAGATTGATATGAGCAGCATGGGGACGTCGTGTTAGCGATGCTAACAAACAGGAACATAATGGTGTGTGTGTACGGCGGTGTAGGCCCGGGGTATTGACCCCGCCAGCACTCTGTCACACTCAGGCTGCTCGTCGATAGCCGTGGCAGAATAATAGAGCGGGGGTTATTGATTATCCGAGGGTAGTTAAAGATATTTCCCTCCTGCTCTGCCAGCCACCCCACTAACACCCCCCACCCACCCACACACACACACACACACACATACACACACACACAAACACACACACCTCCCCCCACAGCCAGCTACGGCCATGACAGGAGCAACATAACTTACCGTTTTCCCGAGGAAGCGGCCATCGATCGGCCCTGACAAACACACCAAGCCGGAGTCTGACCTTTTCTTTCCACCAGGGAGGAGTGTGTGCGTGTGTGTATGTGTGTGTGTGTGTCTAACGAGTGGCTGTCGTGTGCAATTCGGTCAAGATGCAGTAATTACGGCATGTCAGTGTGGTACGGAGGAGAAATTTACCTTTCTCCTCACACACTTTAAGAATTAAATGTTCTCCTGGATCCTAAACACACACACACACACACACACACACACAACAAAATAAAACCAAACTGCCTACTTACACACATTGTTTTGAGCCTGAAGATCTACATAAGAATTAACGGGTCATCTGAGACCTGAGAGAGTGAGACAGAAAGAGAGACAACAAGAGAGGCAGAGAGACAGACAGAGAAACAGACAGAGAGACAGACATAGTAGAGAGAACCTGCCTGTTCAGCAGCACTGTCATAATTAGCAGCCATCCTCCAAAGAGTTCCTCCAAGAAGCACTTCATCACAAGTGAAAGCACCAAAAGGAAGCCATCTGCCACACGGACAACACACACATGCACACACTGAGACCACACTGAGACGCATTGAGAACACACGTGAACACATTAACCCACTGAGTACACAGTGAAAAACTCTACAAAAAAAAAAAACGGAGAACACACGGAAATACACTGGGGCGAATTAAATAAACATTAAAGTTACAGTGAGTACACACCTAAACACAGTGAGTACATAATGAGTCACCCTGAGTACACACTGAGGACATGCTTACACACACACAGAGACACACTGAGACACACAGAGTACACAGTGATGCACACTAAGGAAGGCACAGAACACATTCAGACACATGGAGATACACATTGCACACTGAGTTTCACTGAGACATACAGTACACACTGTACAGACTGAGACACACTGAGACACATTACAGTACAGACTGAAACATGTAAGTAAACACTGAACAATTGAGCATTGACTGAGACAAACTGAGTTCACCTTGAGTATAGACTGAGACATGTGAGTGCAGACTGAGACACACAGAGACCCGTTGAATATAGACTGAGATACATTGAGACACTGAGTGCAAACCGAGACACTCTGAACACAGACAGACACACTGAGACACACAGAATACAGACAGACACAATAACACAGTAGGACACTGAGTACAAACTAAATCACACTGAGACACAGTATACAGTATATACTAAAGGTATATTATATAAGTATTATTTGGTATATATCATGTTAAGATGAACAGAGAAAAAAGGGAGAAAGAGAGATATAGGACACAAACACTTAATCAAAGAGAGAGAGAGAGAGAGAGAGATGCTAAAAAGACAGGAAGATACAGAAAGACAAAAAATGTTAGACGATATTGAAAGTCATACAAAATCTCAAGGAAAAGATGCAAAGATACATAGAGACAAAAGGTGATCAGGGGACAAAGTCAAAGAGGACAAACAAAAAGCAACAGAGAGAGAAAAGTCAAAAAATAAATAAACAAAGGCAAAAGCGAGACAAAAAAGAATAGAATAAAAAAAAGATATTTACAAGCAGAAAGAGGCAAGGACAAAATAAAGTATAACAAAAAGATGCACAGAGACAAAAAACTGTACAAAAATGTAAAGGTAAAAAAAAAGAAAAAAGCAGTGAGAGACAAAAAAAGAACTCACGAAGAGTTGGCCGTTTGTTTTTGTGATAATCTCATTATTGCTAATTAGACTAATTAATTCATGAGCTGACAGTGAATTTGGAAAGCATCTCACACACACACACACACACACACACACACTAATCCTGTTCTTTCTCATTTGGCTCCATTCCTCAGAATGCTAATTGATTTTAATCGCCGGGTGTAATTGAAGTGAAAACAGCTCAAAAATGGAGCAGGAAAAAAAAAAGAAGCGCTGGATAAAGATGTAAATGTTGCTGATGTAGAACTCGAGTTAATGAAATCAATCAATCAATTGATTGATTAATTAATCAATAAAAAAGTAGTGAAGTAGGGATGAGAGTTTTGAGATGGGTTTTAAACGGCAGAACGACACAAAACTCTTCCTCGTCAGGATAAAAGAGTTTAAACCCATTTCTGGAAAACTCCTGAGCTGGACGGCACTAGTCGACGTTTTAGACTTCTCGCATCGATCGGGTTGTATGCCAGGCAACACGGCTAATGCTATTGACGAGCCATCAGTCTCTCGCAGGAGCCGAAAAAACAGGAGGGATGAGAAAGAGAGAGGGAAGAGGAAACGAGACAGAGAGAGAGAGAGAGAAACATCGATGGACAGTGATGGAGAGAGGAGAGGATGGCCAAGATGCAAGCGCAGCAGACACGCTCGAGACCCTGTCCACGCTTTGGGAACACTAAATTAGAAAAAAGACAAAAGGGATGAGGGAGGGAGAAACTGTAAACAGCCGTATCGATCCCTCACTCTGGACCATCCAACTCGCACACTCTGCTCTTTCTGCTCGCCTACTTCCTGCACGGAACTCATCTGTTCCCGGACCAACTTTCAGACTTCTGCAGGAGAGTGTGTGAAACTGTGTGTGTGTGTGTGTGTGTGTGTACAACTTAAGCACTAGTCAGACAGGATCTGTTTTTTACCAGAAAGATGTCTGTTCAGTAATGTTGTCAGAAGACAGCGGTTGTAATCATGGACATGCCTTTATGATGTAACTCTGTGTCTATAATACACACCTCATTTAAATACACACACAGGTTGTTACGATCTTTATTACAGGAACTTGTAGTAGGGGATGTGACTTCATTTGAACCTTCATCTTGGTCATTATGGTCACATGACACAATGGCATTTATGTTCTAAGATCTAACGCTTACCCACCTGCATGAAGGCGTCTTAGGAAGTGAATACATCTTTATTAGATTAAAATTGGAATGTATTTTTATGATTAAAAATCATTAAACCTTTTTGTGGGCATTTTTAAATTTGAGATTCAGATTTCACTTAATTTCAGAAAATTTGAAAAAGTATGTTCATTAATGCACTCAATAATTAGTCAGAGCTCCATTAGCATGAATTAATGCATCAGTGCAACGCGGGATGGCATGGAGGCGATCAGAATGTGGCACTGCTTATGCAATATTGAATACCAGGTTGCTTTGATAGCAGCCTTCAGCTCGTCTGTATTGATGCCTGGTCAATCAAGCACATTAATATCACGGTCAGCAAACCAGTTAGTGGTAGTTTTTGCACTGTGGGCAGGTGATAAATCCTGCTGGAAAAGGAAATCAGCATCTCCACATACAGTAGCTTGTCAGCAGAAGGAAGCATAAGGAGCTCTAAAATCTCCTGGTAGATGGTTGTGTTGACTTTGGCCCTGATAAAACACAGTGGACCAACACCAGCAGATGACATGGCACCCCAAATCATCACCAACTGTGGAAACTTCAAATAACTTGGATTCTGTGCCTCTTTATGATGACTCTTCCATGCCTCTTCAATCTTCTTCTAGACCCTGGGATGTTGATTTCCAAATGAGATTCTAAATTTACTTTTCTCCAAAAACAGCACTCTGGACCAGTGAGCAAGGGTCTAGTTCTTTTTGTCCTTAGCCCAGGTAAAACACTTATGATGTTGTCTATATTTGATACTTGATCCTAGGAATGCAACAGTTGTAGCTCTTTTACTGCAGATGTCTGTGTGTGGTGGCTTTTGCTGCACTGACTCCAGCCCCACTTCACTTCTTATGAATCTCCCCCAAGTTCTTCAACTGGCTTTGCTTGATAATATTCTTAAAGCTGTGGTCATTTTTCCTTTCCTGTCAACGTTACATGACCATGTTTCGATACAGAACTCTGTGAAAAGCCAGCTTTTTCAACGATCACCTTCTGTGGCTTAGCCTCCTTGTGGAGGGGGACGATGATCGTCTTCTGGACAACTGCCAAGTCAGCAGTCTTCCCCATGTGTGTACTGAACTGAGAGACGCACAATATTTATATTGTGTGAATAGTAATTTACTCAAACTCTACATAAATTCTGGATAAATTCTAATATTTTGAGATAATGGATTTTTGACTTCCATGAGATGTAAGCAGTAATCATCAAAAGTGTTGGCTTGGAAGATCTTGTTTGACATGTGATGAATCAAAAAATATAGGAGTTTTACTTTTGAAGTAAAATTCCAAATAAAACTTTTTCAAGATACTTAAAGATTTGTGTTTAAACATTGTCTAGTATTTTATTGGTTTGTGATTTTAAACGTGTATTTCTAGGAATTCTAGAAAATAGACAACAGAAGATAATTCTTCTTGGAGTGTCTTTAAATGTAAAAAAAAACAAACACACAACACATACGACAGGATAAAACACCATCTTTTTTTAGTTCAGACTGGTGTAATACCTAAAGTAAATACCTGAACTGCTGCTTGGTTTATAGACCAGATGTGTCCAGATGCTTGGACACGTGTCTGGATAGATGCATGGATTTAGACTGAAATCTGAGAGATACTCCGAGAATAATTACATCACCGACCTCTATGTGAAAAACTAATTCAGTCTAACTAGGGCTGTGAGAGCGGTGTGACATCATCTGGTGATTTCTAGCAACTTATTGAGTATATTTTCGTGATTTAATACTAAAAATGGCTCAACGCTGACCCAGTACTAAACTAAAGGAACAATAAGCAGACTCTAGTGATGTCTCGGCCGAACGATTACATTTTTTTGCAAGGGGAAAAGTGTGAGCAGGTTATTTATGTCTAAAGATGGAGGGAGGGAGAGAGAAGGGGGCGTGGTCAGCAGATTGATTAATAGGCTCATTTGTATTATAGACTGCTTTAACCACTCGGGCAATACTCAACACGGTGACTCAATATGCTAATAAACTGACTCCGAATGGAAGTGGAAGCAGTGGCAGAAGGAAAGACGGAGTTCAGAAGACAACGGAGGGACATGAGGGAGGGAAAGGAATGCTGTAGTCATCAGAAAGCTGTCCTTCCGTTCTGTAACAATCCCGGTGAGATGGAAGTCCCTTTTAATTAAAGTGCAGCCAGATCAGTTAAGCAGATGGTTGCTGACGAATATGGGGAGGGAAAATAGGATGCGTAATGCTCCGAGCACTTATCGTCGCTGTTTCCTCACCGCCGGCCCGGACCGATAAACACTGCCGGGCCACGTTAATCAACCTCGGAACCTCTAAAGCCTCAGATAAGGATGGATTCGGGATCTGGGTAAATTAGCTGAGGATGTGGCGAGGACTCAAGGGCTGCACTCGCACCCCGACACTCAGGGGCAATAACTCGGGATAATGAATTCTGTGTGAAAGTGTAAGGAGAGGAAAAAGGTCTTTTTAGGTGTTTTAGGTATTTGTGTGTCTGTGTGTGAGTGAGTGAGTGTGTGGTGGGGGGTATGTGTGTGTTTATCCCTCCTGCCCTCCTGTGGTTTGACCTCAGTGCCACCAGGACAAACACATGCTTATCAGTGATGAGAGGAAGAAAAAGAAAATGATGGAGCGGAACAGGTTAAAGTGTTCTTCACCCCCTTTAATATCCAAGGAGGGGACTGAGAGAGAGAGAGAGAGAGAGAGAGAGAGTGAGTATTAAGACAGATGGGGATATAAAGAAAGCAAGAGTCTGAGACGAGAGACAGGGAACGGAATAAATAGCGGAGAAGAAAAAGAGTGAGTGTGATGAAAAAAAATAGAACGATATAAAGAGACGGAGGGAGGGGAAAATGGGGAGAATGAGTCTTTCCCTTCTAATCTCTCTCTCTCTCTCTCTCTCTCTCTCTCTCTCGTGCGCGCGCGCTTTTCCACATCTTCAGGGCGGAAGAGTTAACACTTTTTAGAGGTTTCTCAGTAACATCACAAACTGCAACATATTTCTGGAAGAGAGAATAAGGAGAGACTCCAGAGGGAACGAGTGTTTAAACACTAGCTGCGATAACGATAGAACAGGAACTAACCTAACTAACTATAAATGGATAAAAGGTATGATTTACGGTTCTTTAATAAGTAGCATTTCAATTTTTGGTGGGTTACTGTGATGTAAGAGGAATAAAGCACTCAGCGCTTAACTAGAACAGTAACTGTGTGGTAACAGAAAGCGGTGTGTGATGCGTCTGTCCCGGCCGCTCTTATTCACAGACAGAACGATTAGTAAAGGCGTTTATGTTTTTCCTGCTCACTGTACACATTTGTATCTCTAATAACATCAAACGCACACTGACACTGACATCACTTTTAACCAGATCACAGATCTGAAAGTGCTTTCTCCTCCCCAAACTTTTGGCACCAGCACTATCACGGTGTGCTAAATCCAGGCTCTTTTCTGATCCCAGTGATATTAATCAGACCTAATCGTCCCGCTGCCAGAGCCTCAGCATGCCCAGACGCTCAAGCGCCTCCAGAAATGTCATTTCTGTCCCATTTATTATTCTCTCGTCCGAGCACTTAAGCTAACGGCTGATAAGAGAGCCTGAGTCCTGACGGGGAGGATTTCAGCACTGAAACTGAAAGAAAGGAAAAAATGCTGATAAGAGGGTACAGCTGGCCAGAACTTCTGTTTGCTCAAATCTTACATGATCCACAGAGCACGGGAGAGGCCGATTTTTCATTCAGACAATAACTGGGAATGTTTCTCTTGGCGAGCTGCTTGCTGGTTTTCTTTCTTTTTTTTTTTTTTTCCTTTTTTTTGTCTTAGAGCTCAAAATTACAGAGCTTTTGTTCTCGACGTTTCACATCATGTGTGCTCAGCCTGTTATTAAGAAACATTCATCAATCATGGACGTTTGATCTTTTTTTTTTTTTTTTAACACATGCCAGAGTATGAAACTGAATCATCGTTTGTCTGATTGCGAGCAAATCTGATCTGTGCATCTGTGAACTGATGATGATGATGATAATGATGATGGAGGACAAATGTAAGCTTATTTGAATACAATTCTTCCTTTTATTTTTTTCTTTCATAACCTTTAAAGAAGCAAACACTGGTTTCATTTTATCCCGTGTCTTAACTGTAAATTAAGTTTTCGTACTGTAACAGAAAGATTGCAGGTAGGTATATAAACGGTGTATGTGTGTGTGTAAATAGCAGTTCTTATCTTGATCAGTATGATCAGCTGATATTGATCTTCAACAAATTGGAATTTTAACAAAATGCAAACAAAATGGTAACAGATGTACATTCTCAATTGAGCCCTGTCTAATTCATGTAGATAGCTGATGCATTTCATTTTGAAATCTACTTCCTGTAAATAATAAATCTAACAGCATAACTGAATTTATACAACTTTTTATGCCCACTGTTTAATTTGTAGGAAGATAAACAGAGCTTAGGTTCTCTAGTGCACCTAATAGAATAATACTGAGTAGATTTCTCATTTCAGTATCAGTACCCATTGGTAGCATGACCTCTGACCGTTACCATGCTGCTTTTCTTACCCGTTACCCCTTTATTATAAAATGAACACCCGTGCAGTATATTTAGACTGGCGTTAATGCATCTGCAATAATTTTTAACCTTTACAAAATGTTTCTCATCTAAAGCAAATGACAAATTATCGTTAAAAGCCCTGACTGCGACGTTCACCTCAATCACAGTGCTGATGTCAGGGCTAGGAATAGTTCATGAGTCATGTAATTGACTAGAATGTTCACTCAGTGTGTCCGTTATTCTCGTCTAAAAAAAAACATTGAATTGAATTTGTCTCAGCATAAGACGATTCCCTCTCCCTCTTTCTCCTCTTCTTTTTCTTTTTTAGTTTACCAAATGAGGACACTGGAATATCACCCCAAAAATAATAGAACCCTGATCAGTTAACACTGTTCATCATGTGATAGCAGCGAGGCGAATAAAAATTTAAACAATGCTGTATTATTTTCCATCAGAAGCATTAAAGCATTTCCTTTAGAAATGTTCTGCTTAGTATCAGATACCACAAAAGCCTGATAAGATCTTCTAGCAGGAATAGATCATATCTGTTAGAATAAATTTCAAAAAGGAACCATTAGGACTATTCTAAACCACCATAAACAAATAAATACCCATTTAGAACCAGTGGAAGTCTTTAATGGTTTGTATCCGAATCCTAAACGCTTTCATTCAGGACTTTCTTTCATGGCTAGATGATGACTAGCATCAGAGTAAATTCAAAATTCAAAAAGCAGGACCATTACAGACCACCTGAAACATTTTATTCAATTCAAATCAATTTTATTTGTATAGCACTTTTAACAACTGTCATTGTCGCAAAGCAGCTTTACAGAATCTTTAAAGAACTGATGTGCATGAAAATATGTATGAATATATGTGTGAGAAAATATGTATAAATCAAAATGATCAGATTGTTACTGATGAGCAAGCTGAGGGTGACGGTGGCAAGGAAAACCTCCCTGAGATGGCAAAAGAAACCTTTAGAGGAACCAGACTCAAAAGGGAACCCATCCTCATTTGGGTGATAATGATCAAAGACCACATCATCAAACTCCAAGACTGTCTATTATAAACCATAATAAATCTCTAATGGTTTCCATCATAATCCAGAACATTTTCACCAGAAACCTAAAGGAACCTTTGTCATGTGTAGATCATTACCATAACAGTGAAAGGAACCATTAGAACAACTGCTGAAACACCACCAGAAACACATTAGAGACCATTAAGAGCCAATGATGTCCATTACATCATAGAAATTGGTTTAATGGTCTGAATCAGATTCCTGATGGTTTACAGTCATGATGTTTTGATTACCTTTGGTAACACTCTTAGAACCTTTATTGGGAGAACTTCCAAAACTTTGAGGTCATTGTCTACTGTTTTTAAAGTGTGTTTGTAAAAACAATGACAGTCTAGGAAAAAGGACAGAGTTAGAACCTCTGAGTCTGGAGTGTTTAGTTTTGTCCAGATACATTTGGAAATTTCCATAATTTTCCATAATTTGTCTCTGTAACAGAAATATTTTTAAAAGGTTGACAGAAATATAAGAATGATGAGAAAAGAGCAGATGTAAAACACAGTTCCTTATGTTTATAATACAGCACAATAACTGTATTGTGTCCAAATGTTTTTTGGGAATTGCTGGACATTTCCAGGCCTTGTTCCTTGTTCCTCATTTTGCAAAACAGAGATATTTTTAAAGTTCACGAGAATTAGATAAATATGGAAATAATAGAAAGAGAACAGATGCAGAATCTTAGTGTCTACTGTATATCACAAGACAACATCTATACATTTCTCCAGGATGATTTAGGAATTTCTGGACTTTTCCACATAATAATGTCTTTTTTACATTTGCAATTTTTTACATTTGTATTTTTTTGGATTATTCAAAATAAACAAACACTCGTGCAATACATTAAGACTGGTGTTAACGCAAATTCAATCATTTTTAACCTGAACAAAATGTCTCACATCTACAGCAAATGACTAATTATCCTTAAAAGTTCAGTGACATTCCACATATTATTTTGTCTTATTTCCATTATAGATATATGATTTTTAAATTGCCACAAGTGTATAAGAATAATAAAAGAAAAACAAAAGTGTGTTGTTGTGTCATTGATTTTATATCACAGGAAACATCTGGATTTCTTATTGCACTGTACTTTTAAAACAAAGCTCAGTACAACAAATATGATTTGTTGATTTCCAAACAGATTAGTCTTCCAGCAAAAAAAAAAAAATTATATAAAAATCTTACAGGAACTAATGTGTTGCTTTCTTTTCTTTAGGCCAGAAAAGAAATCAACATATTATGTAAATGACTACTTCTCAGACAAAAAAAAAAACAGAAAGAAAGCTTCTGGGTTTTGCTGCATGAGAAAAGAAGCAGGTGCGACAAAGTCCTCAGAAGGCTTGTTACTGGTTCTGCAGGAGCTTCAGTAAAATTAAGCAGCTCATTTCCCTATAAAAATGCATGGACTGAACCAAAGACTATATTTTAAGCAAAGGCTCATCACACACCAATTATTGACTTTGTTTCATTAATTACTGTTTTCTTACTCTGTTGAACACATGAGCTTACATCATAAAACAACACGTGTCCTTCTGTTACAAACTGTATTTCACAGAACATTCACATGATTTTAGATTAGTTTTGTGAATTTTGTTACTTTTCCACAACTTGTTTCTCCTGGTGCAGTAATATGATTTTTAAAGGTTTATTAAATCATCTGAGATTATAATAAAGACAGTAAATTAAAATCTGTTTAAAAAGTTTCTTGAGATTATAAAACAGGACAATATCCATATTTCTATCAAGATTGATTCCTGGATGGTTGTGCTTTTCCAGTCCTTTTTCCATAACAGAAATACTTATTTTAAGGTTGTATTAATTCCACAAATTTGAGAAGAAAAAAGCAAATGCAGAAACTCAGTGTTTTGTTACATCTTGAGTTAAGACACAGGACAAAATACAGATTTTTGTCCGAACGTTTTTTGGAAATGTTACCCTCTTATTCCATCACAAACATATATAAGTGTTTCACAAATATGATAACAAAAAAAAAATTGTTAAGTTCTCTATTAATTATTTTAATGTGATGTGAGTGTGACATAAATGACAACAAAAGGAAAGAGAACAGATTTAGAAGCGCAGAGTCTATCCGAGTCTACTTCACATGATAACATCCGTGTGTCTGGAATTTCTGTACTTTTCCGTTCCGCGTTCCTTCTTTGCCATGTGTTGAAGGTCATGCGTGAACATGAACACGAAAGCTTTATTGTCATACTACAACTGTAATTATGTTTGTGCTCTGATGCATTTCCGCAATATTCATTTTCAGCAAAGTTTTAGAAGTGTGTTGTGTTTTGATCCTGGCCGGAGCGGGAAAAGGTTATGGAAGGTAAAACAGATGTGTGTATGATGACAGCTGCTTGGAAACATGCGAGTGTATCACAGACACCGTGATGGCTTACACCTGAATTCCCCTCGTTCTCACACGAAGCATGTGGAACCCATCCGCCAGAGTCACACACAGCCGTGACGGCCTCAAAGGGCCGCTGAACACACCGCGGGCGAGACGTCGAAACGATGCCAACACACACACACACACACACACACACAGCTGGCTTGGCTGCAGAAGAGCAGGATGAGAAGAGGAAAGGTGTGTTGTGCAACATGGGATCTGGAATAAGAGGTAACGTTTGGGTGTGTGTGTGTGTGTGTGTGTGTGTGGGAGAGAGAGAGAGAGAGAGAGAGAAAGTCCTGCTTTTATAAAGACAAAACAGAATTATCATGAGTTAACCTAAACATAGCATACTGTTTCCCTTATATGTCTGTCTGTCTATCGGTCTTTCTCTCCATGGTTTAGTCTATCTATCTATCTATCTATCTATCTATTTATCTATCTATCTACAGTAGATACTGTATCTGTCAGTCTGTATCTGTTCTAGGCTGATGTTAAAGTGTGAGACCTGAAACCTGAGTCTAGCTCATCTAGCTCCTGCTAATGCTAACAATGCGACGACCGTAGCTCTGACATGGCTAACGCGATGCCATCGTCTCTCGATGACCTCATCACTGTGGAGGTTTTTGTCACCGTGGTGACGGCTGTCACTTCTCAGTATCTGCTATCGATTCGCATATCCGTTACCCAGAACCACTAGAACCCGATACGCTTTTAACAGAGCAGAGCACACTCCAGAACACGCTAGCACACACACTCGTGCTAAATCTTGTGTGAAACATTAGCATCTCGGCTGCGTGTTGAATCAAGCCACTGGAGTTCTGGATTTAGCAATCTGTAGCATATTTATCTCATATTCTAGCTGATTAGCACAGGTAATTAGCAAGCTAATGAGGCGTCTCAGCTAGAGATCCATTTGATTTGGGTACCATAATGCTAATTGTATTGGATTAGCATCTTACTGTATATTACCCTGTTTTAATTTCACTCTGCTAGTACTGTATGTACATACGGCGCTTGTTTCATATGCTAACTGCTAATTAACTGAATGGATAGTAGTCTAAGCCAAATGCTAGCAAAACAATGTCTTTGTAGCTTCATGTCATATGTGTTTAGTATTTTTTTTAGATGTAGGTAAATGATGGTAGAATCGTACCTACTACATGCTAATTAGCCATTAGCTTAGCATAAAGCTAGCAGGCAAAGCTAAAAGTTAGCTAATTATGGATAGCAATGATATATTTTTGCCTTCTCTCTATTATCAGAGCTGCCAACCTTTCAGAAAAGTTTGGAGAGAGATTGGTCCTGCGCGTACATGCACATTACGCATACCCAGCCTTTTTGTCTAACACTAAAGATACACCTTACACTGCATTGCTTAGGTTCTGTCTATTCTAGCGTTGCAGTGTTTAAGTGAAACAGCAGATACATGTGACTGTATTTACAATTCAAATACCCCCTCCAAAAACAAAAAAAAAGAATTTAAACAGGGCGCACCTTACCCACTAGCCAAATCACCTACATGCCCTCCTGCAGCTCCATGTGGGGCAGGAGGGGCATAGCACAGACCTCTGGGCCATTTACATAAGCAGCCTCATTACTCCATTCCTTTTATGATCCACACCTCACGTTTAAGAAATGGACAAAGAGTGAACAATTACTACAAATAAATAATAGGGGCCCTGGGTACTTAGTAACCCACTATGACACCACCTGAGGGCAGTAAAATTATTTAACGATACAGATTATTAAAAATAAAGTTACCAAATATAAAGTGGGATTCTCTCTCTCTCTCTCTCTCTCTCTCTCTCTCATAAGCACAACTCTGTATTAATCAGGTTTGTTAGCCTTTGAGTGTTCTTAGTAATATAAAAGTGCTACTTAATTAAACTTTATTATAATGATTATTTTAAGGTCACTGTAAATATTCAGGTGACACCATGGCTTAGTGGTTAGCATTGTCACCTTGCACCTCCAGTGTCCTGCTTTGATTCCCACCCTCGGCTCTGTGTGCATGTTCTCCTTGTGTTTGGTGGGTTTCCTCCGGGTACTTCAGTTTCCTCCTACAGCTTAAAGACATGCATATTAGTCCTAGTGCAGGTAATTTGCTGTTCTCAAATTACCTGTCATGTGTGTGTATACATTATGTGTGTACCACGCCTCATACCCTAAGGCTCCTGGGATAGGCTCCAGGTCCGCACGCAACCCTGTTCAGGATAAGCGGTATTTAAGAGGGGTTAAATGTTTAATGTCTTTCCCTCTTAGGACAATGATATGTCACTCCCCTCACTCACTCTTTAATGTCTGTAAATGGATTTGAATGTCAGTTTATTTTATTAGACTTTTGATCTGTTCACCACCATTATGTCTGTTACAATTATTATCCCTTCTTTGGCGTTTGATTGTAGCCGTGCACAATCCTACAGCTTGGAGAGAAAAAAGTGGCGGAGCGTCATTCGGGTGTTCTCCGGCCGCAGTACACCTGTGTACATAGTGCACGCCGGAATGATGATTCGACTGCAAAATAAAAGCTGTTAATTGCTGACTCGTCTGAAAGAGGCCGGAGATCAGTGTTTTTGCTCGTGTCTTCCACAGACAATTGTTTCAATATGAAAGTGTGAGAAATTACAAATGTGGTGAGAGAGTGTGTGAAGATAAGTGATTGCGTGAGAGTTGGCAGCTTTGCTATTTTTGTCAGGAAAAATATCTGTGGATTTATGTAAAAGTGCTAATATTAAATGCTAGCTCATAGATTAGCTAGCAGGATACTAGCTAGCAATCTCCTTAAACTAGAAATAATCTAGCGTGGGTCCTGTAGACCTCAGCATAGGACATACAGTAGGATGTCTCTGCATGCATGTGTGTGTGTGTGTGTGTGTGTGTGTGTGTTTTAATGGTGCTTGAACCCTAATCACAAATTAGCAACAATCCTATACCTAAATCTAGTAAATTCTTTGTGGCATAAAGTTAGGCATCACGTGTTTAGTATCTCTCTGTTTTCTGTTGTGATTCATGTACAGTCCTAATCTTGCAAACTAATCGCAAATTATCATTATTTCTAACATTTGATACAAAAGAAGCTAATAAACTTTGCTTTTCCTTACAAAGCGTTTTTACATGTGCGTCCCAAGCCACACATTTTTGCTGGCTAGCATTAATGAGTTCTACTTTTTATCAAACACATACGCTTTGGGACACAGCCATCGTTTGACAAAGTGCAATTGGACCATCTCCATCCATTAAAACACACAAAAAAGGGCAGTTAAAGTTAAACAGAGGCAGTGGGAGTGTGTCCCTTCACGTTCCCCAAACATTCGCTCGTCTGATTTCTCAGGAATAAAACATGGTCCTGGCGCTCGCCTCAGAGAACTGGATCTCTGTCAAACCGCCGCTTTATTGCTAACAAATGCTTCTTTTGATACAAGCTACAATGAGGAGAAAACCCATCGAGTGTTTGTGCTGGAGGTGAAAATGAGTCGCTAATGTTGACGCTGCTGAAACACGGCTGCAGGAACGACTTTGCTTTAACGCTGCAGCGCTTTTCCGCTCATTAGTTACGCTTTGAAGCGCAGAGCTTGGGAAATGTGACAGAGGAAAACTCACTTTTCCTACAAAAATCCCAAAAATCTACAACCAACTGGAACGAAATACTTAAATACGTAAAAAACAAAAAGTTTCATTGTATTTTTAAGAAGAAAAAAAACTGTAAAAAAAACCCTGTCTGTACAGTATGTCCAAATTTCTATATAATCTGTTTGTCTTTATGTCTCTGTCTGTCTGTATTTCTGCCTGTCTATATGCATCTGTCCATCTATGTCTATATACTATCTGTTCATCTGTCTGTTTATATACATCTGTATTTCTGTCTGTGTACATCTGTCTGTCTGTCTATATGATCTGTCTGACTGTCTATATACATCTTCTGCCTATATACATACATATGTCTGTCTGTCTTTATACATCTGTCTACATGTGCATGTCTGTCTGATTGTCCATCTGTTTATACGTATAGGTCTGTCTGTCTTTCTATATGCATCTGTCTATCTGTCTATGTCTGTCTGACTACATTCATCGGTGTGTCCGTCTGTATGTTTCTGTCTGTCTGTCAGTCTATATTTATCTGTTTAACTGTCTTTCTGTTCATATGTGTCAATCTACAGTATCTACTATTATTTGCCAGTCTGTCTATATCTTTCTGCCTCTTTTGTATTTTCCTTTATCTGTAAATGAACATGTGAAACATCCATATGTTTGTCTGTCCTTATCCATCTATCTTTCTCTTGTTTCATTATATATGTATATCTGTCTGCCTGTCTGCAACAAATCTAAAATAGTTTGGGGTGAGTGTGTGTAAAAGATTTTTTTGATTAAAAGTGGATAATTATGATGTCAGATTCTCCCTCACACAGGAACTCAGCTCAACTACTTTTAAATTAGATCAACCATCCAAGTATCAGTGGAAAACATGTATGTGTGTGTGTCTATGTGTGTGTGTGTGTGTGTGTGTGTGTGTACATTATTGTAATCCCAAGGACATTGTGTCTTTTATTTATACACTCCCACCACTGGCGACACGATTCCCCTTCCTCTACTCACATCCTTTCCCTAGTGACTCTAATCCCCTTTCTCTACTCACATCCTTTCCCCAGTGACTCTAATCTCCTTCCTCTACTCACATCCTTTCCCTAGTGACCCTAATCCCCTTCCTCTACTCAC
>JAQMYJ010000039.1:6236975-6240055 GCA_030014305.1 Clarias laeviceps | reverse complement strand
CCCTCCCCTCTGAGAGAGCTCGGCCAATCAGCTCTCTCTAGACCTCCGGCTGCGAGAGGTTACAGCATCACCCGGGACTCAAACTCGCGATCTCCGGATGATAGGGCGAGCCTTTTACCACTGCGCCACTCGGAGGCCCAACAATGTAATTTTTTTGTTAACATTCATGCCAGCAGCGCAGTGGATTAGTGGTTAACACTGTCGCCTTGCACCTCCACGGTCCTGGTTCGATTCCTGGCCAGGTCCGTTTTCCACCTCTGTGTGCATGGAGTTTGTTTGTTCCCCCTGTGCTTGATGTGTTTCCTCCGGGTACTCCGGTTTCCTCGCACCGTCCAAAGACATGCAGATTAGGCTAACTGGTGTTCCCAATTTCCTGTAGTGTGTGAGTGTGTTTATGTACTGTATGTGTCCTGCGATGACCCTGTATACAGGATAAAGCGGTACAGATGATAAATGACTGACATTCATGCCAATAGATTCCTTCTAAACTGAACTAAGAGAGAGAAACAGAAAGATATATAGAGAGAAGATTAGAGACAGAGAGAGAGAGACAGGTGCGTATGCTGATGCTAATACGCTGAAGAGCTTTACAGCGGTGAGGAGATTAATCAGCTGTCCTGCTGCTGGGGGCCTGAGAGCTGCTGATAACCAGCATTATTACTGTAGCTTTAATCTCATATTTACACTAAACAGCACATGCTAACCAGAAACAAATAACAATTACATGCTCAAAAATTTATAACTCACAGTAGTCAAGTGAGGTGTGATGACACTTTATTTTATTCAAAAGTCATAATGTATTACTTATTCAAGAACATGTTACACTTTCTATTAGTTCCTGTTGTCCCTTACGTTATAGCACTCGTTCCCTCACCTGACTCATTTATATAAACCTGCTCTACTTTCCGAGCTGCTGTTCTAGAGAACTAATCAACTGATTCTGACCAATCAGGAGACAGAACTCAGCAGCACTGTGGTGTAGTGATGATGTTGAGGGAGAGACCACTCTACTGCATGAGAGAGCAGGAATTACTAAGTAACTATAAATGGATTAAAAATGTGTGACGTATCGTTCTTTGATAAGTAAAAAAGGAGTGGTTAGGAAATAAGAGCGAAATAAAAAAAAAGATGAAAGACTTGTGTGAGGAAAGTGTGAGGATGGAGAGAGCAGTGCATCAGGGTGTGTGTGCGTGTGTGTGTGTGTGAGAGAGAGAGAGGAAGAGTTCAAGAGGAGCGGCCCTAATGACTCCCAGATCACCACACGCGCTGGGAGCCGGGAACGAGGGAGAGAAAGTGCGAGAAGGTGTGTGGAAAACGAGGGCAGGAACGGCAGAATTCCCCGAGCGGCGGCTCTGGCGCAGGAACTGAGCTGCTTTTGGCTCGCGCTGCGTTCCGGGGGAGTGCTATAAAAAGACAAAAGAGGCAGGAGGCCATGTGGAGTGACTCCTGAAAGGGAGAAAACACCCACTCCATAATCCCAGGACACACTCATACACTCTCTCTCTCGTTCTCTCTCTCTCATACACACACACACACTGGAATGTGTGTGTAATCATTAGCGCACAGTTTCTTACGTAAAGGATGAAAATAGACACGAGTTTCAGCGCTCAGTGTGAATATCAAACTCAGCCCAAGGCTCACACCAGGTCTCAGTGTGTATAAACACACACACACACACGCACACAGTGACACACTGACGCACCCTAACACATGTTGCTTCAATAGAAGCCTTGTCATACACGACTCCTACAGATATCCCAGGTTTGATAACCTTGATGTAAAAATAAAAGTCAGAATTAAAAAAAAATTTTTATACAGCACACAAAGCGCTGTCTGATGTTTAGCTGTGATGAGGTTGAGACTCACCCCGGCATTAAGCTGCTTCGGAAATTAGATGGAATTTGCTAAAAACTAGAATAACATTAAAGGGACGGCTCCAAAGCAATGTTACAAACACAACCTCACAACAACACAATTTCAACGTTTACTTTCAACGTGTACTTTAATTGCCTTTATTTTACATTTCTCAGCTAAACTACATCCTGACACAATGATTCACTCAACATTCATCCATAATCATTTCATCAAAGTTCCAAAAACAACCCAATATCTACTATAACCAACACTCTAAAATCAATGAAGTGGTGCAGTAAGGTTGCCATGGTAACGGTGCGACGATCAAAGAAAAGCTTATACTTGCTTAAAAAACATTATTAATTTGTTTGTAAGTAAAGGAGCACGTCAAACTTTGTGACACACTCCTGACACAAAGATAACATGACCTTCAGAAATAATAATAATAACAACAATAACAACAACAATAATAATAATAATAATAATAATAATAATAATAATAATAATAATAATAATAAACTGGGACTGTGGATATTTACATTTTTTATTAAAAATTGCAGGGTTTTGTCAACCCAAGACCTCTTTTCTTGTCTTTTTACTTGTCTTTTTGTTCCTTTCATGTCTCTTCTTGCCTTATCTTGTTCATTGTTTTGTCTTTTACAGTGCCTTGTCTTATCTTTTTCCTTTTCTTTCCTTGTCTTGTCTTTTTTCCTTGTCTTGTCTTTTTCTTTCCTTATCTTGTCTTTTTCCTTCTTTCCTTGACTTGTTTTTTCCTTTTCTTTCATTGTCTTGTATTTTTTCCTTGTCTTGTCTTTTTTCCTTTCATTGTCTTTTTTCCTTGTCTTGTCTTTTTTCCTTTCATTGTCTTTTTTCCCTTTCCTTTCAGTGTCTTGTCTTTTTTCTTTGTCTTGTCTTTTTTCCTTTCTGTTCATTGAGTAGTCTTTTTTCTTGTCTTGTCTTTTTCCCTTTTTTCATTGTATTGTCTTTTTTCTTGTCTTGTCTTTTTCCCTTTTTTCATTGTCTTGTCTTTTTTCTTGTCTTGTCTTTTCACTTTCCTTATCTTGCCTTTTTTCTTGTCTTGTCTTTTTCCTTTCTTTTCATTGTGTTGTCTTTTACCTTGTCTTGTCTCCTTTCCTTCCCATTCACTGTCTTGTCTTTTTCCTTCATCTCGTCTCCATGGTGATCTGTGACTCCAGGATCAGATAGTATCTATTTGTTTATTATAA
>JAQMYJ010000039.1:6224475-6234475 GCA_030014305.1 Clarias laeviceps | reverse complement strand
TAAATCAAATAAACATTGTATGGATCGTTTGAGTTTTTGCTTGGTTTTGCTCCAGTCATTTGCAGTTCATTTCCTAGATGTAGATTAGCCAAACATGCTACAGGGCTAAAACACAGTCAAGAGAAATAATGAGCACAAATCATATCTGTGTCACTACCAGACTCAGTGAATGTGGTGACCATCCTGTGCATCAGATGCCTGTTGATATCGTTTCATGAAAATGTCGAATCGTAATCTGATTTCTGGACGTCACGTCACTGAATGATAGATCTCTGCCCTCACTCTTCCCCGAGAGAGCTCGGCATGTAATACGCCAAATTCACATTTACAGAGAAATCAGTTTAGCACAATGAAACGAGGCCTCGTTAAGAAGACGTGGTGCCTCTGTGGACCAGGAACAACCTCGTCTCGGTTTGCTAATTTGCAAATGTGTGTATTAGACGCATTACACAGATCCAGAAGGCCATGTGGTTGGCCGCTAATGCAGAAAATGTCATGCTGAGCGTCGTCAGGTCCCTTTCATACACACGGCAAAACGAAAACCAGACAGTAATTACTGCAGTCGATACGGAGGATAAATGCGCCAATGCTGCGCTGATTTAAATACGGAAAGGTCAAGAGCTTATAAACATGTTACTGTAGACCAGGTTCCATCAAGGTGACTAGTACGAGTTACCAGACACACACATACACCCAATCAGCCCAGTCAGGTTAACAAAGACACTCAGACCAGGAACCGGTTATTGTTTGTAACTGTTGCTAGGCAACCAGTATATTCCCTGCTGTAAATGATTTAGCTAAGTAGCAGAAATGTTAAATTTGTGATAGCTGTCTAAACCAAACCTCAACAGACTCTACTGTTCAGGAAGGTTTCTACACTTCATGTAAACATGGTGATACGTTCATGGTTTAAATGCAAAACATACACACATACAACAGAAGCAGAGGAAACTTTTTGAAAATTAATCCACTTTAAATATTCTTTAAGGAGGCAGCATGATGGTGTAGAGGTTAGCACTGTGACCTTGCACTGCTAGGGTTGAGGGTTTGATTGGAGTTTGCATGTTCTCCAGGGTACCCTGGTTTCCTCCCACCGTCCAATGACATGCAGATTAAGCTGATTGGCATTTCCAAATTGCCCGTAGTGTGTAAATGTGTGTGCTCGTGTGCTCTGGATTGTCACCTTATCCAGGATGTCCTGAGTCCTGTGGGATAGGCTGTGAGTGAGAGTGAATGCTTCCAAAGGTAATGCTTTAGGTAAAGGGTTATTCAGCACCTAAAGACACCCACAGAACCTGGTGATTAAGAGATTAGTAGAATCAGCTGTGTCTGAGCAGAAGAACCTTGAAACGATGCTGCACACCAGCCCTGCAGGACTTGGGCTAAGGAACCCTGGCTCAAACCAACACTGAAAGCAAGGAAAAGACTAGAGAAATTTGGATGGCAAAAAAATAAATAAAAAGATTTAGCTAGCTACAGTAGCACAAAAAAAATCACGCTAGCTTGCTAAAAAGTTCTGTTATACTGAAAAACATATACATGTGAAAATTAAACGATCATGATTTCTAAACCTTGCAAAAATGGTGACAGAAAAGCAGTGCAGAGCATGCTTTAACAACAACAACATCAAAAAGATGATAAGTATTCTTACTTTCATGAAATATTTTTTTTATTTAAGACCCACCCTGATAGGAAAACACTCAATGTGTTTCACATAGAGCCATTAAATGTTTCTCATTAGAGGAACATTCAGATGTTCTTCTGGCAGGACAAACAAAAGTAATGTTTAGTGTTCATTTTTTACTTTTACTTTAAGCTCATTAAAGTTCTAGACCCAGAGTTCTTTGATTAAATTATCAGGTTGGGAAACACACCAAACATGTGCCTACTGATGACATCATCACATTTTCAGGGTTATGATAGAAAAATTTGTAACTCAGGCTGTACTGAGACTTTTGGACAAGATCTGTACTGTAGCACACAGTGGAATCCTCTAACATGCTTTGGAATGCTGTAACACTCTGTGTAATATATTGTGGAATACTGTAGCACTGTGGAATACTGTAGCACTGTGGAATACTGTAGCACTGTGGAATGCTGTAACACTCTGTGGAATACATTGTGGAATACTGTAGCACTGTGGAATTCTGTAACACTGTGGAATTCTGTAAAACTATACAGAGTAGTGAAATACATTGTGGAATACTGTAAGACATTGCATAGTGCTGTAGCACTGTGGAAAACCTTAAAATAATGTGGAAATCTGTAACAAAACTCTAACACCGTGGAAGTTTGTAAGACACTGTGACATATGGTAACACACTGTGGAATTCTGTAACACTCAGTGGAATGCTGTAACACACTATGGAATGCTGTAACACACTGTCGAATACGGTAACAATGTGGAAATTTGTAACATAACTCTAAAACTGTGGGATAGTGTAACACTGTTGAATATTGTAAGACATTACGTAGTGCTGTAACACACTGTGGAATACTGTAAAATAATGTAGAAATCTGTAACAAAACTCTTACACTGTAGAATTTTGCATGGAATGCTGTAACACACTGTGGATTAATGTAAAAAAATCTGTAACACTGAGGAATACTGTAACCATCTGTATAATACTGTAACACACTGTGGAAAATTGTAAAACTCTGTGCAATACTGTAACAGTGGAATACTGCAACACACTGGAAATAATGAAATAATGTCACAAAGCCAGTGGAAAGAGAGAGAGAATGTGAGAATGTGTGTGTGTGTGTGTGTGCGTGTGTGTGCGTGTGTGTGTGTGTGTGTGTGTGGAATGAACATAAACTCAGGTTCCTTACTTGGTAATCCACAGATGAAACGCATTAGCAAAGGCACGGCAAGGGACACTGATGAAAAAAATCAAGAGAGTTAAAAGCTTGTCTCGTTCCAACAACATCAGCATTTTCCACCAAATTTGCAATTAGTCTTAAAGGCCGGTGTAAATTAGGTCTCCTGACAAACGAGACACTGAGAGACGGGACACAAAGATTCAATAAATCTCAGCCTGGGTCGAGTCAGCTTTTGGGGACTCCATGGTGCGCAGGGACACAAAGCCAAATACACACACACACACACACACACAGATCTAAAGCACTGTCATTCACTAGTATTACAAGTCAATTGAACTGGATAATAAATATATAGAATTATTAATTTTAATAATGGACAGTCGTTATGGTAACTAGAAATAATACTCATTTGCATATATGCTAATTTTACCTGAAGATTTCATACTGTTTAGCATCACTATGTTGGACATGAAGTGATTTAAGCAATTAACAACCTTTTTGTTGTTGTTTTTGATGTTGTTACAGTATGTTGATATTATTTTGCTACATTATTGAAACCAGAGAATATTTTGAGGATTTTTTTTAAAGCTTCTGCTCATTGAAGTGACTTCATTTACATTGGAATACATTTGAATAATTTAGCTTATTAAAAAAAGTAAATCCAGAGAAACACAACAAAAATAAAAATACACGGTCAGTGAAAATTGTTAAATCTGAAAGAAAAATTTTGTTGTATCTTAAATAAAAAGACGTTTTTTTTTTTTTTTTTTCAATTACTGTTATTTAATGAAGCATGTGAAGATGTCAGAATACTTCAAAGGAATTTTTAACTCAAGCTGTCATGTTTATATTTAGACGTACATTACGCCTATAGTGTAGCACTAAAATAAAACTTAAGCACAGGTTAAATTAAACCAGAGTTTTAAATCTCTCTGTTGTGTAGTGTTAGTATGTTATTGTAGCGGCATGGTGGGGAAAAGTGGTTAGCACTGTTGCCTCTGGGGTCTGGGTTCAATTCCTGTCTTGGGTCTGTGTGCATGAAGTTTGCATGTTCTCCCCCTGCTTGGTGAGTTCCCTCCGAGTCCTCCGGTTTCTTCAGACATTCCCAAGACATGCAGATTAGGTTGACTGGCATTCCCAAATTGTCCACAGTGTGTGAATGAGCATGTGTATGTGTGTGTGTGTGTCCTGCAATGGATTGGCGCCCCTTTCAGGGTGTGCAACGCCTCGTCTCCTGGGATAAGCTCCAGGCCCCCTACAGGACCCTGTATACAGGATAAAGCAGTATAGACAATGAGGGAGAGAGTGAAAGTAGTAATATTGTTTTCTTTTATTATTATTGTTTCAAGTGCGACATTTAAATAATAAAAATTATGAAAACATTAGAATTATGCAAATGTAATTTGAGTGTACAGCATTTAAAAAATTTAAATGATGGTTTAATTAATGCTATTATTAAAATCTTAGCCTTAGCCTTAATGTTAAATTAGAATTCATTAAGGTAAATAGCCCTGATCCTGAACATACTACGCTCTAAACATACCCAGAGAACTGAACAGACCTCCTGATGGTTACAGTATGCGTGTACAGTTGTGTGCTGTTCAGACGCTCCGGGTTTGGACATCACTGCTATGAGTTATCTGTTAAAGGACAAGATAAAAAATGGAATTTTTATCTCCGGGACTGTGCATTATTGGCTTCTGTCCCAATTTGAACCCTAACCTTTAATCCCTAACCCTAACACCTGTGTTCATTTTTAATTATTAGATAAAGCACAAATCCTTTAAATAACATTGAAATATTTCATATTTTACAGTAGTAGAGTAAACACGTCCACTCTTAACTCTCAACCTGAACGATGAGGGACGTTCAAGTCAAAGCAGGACTTTTAAATGTGCAGAAGGATGATCAAAAGTTATCTGTCGGTTTTCAAAGACCAGGTGTTACACTCACTGAATGTTTAAGGGAAAGACAGCCGTGGGATCCGAGACCTGGGATCATCATTCACGAATGTACGACCTTCTTTAAAACATTTGCACCATTCAAATGTTTTACTGCGGCTAAGAGTCTCACCAGTGTACTGTGCTTGAAGTCTTTTGTAAATGTCGCTTTTATGTCTTTATGGACCAGAAATGTCATCACGAGTCCCGGTTTAACTTGAACAAACCTTTTAAATGAAGATAAAGAAAAGAAAAACCACAAGTGAGTGTGTTACTTTGCCCTATGGCGAAGTGAACAGCTGCTTTCTGTTCTGAGATTAGTTTATAGTTTAATGCATCAAGCTGTTAGTTTTATTTCTGGGACATTACAGTCATCGATCTTTAAAGTCCCTGTTAATGTAAAAATAAAGTCATTGTCTTGCAGGGACCGGAGGTAAAGTGTGTAAGCGCTTTTGGGGAGATTAATCAGGGTCCCGGATGAGGCATGTGTTCATATCAGACTAATGCAAAGAGAGAGTGAGTGAGAGACAGAGAGAGAGTCAAGTTGCGACGCATCAGCATTAAGTGTGTTAGTGATGCGTTTTGAACTGTAGCTGATTCGATCTACGTGCAATAAAGCCATGGTGATCAGGTCCGACTGCTTTTGAGACAATGTGGTTCCTCAGCGCCGTGATCATCTTACTAATTCGGCCCGGGCCCGAGGAGGCCTGCACGCGCTGCCATGACAGGTAATGGAGTCTCCTGGAAATGCCTGGCTCGCTGCAGATCGGGTTTGAATGCATTTCTGGTTTAATGCGATTTGAGAAAAGAACACGCCACAATAAAGTGCTGCTTAAGGTAGGAAAATGTGTTTAAGGGAACAGCGAGCTGATAACAAGCTGGCAGCAGTGGAATGCAGGATGGGACTCTGAAAAGCATTAATGGCTCATTTGTCTGTATTACCTCGAGTCAGGGCGGAAACTTCCATAAGCGAGAGGGAACAATAATGCACCAGAGACATTTGAAGTTTAAAAGCAGAATATGTAATGTCTTATCAAAAGCCATTACCTCACTGGCTCGAAGGTAAATTAAGACATTGATCCTCACACACACACACACACACACACACACAAAAACATGATTGAGACGTTATAGGATTAAGCAACATGGTGCTTTTTTTTTTTTTAGCACAAGTCAGCCTGACTCGGAATGACATCCGGATAATTGCATCACATCTGTGCGCTTAAAGACGGAACCAGAAATGGCGAGGCAGGTTTAATGAATTAAGAGAGAGAAAATATCGACTCGACTCCGGAGACATCGACTTTGACTCCCTGTGCTCGGCAGTAAATCTACGGCGTAATGACAGCAGGAAACATCGCTGTGAAAGAAACACGGCTTCTCCTTTCTCCATCTGCGGTTCTCAGATCCCGATGGCACGGACAATAAGGAGCGACGGAAAAAATACGTCGAGTCGATAATTAAATTACGCAAAAGTCCCGAGACACGCCAAATCATTAGCACATGCGATGCTGAAAAGGCAAGAGGCGCCCCGATCACGCTCCTCTGTTAAACTCGGCCTCGTAAAGCTTAACGACAAGCAAAAACATTAATGGTGCAGTTATAAAAGCTGGGAACGAAAAAAAAGAACAAGTTCCAGTAGGCCATGCTGGCTCGGGTTGGAAAAATTCCATCGGAGCATCTTGTGAGGAAAACTGTAAAGCAGGACAAGGCTTAGAGAGTTTTCCAGCTTGGCAAACACACTCACACACACACACACACACACACACACACTTGAGGAAATTGTTTAACACCATTATCTCTCTTATGTATCATTTCCAAATGGTTTCCATACGTCTGGAGCAACACATGTGCGCATAAACACAAATCTCCCGTAGCAGAAACTTTGCATTGTTGTGTCCTGCTGATGTTTAATAGCAACATCAACATCTGGAAAGTTTGGTTTAACATCACAGATCGAGCAACCGTTCCTATTTATCAAGCAGCACAAAGTGTTTTATTCCCCTCATACCATAGCAGTTTACGCTTTGTTTATTACAGAACAATATATACTAATTTTTTTTTACACATTTATCGCTTATAGTGAGCAGCTAGAAACACTCAATCCTACCCAGCCGCTCTTTATTTGATGATAAGGCTAAATAAAAAAAATTTAAAAAATTTACAAAGGAACTGCAAAAAAGGGTAAACTCTTCGAGATCACTGACACTGGAGACTCCTTCCACTAATGATAAAGAAACATCTCTTATGTTGTCACCATATCATGATTACACAACATTATTAATGAATGAAAACGATTATATACTAGAACGAGGGCATTAATTTAAACTTGCCCTATTGTCGGATCCTCTTCATGTGATGATGATGATGATGATGATGATGATATTTACATTTACATTTAGGCATTTGGCAGCCACTCTTTTTTTCTAAGTTTCCATCATTGGATAGATCTTTACACTCGGTTACTAACTAAGTACCAGTCAAACACTGTTGGGAATGTTTTTTTGTTTCATTTTGTGGGGGGGGTGGAGGGAAGGGAGAGATTAACCCAAGTACTGTACTGAAGAAAGAGTCTCACTTGATGATGAGTACTGCTGTTGTTTTTATTTGAGTTTGTGTATCTCTAAAAACACACACACACACACACATACACACACAAAACCCTATTAAAATGTCATTGTGGCTCCCACTCAGCTCCTCAAATGTAAAATGATTACTATCCTCTTGTAAATTATTTTTTCCTTAATGTATCTTTAGACTCTGACTCTCCTAAAGCCAGTCCACTGTATTTGTTCCCCCTCGTACAGCACATCAGTGTGCAGTTTAGCAGGAGATCATTAGCGTGTCCAGTCGCTAGGCTAATCAGATCGGCGCTCCCCTGCTCCTGGCCCGTGATCACATCACGCTGCTGTAATTGACCCGCACGGCTTAATAAGACACTGCACCAGGAGCTCGACAAAAACTTATTAATTTTCACTTTGTCGATGTCTCGGTCCCAATTAAGTCACCCGGCCTGGCTGACGGGAGAGTAACGCGATTACAGGACCAGTTGATTAGCCTGGAGCACATCAGGAGGAGCTGGAGAGACGAGCATTACCAGCTCATCTAGAGCACAAACGCTGAATAAGAGCTGGAGGAGACACACACTCACACACACACACTCGCTATGATCTAGTGTAGAGTACTGAGGGACCTGCCTGTCCTCCATGTGAAAGAGGTGATGGCACGAAGCACGCAGACTGATGCTCCAGGAACGGGTCATGCCTCGATGATGTCATCGTATTAGTCTCAGACTCGAAATCAGCTGCTCGAATCTCACACCCATGGGCCATTCTTCACATGAATCTGTTTTTTTGCTTGGCGTGCGTGTGTGTGTGTGTGTGATCTGTGATTCTTTATCTGAACTTATTTACTAAATTTCCAGTAAAAAGCTTTTCATCATGTCGCCCTGTGAGACTATGAGGTTCCTTATGCCTGGCTTAGGCAACACTGAGTAATGTCATGCTTGTGTGGTTAATTTGTTCCACGACAGCAACAGAGAATCAACAGGAACAAAGCATCATGGGATAGGGAATAGTGAAAAGAACAGAGAGGATCATGGCATATAAAAGTGACCATAAGAACAGAGATTATCATGGGATATAGAGGTGATGACAAAGAGAGAAGATCATGGAAAATGGGGTGATGACAGGAACAGAGAGGATCATGGGATATGGGAGTGATCAGATGAACCTGCTGGAGCTCAAACACACTGAAGTCTCCAGTTTCAGACGAGTTCATTGCTTTTGTAGAGAAAGAAAAATCAGTCAGGATAAACAGTCGATTTGTTCACATTAACTGTAAACACTGTAATGAAAACATAAAGAAATGGGAAGAGATGGAAGAAGGCAATATTTAATAGTCATGTGTTAAATAACATCAGCAAAAAAAATGGAAACGACAAGTTAAAGTCAGAACTCACTGAACTGCAAATCAACTGCTTGCTTGCAAATTTTTTTTATAAAGTTTTATAAAAGTATCCAGCTGTGTATGTGTTAAAAAATTCACTGAGATAAGCACAGGACTCGACATGCTGCTGATTTCACTCTTCACTTCTGCATCTTTATATACATCCATCCATCCAACTAGAAACCTCTGTAGTCTAACTAGGGACTGTGGAGGCCGATGGTGAGCATTGTGTTTATTCTCATTATACAACCTCCGGTCAACATTCCCACACACACATTTACACACTACGGGCAATTTGGAAATGACAATTAGTCTAATCTAATAAATCATATCTTTGGACTGTGGGAGGAAACCAGAGCACCCGGAGGAAACACATCAAGCACAGGGAGAACATGCAAAATCCATCATTATTTAAAGCAATGATACAATGTTTTTTGATTTGACTTAGTATGATTATAAAAAATTAAGAAACACAGATTTTGTGAATTCAAAGAATCAAAAAATTAAAAAAATTCTGGACTACAGATTTCTAAAATTAATTATTTAATTTTAATAAAGCTATATAAATGAAGCTTTAATTGACAATAAAAATAAACAATAATAGGTTTTTTAATTAAATTATTTAAATAAAAAAAAGCTTTTCTCAGTTATAGTCAGTTAAATGTTTATTTAATTTTGGATTAGAATTCTTCATTTTTTATGTCACTAGATAGATAGATACATACATACATACATACATACATACATACATACATACATACATACATAAATCTAATACTATTTAAATAAAACAGAAATAGGAACTGCATCTCTCACACACACACACACACACACACACACACACGCACACACACACACACACACACAGTATTATATCTACTGGCTCTTTAATCTGATTTAATTCACTGCCAGGAACAGCACACACACACACACACACACACACACACAGGATCAGAAGAAGGCCTGACTCTGGACATTAGCTCACAGACTCAACTCAAATCACACGACTATAAAACACACACTGAGTCTTCTTATTCTGGGTTCTCTGTTACAAGTCTCGGTTCCTTTCAAAGGAACGCATGTTCCTGTGATCTGGACTATGAGTTTTCTGATAAATAATGATGTAAAGTATTACTGTTGTGCATTGTGAATAATAATCTCAGTCAGTGTTTCTTCAGGAGCTTTTGCTTCTCTCTTGTAGAGGAGATAACTCAGGGCTCAAGCTGGGGAGGTGTGGAGTTTGGAAGATAAACTACATGCTACAATGTCTGCTATAAACTTAGATTGTA
>JAQMYJ010000039.1:6212198-6224206 GCA_030014305.1 Clarias laeviceps | reverse complement strand
TTAATTTGAACTAATTGTAATTATTTAAGTTAACAGTACTCAATATGTTTAATTACTTTGAGCATTAGGGTTTACAGGGATTTGTTTTCCCAGCACATCACCTCCGGCTGCTGAATTTTTATTTCTGTAAAGCTGCTGTATTGCAATGTCCATTGTTAAACACCATAAAATACAATTGAACTGATATATCATTTTGAGAGCAAGTGATATCAATCAGCTCTCTATTCAGAGAGTATGAACAGAGCTGGGGGGAAAATACTAACCAGAATAACTTCAATTAGAGAGTCTTATGTTCTTGTCTACTTTCAAGTACTTGTGATTCTTATTTTTGAGTCGTCATTGTCACCATTTTGACCAGATCCCCTTAACAAAGAAGATTAATCATCTCAGTGGGAGCCACCTGCTTAGTTCCTTCATTTATTGCTGCATTCTCTATAGCACTCATCCTGTACACAGGGTCACAGGGGACCTGAAGCCTGGAGGTGGAGTAATTCCTGGACAGGGTGCCAATCCCTTACAGAGCACATATGCACTCCTTCTTACACTATGGGCAACTTGGGAGCACCAGTAGCCTTCATTGCTTTGCATAATTGACCATCCCCTTTAAATATTTCAATCGCCGTACCCCAGACACTCCACATGGCTGTGTGTCAAACAGTGGCAATTTTTTTAAATTAAAAAAAATAAATAAAAACTAAAATTGTGTTCTAAAATTTGTGCTCCCTGCACAAACACATCACCCTAAGAACATTATCCTGCCTGTGAAGCATGGTGGTGGGAGCATCATTTTGGGTATCATGCCTGGCCTCGTGGTTGTTTGTCAGGGTAGCACTGATGATAGATAACCATTGTGCAGGGTACAACAAAATGACTGAAGGTGTCGCTCCTTAAGGTACATAAAAATAGAATAAAAAGTGTAAAAAATAAACATAAATATAAAGGAGTACAAATATACAAATATGTAATCAAATAGTGTTATTCCACTGGAATTTCAAAGCAGCTGAGGTATTGCACTTAATGTTGCACATGTGAACTATAAATATAACAATAAACATTTAAATTAAAATGAAACTAAGACTGAGATATTGCACATGACAGTACTGCACATTTGCTTCCGCTGAGTTTGTGTGTTGTTCTGATTAATGAAGCAGTTATAAACTTTTAGAACCTCGTTAGAAGACATTAGTGCCGACTTCCTGTGATTGCTTTGTGTCGCAGCTTAGGGAGAAAATGTATTAATATGTTCAACATGTTCTGAATTGTTTGACAGAACAGTGTCCGTATCTGTATCTAGTGTGAATATTATTGTAATTTAGCATATATTACATGCATTAAATGAAATACACTCATGCTAGCAAGTTGTGGTGTTAGCGTTGGTCTCCTCCAGACGGGAAAAGGACTGTTGGGATGGAGTTCAATAACAGAAACAGGACTTTTCTTTAATTATTCATTGGTGTTCATGAAGCTGGTTATTTGGGTTTTTGATGGGATTTAATCTAACACTTTCAGGCAAGTGGATTTACACTGAAGTCATGTGGCACTTTGACTGAAGACCTAAAAGAAAATCTGAGGGAAGTGTTATTGCAATCACTATTGTAAAATATATAATATTTTGCAAACTACAGTAAGATCCCACTGAAATTCCTTAACAGTGTGTGTGAATGTGTTTTATTTCCCTTTACAGATCATCACGCATCTGATAAATGAGTCATAAACATCCATCAGTGCAGCTGATCATCTGCAACAACGTCACGTTTACTGCAACGCGTCCAGCAGAAGAGCCACAGGAGAACACTCAAGAAGACAAAAAAAACCTCCAATGAGCAGAACACATTTATGAACAGGGAGAAGATGTCAGATGTCTTGGACGGTGATTTAGACGCTGGCCTTAAGGTGTGTTTTAATGAAAGAAGCTGAGTCGCAGCTTTCACAGTTTTTGCAACTCTTGCAGCTCGCACGCTGACGTTCAGGGTTAGAACTCATGAAAGAGCGGGAGAGAGGAGTGAGGGCAAAGTCTTCAGTCCAGGGGTAGTGAGGAAGTGCACACTCTGCCCACTCAGCATCTGCTACAGGCAACACACACACACACACACACACACACACACACACACACACACACCTACTGCATGGTGACAAACATGTAGCTTGATGTTTTATAACAAAGCCAAAAATATCTAAGGCACTCCGGGTTAGAAACGTCAAACATACAGTACAGCCTTATTTCTCTTTCGACTTTTTTTTTTCCTTTTTTGTACACACTTACTCAGTGACACACACACACACACACACACACACACACACAAAGGAAACAAATAAAGAAAGACAAAAACGAAAAAAGAAAGATAGAAAGAAAGAAATAAGTTAAAGATCAATACAGTCTGACTTTATACAGTACAGTAGTTGTAATAAAAGTCAGTAAAGCCAAGGCCAGTGAAAGTTTCCTGTCCGTGTGCACAGTGTGTTTCTGCAGACATGATGGAAGGGAATATGATGGCACAAGTGAATAGAGCAGGTTCACTAGACACTAGTACTGTACAGTAGCTGCTCCATACGAAACAACACTCGCGAGTGATTTTCCCGAAATGTCACTGCGAAATTATTCTTACATTCAAACACAACCGATCAGCTGTACATGATGATACACACAGAGCCAGAACACACCAAGCAGAACCGAAGACCAGAACAATGAAGAACTGAACACAACCCACTGACGCTTAATTGGATTGAGATCTGAGGTCAAGATTTTGTGAGACAAGTGGTCAAGGCAACACCTCAAGCTTTTTGTCATGTTTGTCACCCGGCTGGTGAACAATGTGTGCAGTGTGTCAGGGTGCAGTGTGTCAGGGTGCAGTGTGTCAGGGTGCAGTACCCTGCCGAAGGAGGGCACTGCCATCAGGGGACACCGTTAACTCAGTCAGAAACAGTGTTTAGGTAGGTCGTACTTGTCAAAGCAACATCCATGTGAATGGCGAGTCTGGTTCCTGGACCTGAGGTTTTTTAGCAGAACACTGCCCAGAACATCACACTGCCTCTGCCAGTCGTTTAATCTAAATCCTGACTGATACATTTCCTGTATGCTTTTCCTGTATGGATATGAACATACAGTAGCTGCTGCACTGCTACCTTTCCTAAAATCGTAGAGATAAAGAGGAGGTTTAATATCCGCCTGTAGTTGGACAGCTGTCAGGGGTCTGGGTCAGGTTTCTTAATTAGTGGTTTAATAACTGCTTGTTTAAAAGATTTTGGAATGAACCCACCGCTAAGTGAAGAGTTTAACAGGGGTTCCATTATTGCTGGCACTATTTTTTTATATACTGTGCAGGTATAGGATCTAGTGTACAAGTTGAGGATTTTGCAGAAGAGATGAGTGAAATGAGTTCACTGATCAGTGTATATGCATGTGCATATGTGTGCGTGTGTGTGTGTGTGTGTGCTCCATGTCGCTCTGTTCGATAAACACTGGTGTGTGAATTAAAGCGATGTGTGAATTAAAGATTCAGTGTGACTCCTCCATCGCCCCGGTCTCTATCACTCTTCCCCTCCATCCCTCGTTCCCACCTATAAAATATGAAATTCTAATGTTCCAAACCACAAGCTATTTCTAATACTGTATGTGTGTGTAGTGTGTGTGTGTAGTGTGTGTGTGTGTGTGTGTTCACACTTTTTTGGGAGAGGAGTTCATGAGAAATGCATAATTATTTTTTTAATTAATATTAGAAATCATGAGCTTAGTTTTTAAGCGAATGTCACTAACAATTAATGGAAGCCTGTAGCCTCTGATGTAACATCCTGCTAACTGAAATGTCACAAAAGTTTACACACCCATGTTAACATTATATAGCTATGGTCAGGTAAAAAAATATAAAACCCAGGATGGAAACCATTGGAAAGATGAAGTTTTTCCACCTTTATCACCAAAAGAAATATTTAAGTATATAAAAAAAAAATAATTACAAAAACCTAGTTGCATAAGTATGTGTACCCTTTTATAACAGGTCATGTGACCATGCTCAGCTCATCAGGGAAGTGACTGTGAACTGCAATTCAAGTAAAGATCAGCAGCTTCTTTATGTGTTTCTTTACATCTTTGACTGCTGGGAAGCTAAAAAAAACATGTAGGACAAGGAATCCATTAGGTGAAGAATCTCTAAAACATTAGATACATCATCAAGCACCATGACGGCCATCATCAATGTGAGGAGAACCTCTAGCATCGCAGTGATATTTCTAAGAACACGAAGTCCCAAGAAAACCGACACAAAGACCAAAAGAGAACATCTCATGGAGGCTGTGATGGACCGACAGCGGGATTAAAGGATCTGCAGGAAATCTGGAGAGCGCCACTCATGCCCGGCATGTGACCTCATGGACTTGTATTCACATCATCCCAAATCATCTGGCAAAGTGTGTTAGGGTCTGATGAGACCAAGAGCATTTTAACCCAGAGTGTAAAGTTGGAAGTATAAAATATAATAATAATAATAATAATAATAATAATAATTACTATAATAATAATAATACATAATGAATATGTAATAGATGTACATAAAGTGAGTGTGCAAGGTAGTGAATGTAGCCACAGTGTGCAACACACATACTATAATACTGTAAGTAGTACAAACAGCAAGTACCATTTATGTGCAGTAGGATGCAAGACAGGTGTAAGAAGCATGTTGGTACGTTTACACACTATACAGAACCAGATAAGCAGAATCTGTAAAGTATAACTTTAAATAAATATTGTAATTGTTGCCAAATTGCCATGAAGAACAAAACACTCAAGACATGCTGCTAGAGAAAAATAATCAGTGTGGCAACAACTAAACAATAAAACAATAACTCATCATACAGATGTATTTCTTGCATATGTGATCCAACACACACACACACACACACACACACTCACACACACACAGAGTCAGGCTGCAGGTCCCCGATTATAAAAGCAGTGAGTAAACTTTGACGCCTTGACCCTGCTGAATATTAATACCATGTGAGGAGTTCAAACAGAAAATGATACTGTGTGACCACACACACACATACACACACACACATATACATACACACACATGCGCACACACACACGACCCTCATCACCTCTGATTGAAGTGTGTGTCAGTGTTTTGAAAAGCTTCAAAGCACAAAACTGATAAAAGCCTGTTTTGTGTTTTCTTTCATCTTTTTTATTCAAACACTAATTCCGATTCATTTTAATAATAAGGAAAATTTTATGAAATATTTAATTAATGCTTATAAATTGAGATTCTAGGTTAAGATGCACAGGTTGAGGTTTAGCACTGGAATTAGACACATCAGTATCAGACACTCTGTATCATCAGACTTAACTACAGTGTGTGTGAGAGTGAGACACACACACACACACACACACACACACACACACACACAAAGGGGGCGGGTCTTATCTATAACAGGGTAGTGTCTGGGCTAGTCTCGACTCTCATCCTGAGCTCATCCTGTATGTTCTCGACTTGAGTGAGGAGCGGCGTGAAGTTCACTTAAAATAAGTTCACTCTAAATACATTATCATTGTTATTCTTACATCTCATCTCGTCTCATCTCATCTTCTCATGGTCTACCAGAGAGATATCAGACTCCTGTTAGAGCTATTTCAACCCTCACCCTCGTCTCACTCAGATCTTACCAGATCAGTCTTTTGTTTCTCAGGAGGAGAAGAAAAGGAGAAAAATAAGGAAGAGTAAGGGGAGGGCAGAGGAAAGAGTAAGAGAGAGATGAAAATAATGAGGAAGAGAAGGAGAAGGAGAAGGAAAAGAAGGAAGAGGAGAAAGAGAAGAAAGGAGACGAAGGAGAATTAAGACACAGAGGCAAAAAAGATGGAAGAGAAGAAGACAATCAGAAAGAAAGTGATAAGAAGGTAGAGAATAAAGGGGAAGAGGACGAGAAATAGAAGAAGCATAATGAGGAAAACAAGGAGGAAAGGAGATGGTGCCAATGAGGGAGAAGAGAAGGAAGGGAAGTAGGAAATGAAGGGAAGTGCAGGTGGCAAAAGAGGTGAAGGAGGGAAGAAGAGAAGTACAGTAGAAGGAAAAGTAGGAAGGTGAAAGAATAAGGATAAGAAAAAGGGGAATAAAAGGAGAAAAGCAAGGGAAGAAAAAGAAGATTGAGGAAAAGGAAGAAGAGGAAGAAGAAAGTAAGGGAGAAGACTGGAGAGGATGAAGAAGGGGAAGAAAGAGAAAAATAAGGAGGAGAAGGAATCAGGCCAGGAGGAAGAAACGAAAGAGGAGAATAAGGAGTAGAAGGAATAGAAGCAGCAAGAAGAAAAGTAAAAGCATGTGAATAAGGAGAATAGTTTTAAACTCTTTATACTCCATATTTATACAGTATATTAAACTTCATGTTACTCTCCAGTTCCTATTTTCTGTCCTTGATTCACAAGTGTGTATACGTGAGCACATATGTGTGTGTGTGTGTGTGATGGGTCTCAGTCTCAGCTTTGCATTAGCTGTGTGTGTGTGTAGAAGTGGGACACATCAACATCTCAATCAATACACGAGAGTCAATTACAGAGGAAGCGCATGCTTAAGCAAGATCTGATTATTGGGTTCATGTTCAGTCCAGCAAATGGACCAAATCGATGTGGTGCTGCGAGTGTGTGTGTGTGTGTGTGTGTGTGTGAGTGTGTGGGTGTGTGTGTGTCATATATCTCTTTCCCGATGGACGTGAGGGGACAATCACACGCACACACACACAAACTCCTAATGCATGACCTGCAGTAGGAATTTGAGTGTCGATGTGAAAAACAACATGAAGGTAAGACCAAGAAAAAAAATCTATTTTTTTAAACTCCTTTTTATTTATTTGTGATTATCACTGATACATTGCTGTGAGTTACATGTGTTTTTTTTATTTCAAATTAAACACACACTGAATCATGATTCAAAGCTCATCACTGATATCATCGCCGACTCTTCAGAAGAATAACACCCGGATTTATATTTTTACGTTAGTTAAACTTCAAATATCTGAATAGCGCAGCTAATGCTTCCATGTTAAAGCCATAAATGTAAATACAATCAGTACCTCGGCTTGGAAAAAAATGAAATGATGGTTATTGATGATGTCATAAGCATGATCAGGTTGGGTTTGAGCTCTGCCCATTAAGAGTTGTTAACATTGGACACAAAAGTATTTTATTAAAGTATGATGAAAGGGATTTTACACTTAACCGTGGAACAACACAAACACAAGATCAAATTTATTCAGAAAAAAAGTTACAAAAAATAATAATGCTATTTTAAATTGTAAATGAAGGACATTTTTAAATATTGATATTAGAATAATTTGATAAAAACACTTGTTTTTATTTTTTAAATAACAGCACACCCTCAATTCCTGGATTAACTTTTTCGGTAAATGTTAAAAATCATAAGTTTCAGCTTTGATTCTCAGTTGATAATGTTACAATGTACTTACTTCCTTTGATCACTTATGTTATAGGAGCTATAAACATTCCCTCATTCCCTTATCAGTCTGTCTTTTAAATTAAATTAGATAAATATTTAGCAGCTTGTCATGTGATCAAGAAACAGCATAGAAGTGTAAACTCTTCCTCCTCCTCCTCCTCCTCCTCTGATAGATAGATAGATAGATAGATAGATAGATAGATAGACACTTTATTGATGCAAATGAAACTTCAAGATTACCAGTTAAATTTGTGCTCTTACTAGAGAAATGAGTACACTAATATAAACCTGCACTACTCTCTAAGGTGTTGTTATAGAAAATCAATCCAACAGCTATTAAGAATACAGTGAATTCCTGCTATTATATACTGATAATCATAAAGGATATTTAAAAGTGTGACTTTGTGATGCAAATCTGGCAACCCGGGTACAGGTGGTCACACTGTACTAAAAGCTCTGCAATATGTCCTGTAATAAAAAACTATCAAATGCCATTCCCGCTCTCAAGGGAGCACAGGAGCGATGGAAGTCGTGTACCTGAGGGACGAACGTGCTGCCTTTTAGCGTTATCCGATCTAAACCAATCCACTCTGAAGCCTAATGTCATCACACTGAGAGACATGGCTCTGCTCTCTCTGCTTTTACATCATCCCATTTTACTTCACCGTGTAACGTCTGTAAATCTCTCTGTACTTAACATCCTCAAAGTACCTCAGCGCTTGTGCACACACACATGCGCGCACACACACATATGCACACAAAGCTTTACTGTAAGTGTGATTTAGATTTCCACCCGCTGACACCACCCTACACTTGAAGGAATAAACAAGGTTTCAAGATGACAAAGTGTACAAATCTCATCTGTGTGAATCATTCATTAAGAGACCAATCACTAATTCGCAAACACAATAAATACACACACACACACACAGGATGAGTTCTGAGACTTGTATCAACTTGTTACAGAAATAGTACAATATGGACAATGTGAAGCGAAAAAGGGATAAAAACAAGAAAAAAATTATAACCCATGAGAGTTTTATAACCCATGATCACTTAAACATACTTCACATCATCACATCATGCTGTAAAAGAAAATGCATCAACAGCAGGATGGTGTGATAAAGAGCAGTTACGTTTATAGCAGTGTTTACACTGACTCCACTTCATCACACCACCCCGTCTGTGATTCATTCACTATAACAGCATGACACGCATTGTGTTTAAAGGTCATCTATTATGTCAAGTTCACATCATTGTCAGGTTTAAAAGGTTCAGAGCATATAAATGTCATTTTTCCATGTTTGTATCAGCCGAGGTTTAATTAGATTTTCTTTCCTAATGTGACCTCATATAAGAAGAGCCCCTCCCCTGGCGTGTTGCTTGTTCTCTGGAAGGACATGGTTCAGCAAAAGCTCATTAACATACTCTAGATACTGAAATGGTGTGTTCAGAGCGGGAGTGAAACAGACGAATTGACTCCAAATGAATACCCTGCATTACTTGAGGGGTATTTTAGCTGGGGGACTGACAATTAACACACTCACACACTGGGTAAGGGCTGAGACCTGTGTTAAGTAGTTAAAGAAATAGTACAATATGGACCTTTAAAGGGAGCAGTTTTTTATTATTAAAAGGATATTGTGTTAAACCTGGCAACCCATCGAGTCTGCTGATAATGTTAGAGTCTAACCTGTTTATTTCACTGATAGAGTCATATAATGTGTTATGAAATCTTTATGTAGACTGAAGTGTGTGTGTGTGTGTGTGTGTGTGTGTGAGTGTGTGTGTGTGTAGTGGGGGAGGGGGGTGCTCCACACAACCATGTGCTAATTGTATTTATTTATTTCCTTTGCTGAAAAATTTAAGCTGGAAAGAAAGACACAATAAAGTGAACAGAAAGAGACGTGAGCGAAAGAATATGTGAGGAGTGAAAAAAAAAAAGAAATAAAAAAATAAAATCAATAACCAAGTATGGGGTTTTTCATTTATTTATTTATTTATTTATTTTATTTTCGTCTCGTAAGCTGCCAAACATCGCCAGTGAAAACCCGACCGCTGCCAGAGGCTGAATCATAGAAATATCGATGTGATTATGTAAAAGCTCCAGCCAGACGCGCTGACATCTTCTCACCTAACATCCCTTCTGCAAATACGCAGGGATGGATGAATAAAACTGCCATCCTGCATGAAGCCATCTCATCTTGTCTCCTTCTCTCTTTTTTCCATCTGGGTTTTTTAGTGCTCTGTGCTCTGGCATCGGGGACGAAGGAGGCGTTACCTGAAGAAAGAGAAATAAAGATGAAGAGAGAGACACAGAGAGAGAGAGAGAGAGAGAGAGAGAAAGAGAGAGAAATGGAGAACACTAGCGTCCTGATCTGTGGGGCCCTCTTCTGGAGTCTCATGCTAAATCTGTCCATCATCAGAGAACAGAGGGAAAGAGAGATAAAAAGAAAAAAGGAGAAAAGTGGACAGATAAGAGATGAAAGAGTATGAAGAAAACAAGAAAGGAAAATTAATAGATGAAGGATGGAAGAGAGTGTAGACCTCAGGTAGCCTCATATATCCATCCACTTTTCCCTCATTCAATCATTTAACTGAATTAATACAGATTGGAAATTTCCATTTCTTATTCCTTTCTCTGTAGCGCTCTTTTTTGCTCTCTCCCTCTATCTCTCTATCACACACACACACACACACACACACGCAGAAAGTGAGAGATCGCTGATTAGATGTGTGTGTCTTACACGCAGGCCAGAGTGTAACAAAAATATAAGTAAATCAATAAACTGATAAAAATAAAAACAGGAAAAATTGAATCGTAAGAACTAAGGGAAAAGAACACAGAGATCAAAAGATAATGTATGAGTTTATGTGATGAAGAAAAAGAGGCACAAATGAGTGAAATGATAAATAGGTGAAGAAAAAAGCAGCTCGAAATCTAAGTGCTGGATGATAGAGGGATGAAAAAATGAAAGAAAGAATAAAGACGTTAATAGAATCAAAGCATAGATAGAGAGAATGTTGGAAAGAGTTAAGTAAAAGGATGAATAGATGAAAAGGAGGAATAAATGTTAAAAAAAGAAATAAACAAATTAAAACTTAAATGTAATTAAACAAAATAGATAATGTGATGGAGAGAGTATGGTAAATGAAAGAAATAAAAATATAGAAAGAGTAAAAAGACAAATGATGGGAGTAATAAAGATGAATGAAAGGACAGATTAAGCGAGATGAAGGGAGAGATAAAGAGATGGAAGGAGAGATCAAGACAGATGGGGAGCAATTAAGTGCCATGGAAGAAAAGATAAAGACATAAAAGAAAGAAAACATGAAAGAGATAGAGATAGAGAAAGATGGAGAAAAATAGATAAAGAAAGAGATAGAAAAAAATGGAGAGGAATATTAAGAAAAATGAAAAAGGGATGAAAACAGAGAAAGGGAAACAGAGAAAGATGCAGTAAGAGATAGAGACAGACGAAATGAGAGATAGGGACAGATGAATTGAGAGATTACATGGGATTTGTGAAGAGATAGAGACAGTTGGAGAAAGAGATAGAATCAGGTGAAGAGAGAGATTATATGAGATTTGGGGAGCGATAGACAGGTGAAAGAAGAGATACTGTAGATTCAGATGGAGGGAGATATAGAGACAGATGGAGGGAGAGATTACATGAGATTTGGAGAAAGATAGAGACAGTTAGAGGGAGAGACAGAAACAGGTAAAGGGAAAGATTACATGAGATTTGGGGAGAGATAGACAGAGGTGAGGAAGTGATATGAACCGATGGAGGGAGTGATGGAGACAGATAAAGGGAAAGATAGAGACAGATAGAGAGGAGGTGAGATGAAGGAAGGAGAGATAGAGGCATTTTAGTATGGTGTGTGTGTGTGTGTGTGTGTGTGTGTGAGTATGGTACAGAATCTGAACTTTGTACTTTCTATGAATATAAAGTGTTTGTTTATGTAGTAAATCTGAGCAAAGTGACTCTGGAGCTCACTGTATACATGCCAAACACATTCCAAACCCACGCCAAACATACTCCTAAAACAAGAGAAACACACAGCATGCACAAGCCAAACACATGCCGAAAACACCAAAGACACAACATACACAAAACACACACCTAACACATGCCAAATACATGACTAACAGACACCTAACAAATACCAAACATGTTCCCGACACATGTCAAACATATGGCAAAAACACACCATAAAACCGGCAAAACACACACGAAACACATGCCAAACACATGTAACACATGCCAAACACACTCCTAACACACGCCAAACACACACCTAACCCATGCCAAACACACACCTAACACATGCCAAACACACTTAACACATGCCAAACACACACCAAACACATGCCAAACACATGTAACACATGCCAAACACACGCCAAACACACACCTAACCCATGCCAAACACACTTAACCCATGCCAAACACACACCTAACCCATGCCAAACACACACCTAACACATGCCAAACACACACCTAACCCATGCCAAACACACACCTAACCCATGCCAAACACACACCTAACCCATGCCAAACA
>JAQMYJ010000039.1:6166962-6187034 GCA_030014305.1 Clarias laeviceps | reverse complement strand
GTGGGAGAAGAGGGTTGCATTGACAATCCAACACATTGAACACATTTTATAACTTATTTATAACATTTTATAACTTTTCATTTTATAAAAAAGAAAATCATTGCACTTCTGTGTGATCATCATCTGAAAAGTAATGAGTCATTGTTTAAAATGTAGTGAGTAAAAGTACAGGTTTTACATCAAAGCATGTAGAGTAGCAGTAAAAATGATCACATATGGAAAATACTCAAGGGACGTACAGTTACACAAAACAATACTTAAGTACAGTAATGTAGTAGTTGTACTTAATTACTTAATCTCTGAAAAACACACTGAATCCAATTTACTTTTCAGTTAAAATATAGTGAGTGGCGAGGACATGTTTAAAGTCTCTGCTAGTCACACTAGCAGCTAACAGGCTGCTCATGTAGTTAGCAGTTTGTATCTTGTTGCTGAATACCATAGTATCCGTTGACTGTATAAGATCTGGACAAACCCTCTGTGATGTCACCCAAAGGTTTTTTGAAGAGTGGATTTGGAGCTCAGTTGTGGGAGCTCTGGCCATCGCATCCGCGCAGAAGCTGGGTCCACCTAAACGCCGGTTAATCCATAAATGGGCAAATGGCCAGGATGGGTTCCTAAATCTTTTTTTGGCACCAGACTGTAAACAAGTTTATTTCTGGTGTATATTTGGACATTTTAACATGGCGCTCTAGACTCATTTTTCAGAATTGAAAAAGCTTCACACTAGCTTTGTTCTCAGTTCAGATTAGCAAAGCAAGATAAGTGCACTAGCTACTGTACATACTCTCACCAGAGAGACAAAGTATTTAACCTGCTCCCTTCTAAGCTTTGTTTTCCATCATGATCCAGCATTTGTCGTTGTTCTTGTTTTTGTTTAGATTGTAGGCGAAACATGACAGAACACTTACAAAAATATTCTCTTTGACATGACCTGAGACGTTTCCTAAACCTTCTAGCAAACTGTGAGAACTTCCCGCCTCCTGAGTTTCCTTCCTCAGAGATGTTCACTAAACTGCAAACATGTTTTTCCCTTGTTCTCACTTCACAGCACACTTTGTCCAAACACATACCTGAAATGTGAACAGAGTTGTTGTTTTTTTTTTCTTTTGTGTTTTTGTTTAAGTGATCTTCCCTGGAGTTTTCCATTTGTTTTCCATCAGACTCGCTATGACCTCTGACCTCTGAGAGAAAAAAAGAGGTATTTCTGGTTATGAGAAAGTCTAGAAAACATGTCTTTTCCACTGGGAACGACTCGCTGGCACTCAATACTACAGTACAAAAAAGGGCCACTAAAGTGGACCTTACACTCTTTCATTCTTTCACTCTTTCACCAGCTATTAAAAAGTAATGATCCTCCACTTCCGCTCCTATTGTCGCCAGCACACGAGCGGCTCTAATGGGGAGCAGACACAATAGGCTCGGCCTAAAAAGGATCCGCCATGAAATTTTAATCAGCAACTTTGTCTTTCAGTGCGACTGCATTTGTGTGTGTGTGTGTGTGTGTGTGTGTGTGTGTGTGTGTGTGTGTACTAAATGTCCTCACAGAGACTACAGGGACAGGTGCTCTGTCATGCCTTTATTTTACTCCCTGAACTTTCCTCCTGCCCCCTCAGGTGTGATGTTCCCTAGCTGGCTCTGATCACCGAGGGCACTCAGATTGGATTAATTCCAAAGCAGGCCCTCCGTCCCGTGCACTTAACAAACACAAGATGCACTTAAGGGAGGCCACAGGATGGGTTTCGGCACAGTCGAGAGTGCGCGTCCGGGAGATTCGGGGCGAGACCGCAGGGCCAGTGTAGAATGTCATCACGTACCGGAAGAGCCATCAGTCCGATCCGGCGTACTGGAAGAGGCGTGAACTTTTTAAAAGTGTCGTGTGGAGAAGCTTTTTTGTCTTTCCTGTGTGGCTACTGCACTAAATGGCTCCATGGCACACTGACAGAGCTTTTATGTGGTTTTATGGCTGCTGTTTTAGAGCTGATAAAAAGCATGATGTCGGAGAAAGCACAGCCATCCCTTCTTTCTAAGACTGGGGATTGGCCTCATAGCTTAGCCAACACATGACATTAGCAGGTGTGTTAAAAAGGCCAGATTAGCAGCCACTATTTTTCTAGTTCCATTCATCAAAAAGTTAGAGTTAAGAGAAGAATTCGATCTCAGGTAACTTATGTGAGTTCAACAAAAATAAATAACATTAATTTATTCCAGGATAATATGTGTGTTATTACATACAGTAATTCCTGAAGTTTTAAAAGAATAGAAAATGTCCATTATTCCCTTCAAACTTGTCACTATGATATGGGGTAATGATATTTAGAAATGAACCATAACATTTTCAATGTAAAAAAGGCAAATTTGCACATTTTCATTTACATAAGGTCTGAATAAAACAACATAAGAATCACGATTTATATGTATTTATAATAAAGTTATATTAAAAAAAGAAGTAAGCAGCTTTGTGAGTGCTTTGAGCTTTGCAACTGTACGACGAAAAATCACTTTACTGGAGTGTTACGCACTCCTTGTTAGTGGCATTCAAAGTCCATAAACTGGACACAGAAAGAACTTTATAAGGACGTATTAATGCCAGCATTGACTAATTAACAGCCCAACTAACACCACTTAGGGACTTCATTACTCTACTACAAGCATGACGCATTGGAATGTCACTGTGTTCTTGCTATGTCAGGGTGGTTTTTACAGTGCCCCTTCAGGCTTGTGTTATGCCCATGATACTGTCGATCAATGCCATGTTGTAAAAGATAACATTAAGTTCATATTATGTTCTTCTGGTGCTTACCACGTTTATGGTGCGCATGAAACAGATTATCCGCAGTTTGAGCTCGTTGTACATGGTGAGTGAAAGGAAATTAGGACGTAGCATGGACTTGAACAAATGCACATTTATCCATTGTGACCACATTCCCATTGATTTATTTGATATTTCTAGGATGCCATGGGAACTACATGATCATCGTCAGTGGGAGACAGGGGCTTTAAGCTTCACATGTTTAGCAGATGCTGTGACAGAGCTACATACATAGTTTTTTTACTCTTGTCTTGATAAATTGGGCACATATTTACCAGAATGCATTTGAAGAATGCTTGCAGCTTCATTTACGCAGCTAGAACCAAACTGAAGAGGTTAGTGATGAGTCCTTGTATACAGTATATATCATTATGGAAAGTTCTGGTAAATTATAAAAGGTTCTTGAAAATTTTTATAAATTATACAACATTTTAGAAAATACTCTCTCAGCTACTCAGCACTCAATCTACCTGGAATGTTTGAGAAAATTGGCTTATTTGAAAATTTAATTTCCAACAAAATCAAAGTTTAAAGACAAAAATAGACCTTTTGCATTTAACCATAAGCATTTGGGAAAATAACACTTTCTGCCTAAAACAAGAAAAAGTTAATATTTTGTTAAATAGTGTAATAATTAATAATGATCAGTGGTGGACAAATTGCACCATCCCTGTTCCTAAGTAAAAGTAGAGATACCCCAATTAAACTATTACTTAAGTAAAAGTAGAAATTCTCCATTTACATTTATACTTCAGTAAAAGTACAAAAGTCGTCACCTTGAAATGTACTTAAGCTTTATAAATACTGAGCTTGTATTAGCTCAATGTAGTGTTTAAGCTACAGTATCTCTCTCACGTTCTCTCTTTCTCGAGTGTGAAAGTGCTGTTTATGTCTGCAACCATCTCAGCTTCTGATTTCAAACACTGTATAATATTCCATAGGTGGTGATATTACCACTTCAAATGCTACTGATAGGATTGTTACACAATGCCATGCAGAAATGTAGTGAAGTAGGAAGTATAGAAATTTTCAGTTGGATGTAGTGAAGTAAAAGTAAATTGCATTATTTAAGAAACTACAGTAACTTATGTAAAGATACCACTGTACTTATATTAAAACTCAAGTGGCACAGATAAGTGCAAGCAGCAGCATTAAAAAAAAGTGCTTACAGTAAGTGGAAGCCTTGCCGATGTGTGTTAACAGGGAGGTTTCAGTCCATGTATTTGTTATTTATCATTATTTTTATTTTATTTATTTTCAATTTATTTTTAAAATAATATATAATTGAAAATTAGTGTACCAATAACAGGAGTCCCCTTAACTAACAGTGCCAAGCCCTGTACAGTACATCCACACACACACACGTGTCACAGTGACAATCTGACAGACCAGGTGCTTTCTAACCTCACAAGATGACTGACACTTTTTTTTTTTACCAGAGAGGTGGGATTTAAGCAATACAGCTGCCATGTTGAGGTTTACTCGCCGTCGGATTTACGGTGTCCTGTCTCCATTCACACACTCTTGTCCTGTCTCCATTCACACACTCTTGTCCTGTCTCCATTCACACACTCTTGTCCTGTCTCCATTCACACATTCTTCCAGAAAGACCTTAATTCTGTTAAAACCTCCACTTGCTGTGAAAATCCTTGGTTTACATCTTCATGTTCTCGAGTTCTTCTGGTTCCTTTCCATCTCCACTTGTGTTTTTGCTGTTTTTCTGGTTCTGACCTCAGCGTGTCTATTTAGATTACAAGTATAGATTTTCCCACTGTGGGTTCTGACCACATTTAGTGAAAGTACCCAAGTAAGCACACCTCTCTCTCTCTCTCTCACTCACACACATGCGCACACACACACCGATTCCAGCTCCCGTTAGTTCCAGTTGTGAAGTTCCTTATAGTGGTAGCGAGTGGCACAAATCAATGAAGAGGTTAATACTGGCATGAAAATCACAAATTGAGTTACAGTAGTGCAGCCCGACCTCAATAAACCTCCCAATAAAACTCAGCTCTACACAGCTGCAGCCCGGATGCATGTGCACTACTCAATGTTTGTGTGTGTGTGTGTGTGTGTGTGTGTGTGTGTGTGTGTGCGTGTGTGTAAATGTGTGTGTAGGCATCTATGTAGACAAATGTATAAAAGGGAGGATTATGTTAGCACCGATAACCGATAATTTATTACACAAATTAAATCAGTCATTAAAACAATGAAGATAAAAAATTTTAATAATTTTAGAAAATCGTTTGACACCAGAGGGCAAAAGTTTAGCACTGCACTCAAAAGCGGTTTAACTCTGAGAGACTGCAGATCCCCCTGTGTTCTGCATTAATGAGAACACATTTACATACACACACACACACACACACACACACACACACACACATATGCATGCACACATACTGTGCTTACGCTACATGCTCGGCTAGGCACTGCGGCTTACTCTTTTATTCTTTTACGGCTCTTTTACTGCCCTCTTACTCAGTATTTCTCAGGATATTAAACCTGCCAATAAATGCAGACATATTGTTCACATATAGTGACATTTCCGCAAAACCTGTAACTAATTTGTAACAGAGACTTTATGTAAGTTGGTATTTCTACTATACCAGGAAATATCAGTCCTAAATTTGAAAGCAAAGCCAATATGAGTACAAAATGCTAAAGTACAAAAGGAGAACATAATACCAACACGCACATACACACACAGACACACTCAGACCAGGTAGACTTTTTTCATCACTCTGTGGTCCAGTTCTGATGCTCACTTGCCCATTGTAGGAGCCTTGGAGGAGGACACAGGTCAGCATGGGAACCCTGACTGGTCTGCAGCTCCACAGCTCCATACAACGAACTCATATGTCCAGTGTGTTCTGACTCTTCTTTTTATAAGAACCAGCATTCACTTTATCAGCAATTTGATCTACTGTAGTCCTTCTATTAGATCTGACTACACGTACCAGCCTGCATATCAGGAACATCCCACAAGACCTGCAGTTTTGGAGTTTGAACCAGTCATCTACACATCACAATCTGGCCCTGCTTGCCCATTTTCTCCTGCTTCCAGGACTGTTTTCTGACTGTTCACTTGCTGCCTTATCTCAGCTCCGAACAGATATGAGTGTAACCAGATAATCAGTGTTATTCACTGCACCTGTCAGAGGTTTTATTGGTTTGTCCAATTAGGGAATGTTTACTCAGCACAGGAACCCAAACAGTTAACTATGAACATTAACTAGGCATTTACACTCAGGAACAACAACAATATGAGGTAATGTTAAAAAAATAATAATTAAATAAAAAAACTATGCATTAACAAACTCAGAACATGTACAATTGGCTACTAACATGTGACCAGCAGAGGCCACTGAGAAACACTTCTCTGACAATATCAGTACATTACTGTAGCACTATATCACAATGTTATCATATCACTATATTTTTACATGATTATGTTATAAGATCTCTATATCACCGTATCACTAGATTACTGCATAAGTATATTACTGAATCACTATATTACTGCATCACTATATTATTACATTACTGTATCACTATATGATTGTATCAATGTATCACGATTCCTCTATACTATTGCATCAATGTTTCACTGTATAACTATATTACTGTCACTATATGACTGCATCAATGTATCACTATATCAATATATTGTTGCCTCAATGTTTGACTGTATTACTGCATCAATGTATCATCATATCACTATATTACTGTACAACTGTAACACTATTTTACTTCATCAATGTTTCACTGTATCAATGTATCACTATATTACTGTATCACTATATCACTGTATCAGTACATTATTGCTTCAGTGTATCAATATAACACTATATTAATATATCACTACTGTATATTTACTGCACCAGTAAATAATATACAGAAGTATGACTTAACCATTATATCACTATATTAAAGTATCAATAAATTACTGTATCACTATATAATTGCATCTCTATATTGCTTTATCACTGTATAATGTAAAGCTAATTCAGCCGCAGAAAGAATTGTCTTTAAGAATAAATGCAGCCACTTGGATATGCTTGGCATTGTATGAGCAAAATATGACCCAAATGTTCCAAATGTATAAACAATGTTAGTACCAATCCAAACACATTTTGTTGTTTAATGAAACAAAACACACACACACACATATAACATGTCGTATGAATAACATTGCTTATCAATTACCAATGAACTGGTAACAGGATCCAAGGACCCAAGGCTCATTTATGCCCAAAGGCCCACACGGGACCAAAGGCCATCAGGTCTGATCCCACAGAAAAGCCTAAGCAGCACAAATCACTAAAAAAAAGGCAATGTTGGCCCCATGATAGAAAAGCACTGGAACACCTAGTGCAAAAAACAGAAGCCCAGGAGGCAAAGAGCCCAAGCCACAACCTGCAGACACACACGCACACACACAAACAACTTGTTAGCATCTGTCATTTGAAAAAAATAAAAATAATAACAAGCTAACGGCTGAGCAGATCGATTCAATGATCAAAGTGAAATAAAATGAATGCTGAGCAGAAACAGGAGGGACACACAGAGGTCCTGAGGGGCCTCGCGTCAAACTGCAACTGGAGGAAGAAGGACATCTAAAAAGACCTCTGGGGCTCTGAATCCCTTGTCCACACACACACACACACACACGCTCACATGCACACAGAACTAGATTTATGCAAATGTAGAAGGACAGGTTGTCTTTCATTTGTAAAAACCATTTGAATACATTAATTTAAATGTTTATGTTCTTTAATTACATAATGCATTATTATCCTTTTGAAATTACATGCATCATACTATTATTCTATTAGTAGATAGTAGATAGTTTGTATTTACATTAAGGTGCAGAATAAAGGAAACCTGAAATACTGTTAAATCGTTATTAAGATCTTCTACAAGATTTCTACAAGAAATCATTTGAGTGTGATTGAGTGCAATATTTTTTTTTATGATTAAAAGAAACAAAGAAGAAAGAAATGTCAGGGTAAAAGGTCTAATTCCAGTTTAAATTAATCTTTTTTTATTATTAAATTAAAATATTACATTCATCTCTTAAAATTATTCAATCATCATTTTATCATCTGTCTTCTGATTATTGCAATATAAATGATCTGATTCAAAATTCACTCTTCCTGAAACAATAGTTCAATTTACACACTGTACAATTAATTATTCTCCAAACACTATAATAATCAGCTAATAATGAAGTAAAACAATCAGTCAGTATTGCACAGTTGCTCGCATTTATGCACATTTTTACCTCCTAAGACGACCTCAAATGACCCTGTGCATTACGTCTGTAACGGGAACTGTTCTGATTATGATTAGTCGAGTACATAAGGGTTAAAGATTTTTAAGAAGCCCCGCGTTGGGAGAGAGCGAGGTCGCCCTCGGCCTAATCAGGGCCGTGACATGACACGCTGTAGGTTACACTCCTCAGTGTTAAATATTTATTCCGACTCCGCCACGCTGCCTTGATGGTTGTCAGGCCATTTGACACTTCTCTCTCATTCCCATTTCATTAAAATTCACTCGAGGCTCCATCACACAGAGAGAGAGAGAGAGAGAGAGAGAGAGAGAGAGAGAGAGAAGCAGACAGGGAAAAGGTTTGAGTCTAGGTGTTTTTTTCTGACTCAGTTTTACATTACAGCTCTGACAGGAAGTGAATGCTAACTGCTAATGCGTTATTGCTTTTTTACTTTTCACAACGTCAATATGCATTTCACTCAAAAACAAGCTCAAACTTCAATACACACACACACACACGAGCAAGAGAGAGAAAGAGAGAGAGCGAGAGAAAGAGAGAGATGAGAAGCATCAAACAGATCAAAGCTCACAATTAAACAAATCTTTCCTCTGACATAATCATTAACACTTATCACCTATTGTCATCTTTTATTCTTCTTTAATCAAAAAAGACAATAAGCTTTATATTAATAGACTCATTCTAATGAGTTATTATTTCTGTAGTAACAACTCAAGTACAGCAGACGCTCCACTAATAATAAATCTATTTTCAGTGTCTACAGTAATTGTTAATCTGTAATGAGACCTTTATTATATATAACGTCAGTGGAAGGAGTCTCCAGTGACAAAGCTCTGTAAAGCTTTAACTTGAAGTTTTCCCAAATCTTGAGGACCGAGGAGTTTACACTTCTTTTTTTATTTAATTTTTGTCTTATTAACTTCTAGAGTAAGTCAAATAGATGCTGGGGAAGTAAGGAGTGTATATAGCTGCTATAATGTGAGTGATTTCTTGTTAAACGTAGCTATAAATAAGAACAAATGATGTCATCATTGATGGTAACAATAACTGTTATTTTCCTGTAACAGTACACGTCCATGTGATTTATTTGTACTAAAGTATTTAAAAACATGAGGGTTGGATTTTAGTTTGTGAGAATCAAAATAAAACATTGTATTTGATTTGTAACATTTCTTTGATTAGAGAAAAATAACCTCCCTCACCGCAAGCACAGGTCCACTTTTGGTATAAGCGATAGTATCGGGATGGCCGTGTTGAGTCGGGTTACTGGGGATTAATACTGTAAGTGTCAGTGTGTGTAGTCAGTAAGACACAGGCAGCGTGTGTGTTAGTGGCGGCTCCGTCCCGATCCGCATGCACCTGTCAGGCTAGATGCCTGTGCGAGGGCGGCCGCTTGGCTCCTCCCTGCTTGACCTATTATTTGATATTTGACCACTTGGTTGCGAGACACTTGCTCTTTGGAGCTGAAATGTCACCGGGCGTCTTGTCAAGTCTTCGACACCTCGGCTTGACAAGTGATTTTACTTTGGTGTGCTACGAGGCAGAAAATACAGCGAGCATCGGTCAGGGCAGCTTCAGGCTCCGCTTAGACCGCTCGCTCTGAGTAACAGGCTCCATCCGTTAACAAGCTCCGATAACACGCATAACAATCCGACGCGCTCTCACACTCGCACGCACCAAGGAACCCTTCCTAAGGTGTGTGGAAACACTCACTGCTCACAACGTTAATTATGACTTCATTCAAATCCAATCAAATACCCAGAAATCTCTCTTGTAGTAAAAAGGCTCTTTAAGGATTTTAGCTTAAAATCACTCTGTTGTCACTAAATGCTGTTAAAGATAAAACATTTAAGGTTCTTTTAGAGAAATGCCTAAAGAGTGGATGCACTGGTGAAATATGGTGGAAAACAATGCGTTCCTCCATGGAGTTCAGGATAGTGTTCTAAACAAGTTCTACTTAAAGCCATGGTGTAAGATTCTACTGTATACAAATAGGACTATATATTTTAAGTACAGTAGATAATACTTAGGTCTACTTAAGACTTTCAACATTCTCTGGATAAAGTTTTGTTATCTCTATAAATGGGTTCTCTGAATGAGAAACCATCTATAGGATTATACAGTACATACAGTACAACATTTAGATCTACTTAAAGACCCCCAAGTCTAAACCTTAGTCCCTAATCAAAATACAGTACGTACATATTCCTTAAAGGAACCTTTGTGTGTAGGACTCTATATGAAACCAATAAGGTTTTAGATCTCATGTTCTATAAACATGTAACTTGCTTGAACCTTACATTTACAGTATTATGTAACTTTAAACACCTAAACCAATTTCCAAACATTAACCCTAAAGCCACTCAGAAAAAGAAAATTCTCCGTTGTGTGGCTTTACATTAAACCATCATGGTTCACACTTGTAAGGGTTTTATATTTAGGCCCCCTAGCCTAACCCTTTGTGGTCTCTAATCTTAAAATCTCTTCCTACCATCCATCATTACTTCCTAACTCTTGAAGCCTTCTTTTAAGACAAAACCAAAAATATCCCAACCTTTAACTTTAACCCTTAATCCCAATCTTAAATTCTTACTCTTAACATCAAACCTTAATCCAAATCTAAAACTCTAAACTCTAATCTCAACCTCAAACCTTAATTCCAACTGTAAACTGTAAAATCCTTAAACCCAACAATAAATTCTAAATTCTAAATTCTAAAATCTTAAAATCAAACCCTAATCCCAACTGTACTAAATCTTAATCCCAACCTTGAACCTAAATCTCTGTCTTAAATTCTAAACTCTACTTCCAACTTCAAACCTTAATCCCAATCTTATATTTAAACTGTAACCCCAATGTTAAATTCCAAACTCTAATCGTAACCTTACGCATTAATCCCACTTTAACGATGAATATCTCAAACTTTAATCTCAATCTTAAAGTCTAAACTCTAATCCCCACATCAAACTTGAATTATTTTAAACTCTAAGCCTTAATCCCTAACCCTAAACTCTAGTCCCAACATCAAAACCTTAACACAACCTCAAAGCCCAATCCCAACCCGAAATTCTTAAACCCTCTTCTTAAGTGGAAATTCAAGATCACAGCATAATCCTAACCTTAATCAATTATATCTCCCAAACTGAAGATAAAGATTTCATCTTAACTTTAAACTGTAAAAACTAAGCCACTCTCCCAAACTCAATCTCTTATCCAAAATTCAAACCCTAGCCCAAACTTCAAACTTTAAAATCAACCTTACACTTTAATCACGACCCTAAACTATAAACTCAATCACTAAACCCTAAAATCCAATCACAACCTCAAAGCCCAAGCTCAACCTGCAATAATAAACCCAACTGCAAAGCCCTAATCCAACCGCACATTCAATTTAAACCCTCAACTCAAACTGTAATCCCAAAGCCTTAATCCCAACCTCAAACCCTAACCTCTAGTCACTAGATGCCTTACTGACATTTTCTAAACAACCTTGGATCCTCCTTTGTTTATGTCTTTATACTCAATCATATAAAACCTAAATTATAATCCCACACACCGGACCAGGGATGCACCTTTAAAACACAGTTCTTTAGTTCTTTAGTTCTTCTCACCAATACCTTCACTAGATTCTTGCACTTAAGATCACCTCAACACCCTTCACTTCACTTATAAAGTCTGTTAATATTCCCATTCCTTCTTGTCTATCTGATCTTCAACCTTTCCAGCCCACTCGGACCCTCAGGCTCTCCAGCGCTGGTTTCTTCCCTATCTCTCCACCTTTTGGCGCTTTTACTGCTCTTCTCTCCTTCTCTCGCTGGATCTCTTTCCTTACACTCTGACCATCTGCAAAACCTGCATCTTTAAATTTCACCTTAAAACTCAACCGTTTTCCTGTTGAGTCATTTAAACTCTCCTGACTTTCACCCTGGTGTTACAGATACTGTAGAACATCTTCAGTTTGTTAATAAGTGTTACACAGCAATGTTGTTGAGTCCAGGATTGGTCAGAAGGTGTTCATCTGTTTTCTATAATGATGGTTGCTATAATAATAGGTCATTTGTGTTAGATTTATGAAAGAAGTCTCCAGTGTCAGAGTAAAACTGTAAGTTATTAGTTTAAGTTTTCACTTCTTTGCAATTTGTACAGTATCTTATTCATTTCAAGAGCGAGAAGAAAGAGAGGTGGGTGACGGAACAAGTGTTTATAGCAGCTATAACGTAAGTGAGAATAACTGTTTCTGTAAACAGATAAACAGTACATATCATTTGAGGTTTAAAACTCTTGATAATATTCTGTAAGAGGAAAATACTCTTCCAATGTCCTGCATTCTGGCTGAAATGAGGCATTACGAACAGCCAAACTATAAACAGTACTCTCTCTCTCATTTATGCCATGAAGAGCTGAAAAATCAGAAGCAGGTTGTCTCTGAGAAGGACAAGCAATAGTCATGACTGTAGAAGTTTCATCGTTGTATTTATAGAAGAGTAACAGTTTTAATCGCAGGAAATGAGACCCAGCAGTTTCAGAGCAGCGTGCTTGAAGACTCAGGTGTTTATATTCAGGCCAGGGTTCAAGAGACACCCTGAGGAAATCCATGGACCAAAGCAGCAGCTTCTGCCCTGGAGTGCAGCCGAGTGCTTAAAGAGACGATAACTGTACTGCATTACTTTATAAATCATGTGAAGACTGGAACTGTACCAAGGCAAAGCAGTTTCCCTCTGGGATTAATACAGTTCTGTGAATCTTGAATTATGAACTGGATTTGGAAAAGAACTTTTTTTTGTTAGTTTGTTTGTTTTAAATCTGGAAATGTTCAATGATAAATAAATAATCTTTGGGGAGTTTTTTTTTTGTTTGTTTATTCTTTTTTTCTTTGGGTTTCATTCTAAATATTTATTTTACTTTATCTAAACAAATATTTATATCTACATTTAATTATTATACAATCTACACCCCACTATTCTAACTTTCACCCAAACCATTCATTCATTCTTTCGTTCGTTCGTTCATTCATTGCTTCATTCATTTATTCATTCATTCTCTTCTTTATTTAATTTTCATATTTTAGTTTTTACAAATATTTGTGAATGTTGATCTTTATTTTCACTAACGTGCATTAATATTTTTAAATCTTTGTCCTAGTTTTCTTTGTCCTATTTTTTTCCTATCTATTTATTTATTTATTTAATTATTTGTTTATTTGCATGTTTGTTTGTTTAATCATTTCTTTGTTTTTACTTTGCTTATCTTTGTTTTCCTTTATTTGTATGTGTATTCTTTCTTTCTCTTTTTTATCTATCTATCTATTTGTTTATTTGTGTTTTACTCATTAATTCTTTCTTTTTCCTGTTTTGCTTGTTTGTGTATGTTTCCAGTGCATGTATTTCTTCTTTCTATCATTCTCTCTTTTCCTGTTTGTTTTGCTTTGTTAAATTTTTTTCACCCTCTATCTATTTTATATCTCTTTTTTTTTTCCTCTGAATTTTTTATACCTTTATTTTTCGGCATTTTCAGTTATGTGTATTGTTTTCATTGTCTTTTCTTTGTCGTTCATTCATTCAATCATTCATTAATTTATCTATTTTTTGTTTATAAATTTCTGTCCCTTTTTTATTTTGGGTTGTTTGTTGTTGTTAGTTTGGATTGTTTGTGTATTCCATTGCATGTATTTTTCTTTCTTTCTTTCTATCTTTCTTTCTTTCTTTCTAAGTATACTTAAGATGTATACATCTTGTACTTTATATCTGAATAAATGTATTATCATTTTAATGACTGAATCTTATTAAATGATAATTTATTAAATGATGAATAAAATATTTGTATAGCATGACAAATCCAACAAAATAAATGTACAAAAGCATAAGTTTTTACTATGGAAGTTTTTTTTAATATGTAAATTTTTTTCTGAACACTCCTGAAAAGCATTTTTAGTCACGTGACAAGGGCTCATTATAAATAATAATTCAGGTGACTATGGCCCATCATAATCTTTAAACATTTAGTCATGTGACATGGGTTTGTTATAATATTTAAGTCAGGAACAGATCTGACAGCTGAAAAGAAAGACACGAATCAACAGTAATAGATTTTGTGATTAAAACGAGACATAAAGTGGCACTGAATAATTTTTACACTTCGCACAGGACAGCAGTTTGAAAGATTGTTGTGATTATGTGAGTTTTACACACTCTGCATACATTTGCATGAATTAATCTTTAGCAAGACCTGTGGTTTGGTGCAGTGCTGCAACTCATGCAAAATTCAAAAGAGGAATTAACTTCATATGTCTAATATATTTATTTTGTAACTTTTCAGTCTTAAAAAAGTGTTAGATAAGATAAGCCGAGTACTTCTTTACCATCCTTTAGTTCTCTCTATCTTTCTTTTACGGTATCGGTATCATTCCATCTCTAATAATAAACAAGGCTGTATTCGGGTTCCTAGTGGAAGCTCAGAATGGGTTTGGGGATTATTCATGAGGAGACAAGGAAAGCAGTACGAGTGACATGGCCGTGTTTGGGAGAGGGAGGGGGACGGGGAGGAGGGGGGGTGGGGGCGAATATCAGTCACATCATTTCAGGTTTGCGCAAAAAATGCTCCAAGTTTGCAACTAAACGGCCGTCTTGCGTGCAGCTGACAGGGGAGGAGCGGGCGCTCGGTGAAGCGTGGCACGGCTGCCATGAAATGACAGGAATCATTGGCATACATTTCAAACAGCTCGCGCCATCCCATTAAAGTGCCACGTCCTGCGCCTTAACACAGACAAGAGGCAGTGCGCTCTGATAGATAGAGACTAAAATGGCTTATTGATTTCTTTCCTCACTGTCTCCTCCTCTCTCTCTACCTCTCTCTCTACCTCTCTCTCTCTCCCTCTCCCTTTGTTAAGAAGTTACACTGAAAACTTTTTTAGACAATTACAGTAGCAGTTGAAGAGTTTTGTAATGAGTTTAGTAATTGACCGGCTGTATTGATGGATGATTGTGATTGCCCGCTAAACGTATATTTCACACTATAAACAGTCATAATTATGGCCCGTGGATATAAACTCAGGTCAAAGTGCGGCATGCTAAACCTGCTAACCCTGTGCTAACCCCGCTACCGCTTTACCATAAATAACAGTAGAAGAAAAAAAAAGACACCTTTAGGCCAAAAAGACATGAGCACAGTACACTTTTCTGTTGAAACTCTCCTCATTATCTACTGGCAAGAAGAGAATGTGGGACGTGTCGATGCCTCTCAGCTCCTCCTCGATGGATTTAATGGATCTGTAAGCTTGTTAGTGGAGAGATATCACCACTTAGCATGAAGAGTTTTTTTTAAAAAAGTACATTTGGACAAAGCGAAGAAAGGAAATAATATCCTCCTTCTCCTGCTGCTGATTGCGTTACGTAGAGAAGAGTGGATGTCGGAGACGGGAATTACGATGCAGGACGCTGAGACGGACGAATGAAAAACGTCTTCCAGAGGCGCGCAGGAGCCGAAAAGAGCGCGACCGTCCACAGACGATTCGATTTCTGTTATAGAGTTAAAGGTTCATTTGGAGCAGGAGAACCGAAAGCAGCACTTTCACATGCTCGATAAATGACAAACCGACTCGCGTCTCACATAACACGCCTTTATTTATTCAATCACCTCGATTCTCAGTCGCACACATTTCAGATTGTTTATCACTGCAGTCAAACACTGCACAAACACACACACACACACACACACAAAATACTGTGTTAAAATTTGTAATTCTTTGCTTTGTCACCCTTTATTTTACTCTGATTTATTTTATGATAATATTTATTTATATCTATTCATTTCTTTTTTTTTCTCATTTATTAATGCTCGTCCCAGCATTTAGAATGTGTGTCACTTTCTTGCTTGTTCATTTGTTTGTTTGTTTGTTTGCATCTGTGTCTTTCTTTATTAATTTTGTACATGCTTATTCATTTAAATGAATGGGATTGAGGGTTAGTTGAGTCATAGAGTTGAGTCAAGTCAGGGACTCAAATGGAGTCGAGTCATGGAGTCAAATAAAGTCAAGTGGTGTCAAGTGAAGTTGATTTATAGAGTCAATTTGAATTGTAAAGAGGAATCATGGATTTAAATAGAGTCCAGTGGTGTCTAAGGGAGTCGAGCCAGGAAGTCTAATGATGAAGTCTAATGAAGTTGAATAATGGAGTCAAGTGGAGATGATGCAAATTGGGCTGAGTGGAGTTGTGTCATGGAGTCGAATAGAGTTTAGTCATGAAGTCATAGAGTCATAGAATTGAGTGGACTCTAGTTATATAGTCCAATCATGGAGTATATTTAAGGCACTGAGTCAAGGCAGATTCACTGCTTAGAGTTGAGGCATAAAGTCAACACATAAAGTTGATGACAGAGTCACATCACAGAGTCAAGGTAAGAAGTCAACGCACAAAGTTAAGACAGAGTTTGGACAGTGTAAAGGCACCGAGTCAGAATTGAGGCACAAAGTTGAGACACAGAATCGAGGCACAGAGCCAAGACAAAGCTTCATTTTATGAACATAGTGCAATTAAAACAACAGTAGCTGACCCAAAAGAAAGAAAAAAAAGAAGCTTGAGTTAGAGTTGAGGGAAAGAGACGAGACACAGAGCTGAGACACAGATGCAATGCTCAGAGTCCAGTCACAAAGTCAAGACAAAGTTAAGGCACAGAGAGGTAATAACCCTGTCAAAGCATTTTAGACATTCAGAAATAAATGTCACAGACCATCAGCTTCATCAGAGCTCCATTACACATCCTTACAGATAGCCATCATCATCATCACACCTCACACAAATAGGCCTTTAAAACACAATGATCCTCTCTCAGGTCGCGCTCCACTCGTCTATCACTCACTCCACACCTGATTAGACGAGTGGAAGTCATTTAGCGTCGTCACTTTTACACTGCTAATGCTAATGCCGTCTCTGACACCCTGATGGTGATTAAATGTGAGACCTGGGAAGATAAATGGGCAGTGTGTATGTGTGTGTGTGTGTGTGTGTGTGAGAGAGTGTGTGTGTGTTATCCTGTAGTTATTCCTTTCAAATATTTATTTCTTTTTATTTGCAAGTTATTTGTGTAAAAGCAGCTGTTTCATTTAATATCCTATCTCTGGGAAAAAAAAAATGAGACAACTGCAATTTACTCCAGAAAACCTCTGGAATGTCTTGAAGAGGAAGATGGATGGTCACAAACCATCCAACAAAGCTGAGTTGTTTTTGCAAAAATGACCAAATACTGATTTCTTAATGTTATTTAGATAAAGCATTAAAACAATTTGTTTACGTTATTAATTTGAGTTATTAAAGCTCTGCAAATACTGCATGATCATTTCCTTTAAATATATACTCTAAATGAATTTAGGAGAAATATTGTCAGCAGTTCATAAAAAATAAAACAAAACTGTATCTCACCAATATTATTAACTGCCCTGGAAACTTCTGGGCCACATCCTGACTGATGGCGCAGCCCATTCCTGCATAATCAACGATTGGAATTTGTCAGAATTTGTGAGGTTGTTTTTTTTGTCCATCCGCCTCTTGAGGATTGACCACAAGTTCTCAATGGGATTAAAGTCTGATGAGTTTCCTGGTCATGGGCCCAAAATTTTTATGTTTTGTTCCCTGAGTAATTTACCATGTTTGGCAAGGGGAAAAGGCATTGTTCATCACCAAACTGTTCTTGGATGGTTGGGAGAAGTTGCTTTCAGAGGATGTTTTCGTACCATTTTTTATTTATGGCTGTGTCCTTAGGCAAAGTGAGTGAGCTCTCTTTGTTCTCCAGACAAGCTTTATTTCCGGATGCCAAACCAGTCCCAGTCCTCAGCGGTCCAATTCCTGTACCTTTTGTAGAATATCAGTCTGTCCCTAATGTTTTTTCCTGGAGAGAAGGCGCTTCTTTACTGCCCCTCTTGAAATGTAAGGTAAGCGCTACCATCAGTCCTGGGTCATGCCAGCATGACTCTTGAATAAACTTAATGTAATTTTCAATAAAAGCCTTTGACACTTATGAAATACTTGTAATTATACTTTAGTATACCATAGTAACATCTGTCAAAAAGATTTAAAACACTGGAGCAGCAGACATTGAGAAAAGTAATATTTGTGTCATTCTCAAAACCTTTAGCCATGGCTGTGGATATACCAATGTATGTTTTAAAATAGACAAATAAATAAATATATTTAGAAAGTTTTTTATCTTTAATCTATATTTGATTTTATTTAAATTCATATTTTTAGCTACAGAACATGACTGACCTCAGACTTTCATATTTTTTATTCAGTTATTTTAGTTATTAATTGATTTAATATTTAATAAATGGTTTCTATTATTTTATCCAGACATTATCCCCTGCCCTCCTGTTCCTTCAGTTTCCCTGTTTGTCTGATGCTGTGTGTGAAACAGATGTCTGTACTGTGAGACAGATGGCTTTCCTGTGTGAGACAGACGGCTGTGCTGTGTGTGAGACAGACGTCTGTGTGTGAGACAGACACCTATGATGTGTGTGAGACAGACATCTGTGTGTGAGACAGATGCCTGTGATATGTGTGAGACAGATGCCTGTGATATATGTGAGACAGACAACTGTGATGTTTGTGAGACAGACGACTGTGATGTGTGTGAGACAGACGACTGTGATGTGTGTGAGACAGATGCCTGTGATATGTGTGAGACAGATGCCTGTGATATATGTGAGACAGACAACTGTGATGTTTGTGAGACAGACGACTGTGATGTGTGTGAGACAGACGACTGTGATGTGTGTGAGACAGATGGCTGTGATGTTTGTGAGACAGATGGCTGTGATGTGTGTGAGACAGATGGCTGTGATGTGTTTGAGACTGGTAGCTGTGATGTGTGTGAGACGGATGAATGTTTGGAAGACAAATGGCTGTGTTGTGTATGAAACAGATGGCTGTGTTGTGTGTGAGACAGATGGCTGTGTGTAAAGGAGATGGCTGTATTATGAGACAGATGGCTGTTGTGTGTAAGACAGACATCTGTTTGTGAACCAGACCGATGTGCTGTGTGTGAGACAGACAGCTGTGTGTGAGACAGAAGATTGTGATGTGTGTGAAACAGATTGCAATGTGTGAGACAGACGGCTGTGGTGTGTGTGAGACAGATGGGTGTGGTGTGTGTGAGACAAACATCTGTGTGCGACAGACTGCTGTGTCTATGCGACAAATGGCTGTGTGAAACAGACTGCTGTACTATGAGACAGAGCGTTGTCCTGTGTGAGACAGACGGCTGTGCTGTGTGTGAGACAGATTGCTGTGTTTGAGACAGGCACCTGTGTGTGAGACAGACGACTGTGATGTTTGTGAGACAGATGGCTGTGATGTTTGTGAGACTGGTGGCAGTGCTGTGTGTGAGACGGACGAATGTTTGGAAGACAAATGGCTGTGTTGTGTATGAAACAGATGGCTGTGTGTAAAGGAGATGGCTGTATTATGAGACAGAGGGCTGTTGTGTGTAAGACAGACACCTGTTTGTGAACCAGACAGATGTGCTGTGTGTGAGACAGACAGCTGTGTGTGAGACAGAAGGCTGTGATGTGTGTGAAACAGATTGCAATGTGTGAGACAGACGGCTGTGGTGTGTGTGAGACAGACGGGTGTGGTGTGTGTGAGACAAACATCTGTGTGACAGACTGCTGTGTCTATGTGACAAACGGCTGTGTGAAACAGACTGCTGTACTATGAGACAGAGCGTTGTCCTGTGTAAAACTGTGTGTAGGACAGATAGCTGCAAGTGAGACAAAAGGCTGTGATGTGTGTGAGACAGACAGCTGTGCTGTTTGTGAGACAGACGGCTGTGCTGTGTGTGAGACAGATTGCTGTGTTTGAGACAGGAATCTGTGTATGAGACAGACAGCTGTGCTGTTTGTGAGACAGACGGCTGTGCTGTGTGTGAGAAAGATTGCTGTGTTTGAGACAGGCACCTGTGTGTGAGACAGACGGCGGT
>JAQMYJ010000039.1:6143475-6166862 GCA_030014305.1 Clarias laeviceps | reverse complement strand
GCTGTGTGTGAGACAGGAGGCTGTACTGTATGTAAGACTGATGGCTGTGTGTAAGACAGATGCTCTGATGTGTGTGAAACAGATGGCTGTGCTGTTTGTGAGACAGACGGCTGTGCTGTGTGTGAGACAGACGACTGTGCTGTGTGTGAGACAGATTGTTGTGTTTGAGACAGGCACCTCTGTGTGAGACAGACGGCTGTGCTGTGTGTGAGACAGGAGGCTGTACTGTATGTAAGACTGATGGCTGTGTGTAAGACAGATGCTCTGATGTGTGTGAGACAGATGGCTGTGTCTGTCTGTCTGCCCCCATCCCTCTCTGTTACCTACAGAAATGTAGATCATGCATAACGTTACATAAATTCAACACATATAACGGAGGATCATAGTATTCAGGGTGTGTGTGCAGGTCAGTCTGTGTGTGTGTGTGTGTGTGTGTGTCTCAGGCTCTCACACACTGATACGCACTGGTAGCATCATCTGTTAGTCTGCCAAAGTTTGATATTCAGTGTGTGATTGTTTTCAGTAAAGGTGTTTCTGAGGTCTTGATCTTCCTGGCAGTAGAGGATGAAGTGCAAGTCCGTCTCGACCTCCCCGCTGGCGCACTGACGATGCTTCTCCTGTGTCCAGGTTCTCCAGGTTCTGGCCTGCATTCGCTGAGGTGTGTACTGAGCCCAAAACCCACATCCTTACGGTGCAACGGGAGGAAGGATGCTCCTCTCGCTCAAGATTCAAACGTGCTATCTCTCTCTCTCTCTCTCTCTCTCTCTCTCTTTATCTCTCTCTCTCAATTTTTCAATTCAATTCAAAGGTGCTTCATTGGCATTACAAATATTTACATTCATATTGCCACAAAAAAAAACCAGAATACTATAGAAAGAGTAAGAATTTTAAAAAATGCATAAAAAAATAAGAGTACAGACATTTAGCCAAAGATAAAGTGACTCTCATGAACATTCTCTCTCTCTCTCTCTCTCTCTCTTTCTCTCTCTCCAGTCAGTGACAGCGCTCTGTCTCTCAGCTCCACTCGGCTGACACTCAGCTGTCAGGAGGCTGTTTCTCAAAACGGCACTAACACGCTGTACAGCTTCACCCAATTAACTCACTCTCACTGCACACACAGCTACGCGCTCAGGACAGGTGCAGCACCTCTCTGTCTCTCTCTCTCCCTCTCTCCCTCTCTCTCTCTCTCTCTCTCTGCATTTCCACACAACAATGGTCTGATAAGACCCTCAACATGGCCTTCGGTTGGCGTTTTGTAATTCACGCTGGAGCAGAAGCGGGGTATTGCTGTAAGCCGCCTCAGTATGTGTGTGTCACAAGTGCACCGCCGTTATCAGGGGAGGCGTGGCATGTAAACACAACAGCGACATATAACCTCTTCTTCTTTGTCTTTCGGCTGTTCCACACGTGTGAGAAAAACCACAAACAGCTCTGTGTTCAGGTGCTTCATGCATGTTTACATCACTGGCCAATCAGAGCGCTTTACTCGGAGGGGTGGAGCTCAAAGGTCCCACTCGCTTCCCAATCCACACTGATTCATTTCCTCTCGTTCTTGCATTATTGGCAGCATCACAGGCTGCGTGAGACGCACTAGTCCATCTTTCCCCTAACTTTATATTTTCTCTCTCCCTTTTAGCAGCTTTCTGTTCATTCACTAATAAATATGAAAGTGTAATAGTTAACAAGGTGCTGTGGTCTCTTATCTTATCTGTCTGTCTCTCTGTATCTGTCTGTCTCTCTGTAATTGTCTGTCTGATTGTGGTGACATGAAGTAATTGGTCTTAAACAGAATCATCTCCCAATGAAAATGAAAGAGTGTGTGTGTTGTTGTTATTTGTGTATGTGTGTGAGAGAGAGAGAGAGAGAAAGAGAGTGTGTGTGTGTGTGTGTGTTCTCTCTATTAGAGATTCAGTAAGTCTGAGACACACAGTGCGGACAGGCGGAGTGTGTTTGACCCCCGACAGTGCAGCAAGACTGTGCAAGACTGTGTGTGTGTGTGTGTGTGTTGAAGCGTGTCAGAGCGCTTCAGAGGCTCGGCCATGTTTCCTCTCGCTCTGTCCTTCCTATTTTCTCCCTAGCGTCCGGTCGAGCTTCCAAACACATCCGCCTTAATAAGACTGACTCGGAGCGCGCAGCTCTCTCAGCTACCCGAGTGTGACAGCACGTCAAAACGCTTCCACTACTGCCTGTCTGCTGTGTGTGTGTGTTTGTGTGTGTGAAGGCTGCAACAATACAATCAATTTTAAGTATGATAATCATAAATAAATAAATAACGGATATCACCGCTTCCACTACGTCACGTTTTCTTCTCGTAGGAATCATGTTTATTTAAGCAGCCTCTATTGGAAACCTCTCTCTCTCTCTCTCTCTCTCTCTATTAGCACTGATTCATATGACCTCACACCCCTAGGCCACACTCACTTAACCACTGTATGTAAGTGATACTGAGTGAAAGTTTATGATTACATTTAATACCTTTCCTATTCCTAATGTTCCAATTCTCACCTACATTATAGCAGCTATAAACTCACTCGCTAATAAGGTTCATTTAACTTGGCTTGTCACGTTACCGAGCCATTCATTAGCTACTTGCAAAAATGAACACCTACTGTAGATGGCGTTATAGACCATGTGACTTATAAAACACTTTAAGCTTCGCCTCCTGTGAGCTGTAAGTTAATTCGTTAAATGTTCAGTGTGTCAGGAATGATCAGTATACTAAGTGCTGCTGGACCAATCAAATTAAATTTAATCGGAAATTAATTAATGAAACATGGTGAAGACATGAGAACGCGAGGATGGACTTGAACAAGTCGGTCGCGTGTAGTACAAAAACGCTTGTGCCTAGATCGACGGTCAGAACTTAACCCAAGGGGTGACTTCTCACCTTGTTTCTGATGTGTCTCTCCATCCCTCTACTGCCACCTAGAGATCAGATTCACACTCACGTCATCTTTTTATCATGTCAAATGTGGAATTTAATTGCAGACTCTCTTTCTCTCTCTTGCTGTTTGTCTTTCATGCCATCTTTTTTTTTCTTCAGCAATCTTACTCGCTCTTTCATCTCCCGTCTTTATTTCATGAGAATGGGATAAACAGACAGACTTTCCCTTGCTATCTTTCTCTCTACTGTATTTCTTTCTGTCAGTCTGTTTCTCTGTATTTCTTAATTCAACTCAATTAAATTAAATTTCTCCATTATTCTCTCTTTCTCCCTTTTTCTCTCTCTCTCTCTGTATTTTGCTCTCAATTCATTTTGATTTATTTCCATTTCTTTCTCTACATGTTTTTATCACTCCTGCTTTCTCTCTCACAATCTGTTTCTCTCTCTCTCATTAACTCGTTCTCTCTCTATTTTACTTTTTCTCTCTATTTGATTCAATTCATTGTCTCTCTCCTGTCCTCTTTTATTGTCTGATATTCTGTCTCTTTTTTCTACCCATCTTTCTCCATTTCTATCTCCCCTCCTCTCTTTCTCCCAGTAGTTGTCTCTCTTCCTGTCTCTCTTCATCTCTCTTGCTCTCTCTCTCATTCCCTGTGTCTCTTCCTGTCTTTCTCCTCATCTCTCTCTATCTCCATGTTTTTTTCCTGTCTCTCTCATTCTTCATAACTTTGTCTCCAACATTCTCTCTCCCCATATCTCTCCTTCTCTCCCTGTCTTTTCTTTCTTTCTTTCTTTCTTTCTTTCTTTCTCGCCTCTCCTTCTCTCTTTCCCAGTCTCTTTCTCTCTGTCCCTCTCTCTTCCTGTCTCTCTCTCCCCAGTCATTACATTTTAGTGAAAGTAACATTGACACATGTTTCCTCAACAATCAGAACGCTGCAGCTCTGATTTCAGGAATCTGGATGCTATTAAGCTATAATCAAACGAGAAGGACAATCAGTCCACGCAAACAGCGCCACCAGGGTTTAATAACCTATTCCCCCATGGAATCTGCAGCCTCAGGGAGAACCACGTCCTCCATCAGACTACCTCTCTCTCTCTTTATCTCTCTCCCTCTCTTTCCCAATAATACCCCACACATCTGTCAGCCCCCTTGGCAGCCCAAACTTCTGCCCCATCGATCGCAGTTATTGACCACGGAGTAGCCGCGGCTTCATAAACTGTATTGTGGTGTGAAGGAATCAGAACAAATGCCCATGGAGACCATCTCCTCCTTCACCAGCTTCAAAACGCACACACACACACAAACAGACAAAATTAAAACCCTGTAAATCTACTGCTCATTTTCTCCACTGCAGCATACTCTGAGTGAACAAACATGCTGAAAAGCACATTTTAAACAAAAATGTAAATAAGTAAACAAAACAGTAACGGTGATAACGAAGAGTGCCATTACAACCCCACAAGAACAATGGGCTCTAGATCATGTCTGGTTCCTTGTCAGTCTTATCATTCGCATTTGTTCTAATATTAATGCTTCCTAAAAAACATAATAGGGTTCTACATAAAACCAAGAAGGGAACCAGTTCAAGATATGCATCTCCTTATTGCTCCACACACTTTCAAAATGTTCCATTATACGTTCTTTTGGACGATCTTACCTCACTAAAGTGGTTCAGCTTGGATCCTTAGCTGAAACGAAAACAAGAGCTCTGATTATTGCTTTTCTTTGAACATAGAACCTTCAAGTGGCTTCATTTTACTTCTGCACCCTCATTGCTTTACACTTTTTTTCAATAGTTCTGCATCTCCTTATTTGTTTTAAAGTACTAACCTGCCAAAAAAACATTCTGCCCTTCTTGTTCACTAAACCAGGGTTCCGCATAAAGTGTTTAATAAGGTTTCCTTAATGCATAACAGACTATCTACTTATTGTTCCACACTCTTAACTGGGAGTTCCTTGATGGTTCTTTTGGAGATGAACGAAAAGAATTATTATTTGGAACGTTTGATAACAGAGGTAGGCTTTGTAATTCTCTCTATAGAACTACTAATGAAGTTCCCCAGACAGGAACCTTTTGAACTTCCTCTAAAGGGTTCTCTGGAATATACCTTCTTAAAGAGTTTTGCTTAGAACCCATGACTCGGTATTTAGTTCTCCGTAGAACTTTCAAAGAAAAAACATAATGGCTCTTTTGAAGATTAAATGATCTTACCCAATAAAACGTTCTATGCTAAACCTTTACTAAAGCTTTGCATCTCTTCATTCCTCCATATAATCAACAAAAAGAGTTCCTTAATGCTTAGTACCTCCCAAAGGCTCTTCTGTTTTGAATATTCAATGGAAGAGAAACCTCGTATCAAGTTTCACATAGATCCTTCAAGAGGATTTTTCCAAATGTGAACAGTTTTTTAGAAAATTAACAGTTGTTTATGGAGGTTCACTGTTTGTAGGGTTCTACATTGAACCTTTAATGGTTTCTCCAGAATGGAATCAACCCACGTTTTCATTCTTCCAAAGTTACACAGAAAAAAAATCAGAAAAAGATTCCATGGTGAAGCCTTCCTGAGAGAGCAAAACTGTGTACGGTACTATATAAGGCCTTTAAGAGAACAATCTTTAGGTCTTCTACATCTTGTCATTTCTTATTTCAGTTTCTTACAAGTTCTTTCAAAGATGAAGTGCTCTTACCTCCCAAAAAGGTTCATAAATGGATCATTATCCGAGAGAGAATTGATTTGTAGGCTCCTTTATGGAATCTAGAAAAAGGTGGGAAAAAGTAAATAAGAAAATGGGTTAATTCCTTGTGTGTTCTTTGGAAGATTGAGTAATCTTATTTTTCTCTTTGTAAATGTTTGTGTTGTAATGGTCTACACTTTGACTTTCATTTATTTCCTTGCAGAATATTACCTTTAGCTACTGTATAGAATTAATAAAAAATTATAATCAAACTTTAATCAATAGATTTTTTAAATTGCTACAGTAATAAAAAAATATTATTCATTAAAAAATACCTGCTAATTAACATTAAATATAAATTAAATGCTAAAAAACATAAAAGAAAAAAATAAACATTTAAAAAGTTAAATTTAAAAATTACATGCTAATAAACCTAAGAAAAAAATGAATATTAAAAAGCAAACAGAAATTTAATGTTAATAAATGTAAAATCATAAAATAAAAGCAAAAATGTAACCAAAAAAAAAATCAAAAGCTAATAAACAAAAGAGAAAATAATTAATAGTTAATGCAAATGAAATGTCAATATATGAAAAATTACAACATAAATGCTCATGAATTTTAATTAAAAATTCAAATACTAATGAACATTAATGCTAATGAACTGAAAATCAAAAATCAAATGGTATTAAATGCTAATAAACAAAGGAATAAAAGAAATATTAGTGAACATAAATATACAAATAAGGCTAATACATCTGAAATGATATATGTGAAATAGTTCCTCATAAACTTAAATAAAACTAATTAAATTGCTAATTAACATACTGTTAAGTTAATTAAACACTAATAAACAGAAAACTTTAATGTTAACAATCTAAAATTTGGAAGGATAAAATAAATATCAACTTATAAAAATGTAAAAAGAATTAAAGCTAATATATGTAAAATTATAAAATGAATGCTAACAAACTTAAATAAAGTCTAACTAGCATAACATTGGAAAAGAAATGCAAATAAACTTACATTTAAACCCTAAAAGGACAATAAAAATGTTTGAGAATTATGCTAATTACCTAACATTTATAATCGGAATGCTACATAAGTTATATTTTAAAGACTAGGATGTTTATGAAGCCCACGTCCATGTTACATAAACAGACATGTTCTGCTGTGTGTTGTGTCTCAGTTGCGATTGTTATGAAGATGTTGTGGATGTAAATATCAGCTGCACACACACTTGTTGTTAGTGTGTGTGTGTGTTTGTGTGTGTGTGTGTGTGTATGTATATATATCTCCACAGTGCTGGTGTTCTGCCATGTGAACTCACAGTCCAGGCCATAATGCTCCCTTTAGGCCGACTGAGAAGAGAAGCGAGACGCAGAACTCTGACGCACAGCCGCTTGCAGCACCGTAGAGTGGTTTAAGAATTAATGTGCGAGCCTTGCAGGATTAAACAGGGTTACAGTCAGAGCCGAGACCATCCAGAACCAGCAGGGGGGCTTTTTTCGGCTCTGCTCCCATCTCCGAGGATGCTGCAGGCTTCCTTCTCAGGCAAGTGTACACACACTGTTTTGTTCTACTGTTCTCGCCTTTGTGTTTTTGCTTTTGTTTTTTCAGTTGTTTTGGGGCCGTGGAGGGAAACGGGGCCTCGTAAGCCGGTTTGTCATTTAAATTGTATGAAACTGCTGAAGACGAGCAGCAGGGCTGCAGATGGGCCCGAGCTCATTCTGCATTCACTGCCCTCGAGCTGCACGCATGAAGCTCCACCACTACTGGGCTGGTTCTTTCTCACTCACACACTTACACTCACTCACACACACTTACACACTCACACACACACACACACACACATACACACACACACACCGAGGGTCAGATACACCACTTTAACCATTACACTTTTCATGCTATTCAGAGATACCTTTATTTATTATTTCATATCCACATATAAAATCTTTATTTTTTAAATAAATTTAGCTCAATACACAACTACTGGAGTTCCTCAGGGGTGTATTTCTCTCTCTCTCTCTCTCTCTCTCTCTCTCTCTCTCTCTGTTATATTTTCTCATAACATTCTCATATTTTATGTTGTTGAAAACAATTTAGTTCCCTTTCTCACTTACATTATAGCATCTATAAACACTGATTCCCTCATCAACTTTTCTTTTTTTTTTTTTTTAAATCACTAAATCGTAATTCATGTCCTTAAGATGTTGGGTTTTACATAGCATATTTAAGAGGACTCCATCTTTATATCTCCACCTTTCTCATATCTATAACTCTATTCATTAAAATTGGTTCCTTATGGGTTCTTTGGAAGATTAAGTGTTCTTACAGTACATAAGCTAAAGATTAATGTTCTTTAGGGGTCTTTACAGAACCTTTAAGAGGATCCATTTCTCAATTGCACCACAAAAAAAATGGTTTATTAGGTCAACCCTCCTTACATGAATGATAATAACATGTAATAAGATTTGCAAAAGTCCCTGTGATCTAATTCCATTGCTGTAGGTCCTCAGAATCACAGTGGAGGGTTATGCTGTTACAGACCTGAAACGTCTGGGGAATCCTCTGCTCAAGTAATGTCTGGAGCGCCTTCGTGACTGGCGACTAGCAGAAAAACTTACACAGTGATCATTGAAGAAAGATCATAACCTGAAACCCAAAACAAAGGACAATATAGAAAAGGAACGAAGAAAAAAAAGCCCCTCATGAAAAGCTGCTGCCAAAAAACACAATGTAGCCATAACTGGAAAGAGAAATGCACTGAGTTCCAGCACAATGTGTTCAGGAAATCAGTGATAACCAATGAGCCCTAGACATCTGCTGTAAAACCCTGTTTCAATTTAAACAAAAAGAAATGTCTGTAGATCTCTTAGCACCCTTGTTATGATTACTGGGCATGAAATCGTCATTACCTCGGCTGTCTTTACTGTCATTGGCTTTACCCTAAAGGCATTAGAATTACAATTACAGTCCTTGGTGCTGGCATTACTGTTATTGGTATAACTGTCATTACTGTCATTACCCTCAAATGTCACTGGACTTAACCCCATTGGCATTACCTTCATTGTCATACTGTTATTGACATTGTCATTCCAATTATTGTCATTAACATTACAGTTATGGGCATTATCATTACCTTCCCTGGCTTTTCCATTTCAGTTATTGGCATAAACCTTTACCATCATTGGCATTACCATCATTGGTATTACACTCATTGGCATTGAAGTTATTGGCATTACCTTCATTGGCATTACATTCATTGGCATTACATTCATTGGCATTGGCATGGCAATTATTGGCATTACACTCATTGGCATTACATTTACGGGCATTGGCATGACAGTTATTTCTGTTACCATTACAAACATTTGTATTTACTTCTTTGGCATAATCATTGGAATTACCATCATTAACATTATTGGCATTTAAATCATTACCAATGATATAGTGCAGACTATACTTTATTATTATTATTATTATTATTATTATTATTATTTTTGTTGTTATTGTTGTTGTTAATGTTATTATTATTGTTGTTGTTGTTGTTGTTGTCGATGTTAGCTTCAATTATTAATTACATTTTTTCCCAATAACAGTTTAGCAAGATGAAGATAAAGCTCTAAGATGTTGGGAGGTTCTGTTTCAGATTTTTACCTAAATTGGAAAAAAATACTAAAAACTATTTTTCCAGCACAATCCCTTAAGTCTCAGTTTCTCTAAAGAATGTGAGCAGTTTTTTTGAGTTATTTTTTTTTTACTTTTTTTTTTTTTTTTTAACTTCCATGAAAGAGATGACACTCGTGAAAAACGAGAGGAGATATGGGGTTTATTCAGAGGCTTTGTTGGTTTTATATTTTTATTCTCTTAGGATGGTTTGTATTGGTTTACATAGAGAATATCAACTACTCATTATTTAAGAACAACAGTCCTAGTTGTCTTGCTCCTTGAGCATAGGGACATTGGGACTAAATATGGCTAAGCGGTGACCAGCTTTAATAATTACATCCACTTGCAGAAAAAACCAGTGTCCGAGACGTGCTGTAACACCTCATAATTCTCCTTTACTGAAAGAATTTTTTAAACTCGACAGCAATGGAAATGCCAGCAGGAGCGGTGAATCATGTTCAGGCCTGCTGTGTGTCAGTGCTGTCATTATAGACACAGAGAAATGAGCTACAGCAGGGAATTATTAGAAGAACGTAATGTCACTATGTTGATGACTCGGCATTGAGGCTTCATGTCTTTTCCACATCGTTGAGGTTTTGCGAACTCTCAAGAATTTTATGGCGCAGTCCTGGGAAGTCTTGTGGTTTTTTTTCTCCTGTTGCTGGACATGGTAATGTCTCACAATGTGTGTGTGTGTGTGTGTGTGTGTGTGTGTGTGTGTGTGTGTGTGTGTGTGTGTGTGTGTGTGTCAACTTAACATCTTTTCTTTGGCTGCTCAGTGATAATATTTCAGCTCCATGTCGCCGTCATGCTAAAGTAGGGCCTCCAAACAGTGTACTCCTGAGAGGAAGAGCCGGCTAAATGAAGTTCCTGCTGTAATTCCACACCATGCAGGAGACTTTCGGGTAAAACTGTTAGGTTGTGGCTTAAAAATGCATGTGTGTGGTCCAAATGAAAAAGAAAAAGTCCCTGAACATCGAGACACAACCTAAAAACCATCACAGAGAGGCTCAGGTTAAAGCAACTAAGAGAACACATGCTATGTTTAAGAAATGTAAATGCCTATTGAAATCGAGCTACAAGGCTAATGTTGTTAATAACTAATGAGCGCTTATTGATACCAGTTTGACATCATGCAAATAACATAAGAGATAGCACAACACTATTTAAACATGAGACTTATACCATTTTTCTGTGCCATTTATTAAATAATCATAACTTTTTAGAAAGTATATTTACTCATTAATCTATCCCAGGCAAAATGTTACATTTTACAATAGTGCCTGACAGCATTCGACTGTTACATTAGGAACAGGTTTGGATTTCTTAGCATAGAATTAACAAAATTTAAAAAATACACACTGTAGCTAGCTAATCCATTAATAATCCCAAATGTTGAATTTACTTTTTTTGTATATGTTTAAATAAATTTGTACCATTGTAGTTTTTATTTATTTAATAGGCAATTTTTATTTAATTAGTAAACACACAGAAACCATACTACCAAAAAAGACAAGAAAAGCAGAGAACCGATTCAAAGGAGCAGACTAAACACAGCAATTACAAAAAACACTCCAAAATATAAACACCCAAGAGACCCTGATTTCCATATGCCTTAAAAACACAAGTGCAGAAGTATAACTATAGAGCGTCTGTGAATCAGGAAGTGACTATACACAGGTGAGCCACTGTAGTTAAACAGGAATTGGCTAGTAAGGTATCTACGTAGTGATTGTGATCTCTAGTGATCAGTGAGACACGATAACAGGATTACCAACAAACGATGGATATTACACCTAAGGCTGCATTCACACTACCAACCTGAAGTGACTTAAATCTGGTTTTTGACCTTGATGTGACACAGATTTAAAAAAAAAATATTGTTATTATGTAAGGGCTGTATGAACGCACAAATCAAATGTATTTCAGATCAGATCTGAGTCATTTTCGTATGTAGTCCTAGATCGGCTACATATCCAATATGTGGTCATGTGACTTGAATGAGAACGGGCAAATCAGAAATTCACTTGACTTTGTGCCTCTGTGCACGTGTATGGCTCTGATCTCATCAGTCAGTGCTGGCAGCACAGGGATTTCATAGCAATGCTAGCAACAGCTGCTAAAACGGCTAAAGCGAGACGTCTGGCTTTCTTCATTCTTCTGGACATCAACAAATACAGCCTATACTAACTGCTCGCTGCCCTCCACAGCAACACCCCAAGCAGATTTAGCTAAAACCTCATCCTTTGGTTGAAATAAATGAGTGCTCACACAAATATGATGTTTTTTTAATAAAGGAGGATTTACACTTGTGCTAACTGATCTTATCTATTACTATCCTTAACTTAATAGCTACATTAGGGTTAGTGGAAAAGTAAAAGAGCAGACTGCTCCGAACACATCCCAGGTAATGGACTACATTTAGAGTCAACAGGACTCCATGGACATTCCACTTGCGGCCTCACAGTTCCTTTAAAAAGAGGGGGCAAACTGTCACCTCTGAATCTGGAAGTGGAGCACCACTACATCACCGAGACGAAAGAGCAAAAGAACCAATAAGGCAAAAGAGCAGTCCAACAAATCAGCATTTTTTTAAAGCCGCTTGTCACCTCGTAATGTCCTCAGCAGGACAAAGTGCTGACCTCGGGGAAAGCAGAGACGACTTCCAGAAATTCCCCCGCTGTCCTGACGTATTTCTGCCCCATTCCAAACGAAACACATATAAATCTGTCTGCACACAATTCTCCAAAACCTCACACACTCTAGAGACACACATACACACACATGTCCCTACAGCCCCTAAACACGACAGCCTGCTGCTTGACTATGACTCATTAGCCCCCTGTTCTGGTTAGGTCAACATTTTACTAAAAGTGTAACAATTGTAAAAGTCTAAAAATATAGATTTTAACATTATTATTATCTTGGCTCAAGCCTGAAGAGGGATTTTAACACTCTATTTCCATCACTAAGGGGATTTTATAGTAAATGTTACAGCTATGTTGGTAGAAAATCTGAGAAAAAGAAGGGGAACAGACAGACTGGAACATTTCAAAGTAGCAAAAAACGACATACAGCTAAAAGAAATTGAGTTAAGTGTAGTGAAAATGTTCTGCGTTTTTTTTTTTTTTTTGGAGTTATAGTGCTAACCGTAGATAGCATGTAATGCACATGAGCGACACCTCTGTATTTATTTTCTTGGTTCAGACAACAATGTTAATTTGTCTGTAAGTGTATTTTTTTAATATATATATTATTGGGTAAAAGTGCAGGGATGGTGTACAGTGTATTTACACAATAAAGTATAAAGTGTGCATCAGATGGAGTCTAGGAGGCAACTCTAGAGTAGCCCCCTAAACCTAATCACTAAAGGAAACATTCCTATTGTTCAAAATTAATGTCACAGTTACTCAGTTAAGTATTGTTTATTCAGAAATGTAAAAATAATATTTAAAATATCAAAGTTACAATACAGTTTATTACACAGTTATATTTATTATAAATTATGCAATATAAGCAGAATTCATAACATTTAAAATCAATGCCAAAAAACAAAAGAAACCAAACCCTGTTCTGCAATGTCCATGATTGAGAAAAAATACTACAAAATATAATATACCTTTATGCCACATTGTAAAGCTGTACACATTTGCAAAGCAATACAAAATTTCATAGTCACAACACTAGATAATATGTGTTACAACAACTTTACATCCAACTACAAACATCACAACACAACTTACTGTAACTACAATTTCTTGAACTTTACAACATATGACAATCTTTTCAACTTTATAACATATTACAATCTTTTCACCGTGAAAAAATACTACAGTACAAAGCTTTACAGTTTTACAACATAAAAGAACATTATACAACTACAGCAAAATAGAAAACTTTAAAACAAAGTGCTAGGCTTTACCACATTCTTCTAATGCAATCCATTCTACAAACAAAACAACAAATTTACAACATAATATAACGATTCTACTACATAATACAAAGCTTAGGGCCAAAGCTTAGTAACAATTTAGAACACAAAGCACAACATAATACTATTTATTTTTTGTATAACACATTGTTAACTTTTGCAACATAATTCAAAACATCACATCATAAAATACAAAATTATTTTATTTTACAACATACAACTACAATTTTTGTTGTAAAATTTGCAATATAAAACAGAATAAAAACCACTGAAACAGGATTTCACAACTTTACACCAAATTTGCAAATGAAAAAAACAAATAATTCTACTACATAATACAAAGCTTAAGGACAAACCTTTGCAACTTTGCAACATAAAGCATAACATAACTAACATAACTTTTACTAAAAATCGTAAAAAAAAATTTTTTTTAAAACTCAGGGGGGTCAGGGATAGCTCAGTGGTTAAGGCATCGGACTATGGTTTGGAAGATCTCAGGTTCAAATCCCACAATCACCAGGTTGCCACTGTGCAACTGCTCAGATGTATAACAAGAGAAAAATGTAAGTCGCTCTGGATAAGGGCATCTGCTAAATGCCTAAATGTATACAACTTATAATCTCACAACAAATTGTTGCAATTTTATACAAACTAAAAATTAACAAACAATAAAATACTGCAACAAAATTGTACACAATTTGTACAACATGTACAACCCTGTGCAAAATTTGTTAACATATACAGTAGCACCAAAACGTACATACAGCATAATAAACATTTGTATTTGTAAAATGTATGAAAAGTAATACATTTTCACATAATACACAATTGTGCTTGTAGAACAATATAAACTGCTGATATATTTTTGGTTAAAAAATATTTACTTTTTGGTTAAAATAAAGAACAGTGTATTTAAATTTCAGAAATAGCTACAACTGCAATTAGCATGTTTACATATTTACAATAATCTACATCTAATCTACTGTAGATGTGTTTTATATTTAAAAAGTGCTTTAGAACATGCTTAGAAGGTTGATTTATAGGTCATTCTATAGTACAAATGGTCCCTCTTGAGTTAAGATCATCATATTTATAAATGACAGTAAATCCGGATGTAGTTTATGGCAGATTTTTTTGGGGAAAAAATTCAAGTAATACAGATTGTCGTTGTTTGTTTGTTAAATTACATTAGTGTTGTAGCTCCAGTACAAAGCCAGAAATGCAAATATCAGACAGCAAACTGTCTTTAACTGTTTGACTACATTTCATGCTTTTTTGCCAAACATTTCCCTTAAGCTAAACTACCCTTCTGTGGGGCAGATGTGAGCTGTACATGTGGATTTATATGTTTAAACACTTTTGTCCGCAGTGTTTCTCCCCCGCGGGATGGCTGGGCTTCAGGAGCACAATAGCAGCAGCCAGCAGCAGGACTTCCTGAGCCAGAGGCAGGGTTTCGATGGCTGAACTATAATTATAACCTCCAGCACCGGGAGCACAATTTGAGTAGGAAGTCTGTCTGCGGCCCAGAAATTACCATCTTCTGCATTTTCATTAGGTGGGAAAGGTTCCTCGGGTTCTCCAAACTCACCACTGCTCGGTCTAAAGGTCTGTGTGCAGTGGAACAGGAACTGTTTTTATTTTCATCATTTATTAAATACTAATCTGAGCTTTTCTTCAGTCTCAGATGTATTATTGAAAAATACACAATATATCAGTGAGAGGCGCAGACTGCTTAGGTTTTTATTTACTAAATAAATTTTGATTTCAAGAGAAATGTTGACAATGTTGACCTTATAAAAGTTAATATTCATCACTGTGTCTTGTGATAGCAACAGTTGGCTTTTTATGGTATGTTGGAGAATGTTGGGGACAAATTGTGAATGTTAAAGCAAGATTCTCATTTCTTTCCATTAAAAAAACTAAACAATTTTGAAACTCTATAATTCTCTGTTTTTGTGTTTTTATGCAGGGTCAAATAGGCCATGCTTGGTAACCAACCAGTAGTAACTACAGATCAGAGTACTCAAAATAGTGACTGTGTGAAGCTAAAGTGGCATTTCATGAAAACACTCCTGGGTCAAGAGACAGCATTATATAGACATGTTGGTGTCAGACTCAGAATCCTGTACTTTAGAAAATGTGAAGAATCAGAACTAAAGGGGGATTGAGTTGTTTCGGTAGGGGTGAGGGCTGGGGTGTGTATGAAAGTGTGTATATTTATGAGCCCCAAGTAGCTCATTTCACATCTCATTGCTATGATTTGTGTTTTATTTACCGTCCTCGTGGCCTCTCGCTGCTCCTTGTGGTGTGTTTGTTTGTTTGGGTGAAAAGCATGGGTCTGAGCCTGCACCGCAACGAGCAAGGGAAAAAAGAGGGCAAAAAAGAAGAAAGGGTAAAAAAAGAGACAAAGCAAAAGAGGGAGAGAACTGGAGGTAAAGGGAATCAAAGACAAATGCGGATGCATAAAATAAAATGGGAAATAATGAAAACAATGTGAAAAAAATCTCCAAAAGGAAAGAGAGAAAGGAAGAAAGAAAGACAGAAAGAAAGAAAGATGGAAGTGGGACATACAGGGTGTAAGAAAGACATCTAAAGGAGTGAACGAGACAAAAAGCGGAGTGAGTGAGATACATGGAGGAGAGAGCGAGAAAGACAAGGAGACACGAAGGAGTAAGTGAGATACATGGTGGAGGGAGGGAGACACGTGAAGAAGAAAGTGATGGTGTGAGTGAGACACATAAAGTAATAATTGAAACACATGAGAAAGGTGGGGAGACAAATGAAAAAGAGATTAAAGTACACTGGGTGAGACATATGGATGAAAGTAAAACACATGGAGGAGTGAGTGAGACACATGGAGAAGTAAGTGAAAAAGATATGTGAGGGAGAGATGGAAACATGTGAAGGAATGAGTGAGACACCTGAGGGAGGGAGTGAGACAGGTAGGAATAAGTAAGACGCACTGGGGAGTGAGTGATACGTGGAGGAGAGTGTGAGATACACTGGGGAGTGAGTGAGACACATGGAGGAGTGAGTGAAAAAGACATGTGAGGGAGGGAGACACATGAAGTGGTGAGTGAGACACATGAGGGGAGGGGAGTGGGACACATGAAGGAATGAGTAAAACCCCCTGGGGAGTGAGTGAGGCACATGTAGAAGACAGTGAGACACAGAAGAGTAGGTGAGATCCCAGAAGAGTGAGATAAATGGAGTAGTCATCGAGACACCTGAGGAATGAGACGACAGCGTCAGCAGGGAGAGGAAAGAAAATTCCTTGGGCAGAATGTCAAAGCACACCCTGTCTTTTTTCCTCTACCTAAGAGACACATTAACATCTTGAGTCCAACATCCCGACTGCCACTCCTTACACACACACTCTCACACACACACACACACACACACACACACACACACACACACACACACACGGTCTTTGTTGTTGGGCCTCCAGGGTCGGTGCTGTGTCCCCTCACAGCCTCGCTTCGGTTTGGTCTCACGCCCAGTCCTGATTAAATCAAGCTGTTTTGCTAGAGTCAGAGTGGGAGGCCAACACACACACACACACACACACACACACACATATATATATACACATGCGCGCACAGCACATCAGTGACACACTGTTCCACTTGAGTCACTTACACACACACACACACACACACACACACTGGTCCTGTTCTACACACAGAGAGGGAAACTGAATCTCAACGCCGGAGAAAAACACATAAATCTAAATCAGACATGAGGACGTGAGGAAAAGTCCCGCCGTCTTCTTAACACATTCCGGCTCGGCTCGGCTGTAATGTCAGGAGAAAGGTCGGGACACGGGAAACCCCGAGCACGCTCCAAGGGAAAATGGCTCTGATGGTAACCTGCAGCACAGACACTATTTTACACACACACACACACACACACACACACACACACCTGAGAACTACACTCATATCCTGAAAGCTGGAACTAAACTAGAACAAGTTTTCCAAACCATAACAAAGAAGTGACGGATGGAGGAGAGGCGGGAAAAGTGATATAGAAGTAAAAAGAATGTGGAATAATTCCCTATCATCCTCTCTCTCTCTCTCTCTCTCTCTCTCTCATATTTTCTGTCTCCCTTTCTCAGTTTTTCATTCTCTTACTCTTCTTTACTATTTTACCTTTTCTCTCTCCCTCTCTCTCTCCCTCTCTCTTTCCCTCTCTTTCCCTCTCTCTCTCCCTCTCTCTCCCTCTTTCTGCCTCTTGCTCTCTATCAGTTTTTCATTCTCTCACTCTTCCTTACTATTTTACCTTTTCTCTCTCCCTCTCTCTCCCTCTCTCTCTCGCTCTCTCTCTCTTTCCCTCTCTCTCCCTCTTTCTCCGTCTTGCTCTTTCTCAGAAACTGAAAACTGAAAGAAGAGACAAACAGGGAGATAGGTGCAGGAGAGAGAAGTGTGTAAACTCACTGTCACAGGGGACTGTTTCCTGTTTCCTGCTTCCTGTTTCCTGTTTCCAGCTTCCTTTTTCCTTGCACAGACAGTTCTAAGGTGCACTTTCTCTGTATTATTACTTTATGGGATACACACACACACACACACACACACACACAGTGACAGTGTAGTCTAAATACAAATCTATTTTTGTGTTGTTGTATTCTTTTTTTTCTCTCCATTTTCCTTTTCTTTCTTTCTTTCTTTCTTCAGCTCTGTGCACATTCCATGTTACCTTTAGCAAAAGAAATAATAAATCTACACATAATTACTGTTATTACATTCAGTTATAATGACTCTCAGAACTGTTAAACATTTACATTCACACACACAGAGAGAGAGAGAGAGAGAGAGAGAGGACACACATACTAATGTATGCTACATACACACATGCTAATTATAATGGATATATGTTACACTCATTACAACTCAGAAATCTTAAACCACACACATACACACACACACAGCCTGTTTCTTGGCCTACATGGTCCCTCAGTGTGGGCATTTGAGTTAACAGATCCAGTCAACGAGTATGTGTGTGTGTGTGTGTGTGTGTGAGTGTATACGTGAGAGAGAGAAAGTGTGTGTGTGATCCAAACCAATGTGCTTCTGATTAAGTTGCCTAATTACAGCTGTAAAAACAATTTTGCTCTAAGCCTCAGAATTGCAGCATGTGTCAGAGACGATTATCCAGCTCTGGATGGTGGCCATTGTTATGTAGCGGCTCCCTCCTCTGTTCCCTTCCAAGTGCACTTCCTGATATCCTATTCCAAATATCCTAGCCGCAGACCCTTTTTGTCTGCTTTGTCTGACTCTTTTAAACTACCCCAGAACTACTCCAGCTTTTAGTCTGAAGACCAGACATTTTCCTGCTTTTCACTTTGTTGCCTTCCTCCTGACCATTTCATCTTCATTTAGGCCCATTTCTGTGGTGTTTAGTCCATTTTCTGCTTCCTTGAGAGAATTTCCTCAGCCTCTTAGGCCCTTTCCTACTGTCCTTAAAAACTTTTCAGTCTTTCCAGTCTTTTATTCCTTTCCCCAAACCCTTTCCTGCCTTGTATCCCACTTCCCTTTGACCCTTTGCTGTGCACATTAAACCCTTTTCTGCTTCTTTCAGGTGTGTCACTCCTTCCCACACAGCACCTTTCCTGCTTTTCTTCATCCTTCTTCCCACTTCCCTCCAGATGCTTTCTTCTTCCCTCAGGCTCTTCCCACATCGCTCTGATAATTCCCCTGTGTGCTTAACCATTTTGCTTACACCATTTCTCACTTCCCTCAGGCCCTTTCCCTTTTACCTCACACCCTTTCCTAATTACCTCAGGCCCTTTCTCACTTCACACAGGGTCATTCCCAGTTTACTAAGATCCTTTCCCTCTTCACTCAGGCACTTTACTCAGACCATTTCCCCATTACCTCAAGCCCTTTCCCACTTTACTCACACCCTTTCCACATTTTCTCAGGCCATTTCCCACTTATCTCATGCTCTTTTCTTTTACTTAGCTTCAATCTTAATTCAAATCCAAATTTTATTTGTCACATACACTATGGCATGCAGTGAAATGCTTATACAACCGCTTGTGACCTAAAATTTAAAAAAGAAAATATTAAGAGTATATATGATTCCTCTTCCCACTCCCCTCAGGCCCTTTCCCACTTTACTCAGACCTTTTCCCCATTTCATTAGGCCCTTTCCCACTTGCCTGAGGCCCTTTCCCAATTCTCAAGTCCTTTCTCACTTTGCTTCCAAAAATGAAAATTTTATTTGTCACATATACAGTCAAACACAATATGATATGGAGTGAAATGCTTATACAACCGCCTGTGACCAAAAATGTAAAAAAGAAAATAGACTATTCAATTAAAGAACTAAAATATGAAATAAGAGAAAAGTGTACAATATAGAAAACATCTGCTGGAAAATGAGCAATATGGACAAGGTTCCTCCTTTCCCATGTACCTTAGCCCCCTTTACCTTAGCTCCATTTCCTCAGGCCCTTTCCCACTTCCCTCAGGGTCATTTCCACTTTTAATTAAATCCCTTCCCATGTAGCCTACTTCAGGCCCTTTCCCACTTTACTCAGACCCTTTCCCCATTTCCCAAGTCCTTTCACACTTCACTTAGGCACTTTCCCGCCAATAACCTCAGACATTTTCCCAATTATCTCAGGCCCTTTTCTACTTTGCTTAAATCTAAATTCAAGTTTTATTTGTCACATACTGTACACAGCCATACACATGATGATATGGAGTGAAATGCTTATACAACTGCCAGTGGCCTTAAATGTAAAATAGAAAATAATGTATTTAAAAAAAATTAATAAGAGAAAATTATATACATACTGTAGACAACTTATAAAATATAGAAAGTTTACATCACAAACTTTCCTACTTTACTTAAATTCTTTCCCATATACCTCAGGCCCTTTCACACTTCCCTCAGCCCCATTTACCACTTGAGACAGACATTTTCCCACTTTACTCAGACCGTTTCCCTCTTTACTCAAACCCTTCCATACTCCCCTCAGAGCCGTTACATTTTCCTCCAGCCCTTTCACACTTCCACAGAGCCTTTTCTACTTTTCGCAAACATTTCCCATTTACCTTCTACGTCCCTCAGACCCTTTCCTCTTCCCTGAGACCAGACCTACATCTGTCAAAGCTGCTTTACTCAAAATCTTTCCCACTTCCCTCAGGCCCTTTCCCACTTCCCATGGATCCTTTTCCACTTCCTTTGGACCCTTTTCCACTTTACTCGATCCCTTTCCCCTTTCCTCAGATTCTTTTCCACTTTACTCAAACCCTTTCTCACCACCTTCAGAGCTTTTTCCTCTTCCCTCAGACATCCTACCACTTTGCTCAGAGCCTTTTCCACTTTACTCAAACACTCTCCTACTTCCCTCAAAGCCTTTCAGACTTCCCTCAGGCCCTTTACCATTTACCTTTTTTTTACAAACCTTTTTACTTTATTCAAACCCTTTTCCCCACCTCCTTCAGAGTCCTTTCACACTTCCACAGAGACTTTTCTAATTTTCTCAAACATTTCCCATTTACCTTCTTACGTCCCTCAGACCCTTTCCCTCTCCCCTGAGACCCTTTTTTTTTACTCAAACTCTTCTTTACTCAAACTCTTTCCCACTTCCTTCAGGCCCTTTTCCACATTTTCCAAGCCCTTTGCCACTTTTCATGGAGCCTTTTCCACTTCCTTCAGATCCTTTTCCACTTTCCTCAGACCCTTTCTCGCTACCCTCAGAGCCTTTTCCACTTTACTAAAAATCTCTCCTACTTCCCTCAAAGCCTTTCAGACTTCCCTCAGGCCCTTTACTATTTACCTCAGAACCCTTTTCACTTTACTCGAACTCTTTTCCCACCTCCCTCAGAGCCTTTCACACTCCCATCAGACCTTTTCCCACATCCATCGGATCATTTTCCACTTTACTCAAACTTTTTCCCACTTCTCTCAAACACTTTCCCACTTACAGCAAAGCCTTTCTACTTCCCATATACCCTTTCCCACTTCCCTCACATCCTTTCCCACTTCCCCCAGGCCCTTTCACACTTCCTAAAACAGTTTCACAGTTTTCACTACATAGAGAAAGAGTGAATTTTTCAGGTGTAATGTACCTCCAGACAGAACCATCCTCAGGGGGCTGGTTGAGTGTGTAGGGGAAAATATACATACATGTATGATGTCGGATTGGACCTAATGGATCAGACTGGGTTGTCATTACTGCACACAGCTCCCTATGTTCCTTCCTTCCTTCCCTCCCTCCATCCCTCCTTTCTTCCTTCCTTCCTTCCTTCCTTTATTTATTTATTTATTTATTTATTTATTATTTAGTCTATTCCCAGCATGGGTCTGGTTAAAGTCTGTAACAGGTGGGGGTGTGCGCTGGCTGGGGAGTGTTAGACTGCTGATGTTACACAGATAGAGTTGCGTGCCGCTGTAGTTATGAGGTGAGTCAGGAGGAGATGAGTATCAGCATCATTGCTCTTAGTCCAGAGTCCATTCTATCTCTAGTAGGAAGGGCATGGAGAAGAACTGGTGGTGTGTCTCTCACCTTATCATTCGTTCATCTCGCTGGGCTCTTGTTTTTCTCCTTTATGTGTCAAAGCTCGATAACTCGTCCCTGCTGTCAAAGTGGACAGCTCCGTCCTCACTGCGCAGTATCCTCAGCTACATCCACTCCCTCTCACATCCTTTCATCCCTTTATTCCCTCTTTTCTTTTCTCCCTGTCACCTTCTTTCATCCCTGCACTCTTAAAGTACAGGAGAAAAATCTGCTAACGCACCAAAGGACACCGGAAACACACGAGACTCCCGCAGGGGGATAACATCTCTGTACAGAGTGACAGAAAAGAGGAGAGGAGCGATGGAGGAGGACGGGGGATGATGAGGGGTGTCTGAAGTGTGTCAAAGGTGGAAAAATAGAGAAAGATGACAGAGAAAGAGAGAGAGACAGAGAGAGAGAGGGAGATAAAAAAAAATGAGACACTCTTGTCGAGAGAGAGATCAAAACAAGTTACGGCAATCTAAAAGTGAGACCAGGAAACATGCACACACACACGCACACTCACAGGCATGCACACACACATACACATGCACTCTCATACACACACACACACACACACACACACACACACACACATGGGTGCACACACATACATACATACAGACACACACGGGCACACACACAAACCTCTGGAATTTGAAAGCTTCTGTCCAAACAGGAAGTGAGGAGAGTGAACAGCGCCACCACCTTTTTCCTTTCAGTCTCAACTCCTCACTAACACATCAACACTCACATACACTCTTCCTTCTCTCATACCTCTTTTCTTTCTTTTTTTTATATTTCTGTTTTTATTTTTTTATTTATTAATGATTTACTTTCTTCACTGCATAACTTTATGCATGTCATATAACTTGATGACCTTCTTCCTTCTCAGATGAGGGTAATAATGTCTTCACTGATGATGTCCCCTCTAAAGATAGCCTCCCTGATGATGTCCTCTCTATTGACATGCTGGTGATGTTCTTCCTGATGATGTCCTCTCTAAAGATGTCTCTTGATGATGTCCTCCCTGATGATGTCCTTCCCATTGTTGTTCTTCCAGATTATGTTCTTCAGGATGTTCTTCCTGATGACATCCTTCTTGAAGATGGTTTTTGGTGATGTCGTTCCTGATAATGTTCCGGACATTCGCCATTCTGCCTCTGTCCTCCATGGTTGTGTCTTTCCTGATCTTCCTCCTGATGAAGTGTCCTGCTCTTCTTTACTGCATTGTGTTTTACATTAAGATGGACAATTTAACAGGTCCAACTATATATTCATGACACTATCAACTAAAAAAAAAAACTCTAGCTATTTTTGAGACCTGTTATGTATGTGCATATGTGTTTGTGTGTCTGTGTGTGTCTGAGAGAGCGAGAGAGAGAGAAAATAAGATGTAAAAATGCTAATAGAATCAGGAGATGACAAAACGGCTCACTCCTTCTCATCCTGTAGTGAAGAGGAGTCTGCATATTTATCAGCTAACACACTGTCACAGAGATCAGCATACACACACACGCACACCTACACATACATAGATACATACACACACACACACACACACACACACACACACACACACAGTGTCAATGAAGGCAACAGGACAGACAGAGCATGAACTCAACTTTACCGTGTTTGTCTATACCTACTATACTGTGTGTGTGTGTGTGTGTGTGTGTGTGTGTGTGTGTGTGTGTGGGTGTGTGTG
>JAQMYJ010000039.1:6124701-6139701 GCA_030014305.1 Clarias laeviceps | reverse complement strand
ACCCATTGTTCGGTTTCACTCGCATCTGATTCGGATCAGGGTTTGTGGGAGGATGTTGGACAGCGAGAGGAGGAAGCTGTCAAAATGTCTGTTAAACAAGCAGAGCTTCAGGGCTGGAGGATTTAAATACATTTGTGTTATTTGTGGTTTTGGTTTGGGTTATTTTGTGTTAGTTTGATTATGTCACTGTTTATTCACTCTCAGGAAAAGAGGAGCTAGGCAGAAGCTGATGCCTTGGAGTGTGTATGAGGTGAGACCCTCAGGGGTGTGTACTCGGTCAGCTTCGTTCCAGAATGTGGAAGATATTGTGGACAATTTAAAGGACTTATTTTGCATGATACTAACAGCAGAGTTAATAATTCAGTGCTGTGACTGCATCACATATCTCCATTGTTTTTTTTCCCCAATATCTTTGGAGCAAATGCTAGAAAAATATCTAAACATGCAACACCAAAATGAACCTAAGCAACACATTTTCATTAATCCCCATCTCAAGACAGCTCTTTTCATACTCTTGTCTTTTTGACTCCTCCTCTGAGCTCAGTAGATTCCATGGAGTTTGCATGTTCTCCCTGTGCTTGGTGGGTTTCCTCTGGGTACTCCAGTCTCCTCCCACATTCCAAAGACATGCAGAATAGGCTGATTGCCATTCCCAAATTGCCTGTATTGTGTGAATGTTATATATATATATATGCTCCTGCCATATCTCTGTGTTCTCTTATTATTTTGAATTGCTAAGTTGTTATTTGTGTGTGGAGATATATATGATTAATGAGTCAAAATAATGATAAAAATACTTTGTGAGTAAATGTAATGAGATGATCTAAAAACTTAGGACAGCATAGTATATAGAAATAAAAATAAAAAAATTAAGAAGATAAAAAATAAGTGGGTAAGTTAAATAAATATTAATCAGATGCTAATAAAATAAGGCTGAATAAATAACATATACTAAGCAAAAATGAGATATCAAGTCAAATATGAGATACTAAGTAAAAACAATGCAGTCCTATTTAAATCCAGTGAACATAATGAGACACTAAGTGTAAACAAAGAGATATTAAATCAAAATAATGAGATACTAAGTGAGAATAATGACACACTAAGTAAAAATAATGAGGTGCTAAGTTAGAACATGAGGTTCCAAGTTAAAGCAATGATATACTAAGTAAAAATAGCAATGATATAAGATAAAGTATTTATCAATTTTGAAAACTTACACGAACAATTTGAATCATGGATGTAGTCAGTGAAAATAATAAAATAATATTTTTTTTCCATAAAAAATGAAATATAAACACAAAAAGATACTAAGTCAAAAATGAGATACAAAGTTTAAAAAAAAATTTTTTTTGTATAATAAAGTCTATAGTATTTAAAAAACAGTGACCTAGTGAGTTAAAATGATGATTTAAAATGACAGAATAAAAAGGTAATAAGTAAAAAGGTGTCAAAATAATTGGATATAATAACAATAATGAAACACCCCATTATAATTCAGGAATACAAAAACAAGAATAATGAAATGCTTACTATAACAATATTGTGAGTAAGAACTATGAGAGGCTAAGTAATAATAATGATGCAGAAACTGTACAGTCAGTCAGAGCAGAGTAATAAACAGTTTGATTCCAGAGCTCACAACAAGGTGGCAAATAAATTCACATTAAAGTCACATCTGAAGACTGATGGTGATGAAGATGATGCCTCACTTGAAGAGTTGACACTCTGAGCTCTGCTCAGGAAGGAACGTGGTTTTATGTGTGATGAGTGGCTTCTCAGCTCTTTGTCTTTTCTCTGATGCAGTTCTATTTGATCTTTATTCTGGTGTTGAGAAACTGGAGATGGGACTGACAGGTGTCTTATGTGCTTTTAAATCACTCGCACACCAATCCATTCAGCAGCATAAAAGACAACAATAATGAGGGATTCTCACACCGACAAATATATATCAAATCTAATTAGTTCAACATGAGCACAATTTACCTATAACCTCTAAAAATCCAAATATTACATGTAAGTATTATCTGTGATGTTTATTGTATGCTGGCTCTGGGGCTTTTAAAAGGGAATTAGTTTGCCATGCAATAAGGGGGAAAAGAAAGTACACGCTCCTTCAATACTATGTTTCAAAGATCTATAAACAAACGAAATAGTTAATTATTTAGTAATATATATTATATTTAATATAAACAAAAATATATATTAAATATTTTTAATATTTAGTCATCTTCCCCCCCAAAAAAGTAAGTAACATTCAGAAACAGAATAGAATAATATACTGTAAGTACACCCTTCACATTTTTTAACTATATTTCTATATTTCTTTCAATTCTATCTAGAATTAAAAATTGAGGTGCATATTAATAGATTATCAGGCAGCATGGTGGCTAAGTGTTTTCTGTAGCACTGTGGCCTCATGCCTCTATGATGTCTGCCTCAGGTCTAAGTGCGTGGAGTTTGCATGTTCTCCCCACTTTTCTGGTTTCCTCTGAGTACTCCAGTTTCCTCCCACAGTCCAGAAACATGCAAATTAGATTAAATGGTGTTCCCAAATTGCCCATAATGTGATGGATTGGCTCCCCTATCCAATAATACAGTAGGCTCCAAGCTTCCTGGGACTGATAAGCAGTATATTCAGTTCAATTAAATTTTATTTATATATGTGCCTTTAACAATAGTAATTTAAACGAAGCAGCATTACAGGATAAAAAATTAAAAATATAGGTTCAAGCAACGATGAATGGGGCCCAAGCACCTTGCATCATCTCTCCTCACAAGTGGGATGTGTACCGGGTTTTGTATGTGTTTGAGCTATGTTAAATAAGTATGAAATGTGTTAGGGAATATGTAGAAAAGGCTCATATCACTCTCACTCATTTTCTCTATCACATTCTCCTGTGTACAGATTTTGGGTGTGGGGAGGGGGTGGGGGGTGGGGTAGAGCTGGAGCCTATCCCAGGAGACTTAGGGCATGAGGCTGGGTACACCCTGGGCAAGGGGCCAATCTATCACAGGGCACACACACATACACTCACACACACTACGGGCTTTTTGGAAATTCAAATTAGTTTAATCTGCATGTCTGTGGATTGTGGGAGCACTCAGAGGAAACCAGCCAAGCACAGGGAGAACATGCAAACTTCAGGCACACAACCTGGACCCTGGAGGTGCACGGTGACAGTGTTAACCACTAAACCACCGTGCTGCCCATGTATAAATAAAAGATGAAAAAATAAATAAGTAAATTACAATAGGTCTTAGTTGTTATAAATTTTCCTGGAGAAAATGGCAGTACAATGTAAGTAATTGGGGCCAAATTCCAAAATTCCGTAGTTCCAGCTAGATCTTGTAAATCATAGGAGTAGATGTGTAGAACTATGGCTAGTTCCATTGGATGTAAAGAGTTAAATTTGTACTAAACACAGCATAACTTTGAAACTAACTAACTATCAGTTTAGCTCAGTGTAACTACAAAGCTTCATACGAGTCTCAGCTTAACTTTCCATTTCCAGTGTTTTCCATTTTTCAAAGAACAAAGTTGGTGAAATTTGTTTTTTGTTACTTACACTTTACTTGTGTTTTGGGTGACAAACTTCACAGTCATAAGGCCATCTCCAAACATTCTACAGTGAGAAGATTTGTTTATGAATGGAAAGCCTTTAAGACCACAGCTAATCATTCCAGGAGATTTGTGTCCCAGCAAATACACTCCAAGATATGTGCTATAAAAAACAAATTTAAAGTATGCATTCATTCTTTTCTTACTGATAATGCTGATTTGATGTCGTTTCTTTATACAAATGAGTGTGACTGAAGCACTCTTAGATAATTAAGAACCCTGAGCATTTCCTTGTATGTTCTTGGTTCTTGGTTCTTGCATGGCAGTAGTTCCCTGATATGTAGTAGTATTCTTAGCTCTGCACTATACTATAGGTTTTCTATTAAAACATCCTTCTTCGTGTATGCTTGTGTTTCCTTGTTTTGTGTTAGCAGAAAAATACCCATCTGGGCTAATCAGTCATTCCTCAAATACACACTACAGAGAGCATGTTCATTCCTTCCAATATTTTTTCCCACAAAAAAGGCTTTTCTCATCATTGCATAATCACACCATGGCACAACAACCACAAAACAAACAAGAGCCGTGATCATGAAAAATGTTCGAAAATTATTTAAAGCCCTAAAGCCTGAAACATCACGCTGCTGCTGCTCTAAAGAACACTCTGACAGCTTCCTGCTCCCGCGGTCCAGCTTCCTCCTACAGACCACAGCACACACACACACACACACACACACACACACACACATAATAAATAGAAATCTGTCAAACAAATAAACTGGAAAATAACGCACACAGTTTTATTGTTATGTGGTCTGGGGATATCAGAGAACATGAGATCAAAGGACCATTATGGAATAAAACATTGCGTGCCTTGTGCTGTTCTAATAGATGAATCAGTAACAGGGTGATGTGATGAAGCAGAGGAAAAAACTGCCACACCAAAGTTGATCATTTTATCATAACAGCACATCCTGCATTTTTTTTTTTTACAATTTGTTACAGTTTTTCATTTAATAAAGAATACACACGTCATATATTTTATCTGTTTACAGTTACATTTAACTAATTCATTTTCTCACTTATGTTATAGCAGCTATAAATAGTTAAGCTTTGCACTTAGCTCCCTTTATTTTCTTAGAAAGCATTTCACCACAGCTTGTGATGTTATCAAGAAACTGCAACAAATGTGTAAAGTCCCCTGTCCTGAAGATGTCGTTTGAAGACTTAAAGTTACTAAAGTTTTACCTCTGACATTGGAGACCCCTTCCTTAAATGTAGAACTGGGATGTAAACAAGTGCATTTACTCCATTACTAAAGAGCATATTTCATGTATCTGTATACTTGAGTAGTTTTATTTGAACATACTTTTCACTTTTACTCCACACAAATATCTGTACTTTTACTTAACTTAATTTCTTCATGGCATTGCATTATCTAACCACAGTGAAGTGGTTTCCACCTGCTGGCAATTATGTGTAATTGTGTGACTTTCTTTTGAGTCACTCCTAATAACCTAACAGGCATTTAAAGGGCAGTGGTGGCTCTAATGGTTAATGGTTAATGGTTACTGATTGGAAGGTCGGGGGTTCGAGCCCCAGTACCACCAAGTTGCCCTTAACCCTATCAGCTCCATGGGTGCTGTAAGCAGTTTGACCCCAGCTTTCTAACTGGGATACGTGGAAAAATAATAATTTCTTAGAAATTTCTCCACTATGGGACAAATAAAGGTATATTTTATCTTAAATCAGAAGCAGAGTTGGTTGCAGCTGAGAAAGAGAGAGAGAGATAGAGAGAGAGATTTTTTAATATGAAGTTCTGTACTTTTGATGCTTAAGTAAATTTGAATGTGAAAGCTTTTGCCATTTAACTCAAGTAGAAATGTAAATGCAGGTCTTCTGCTTTTACTTGAGTAATATTTGCTCTCTCTACTTTTGCTGAAGTATAGGATGTGTGTACTTTGCCCACCACTGATTAAATGTTAAATAACAATGGTTTACAATTACACACATGTTAATGTGACATATAGGTCTCTAAGAATGAGCCATTACTATAGAAACACTAATGTTAGATTGACCGCATCTGTGTACTGTAAGTGTTCAATATTGTCAGAGCGGCTGTTATAAAGAATGAATCAACACCTCAATATTCAGACCAATCAGAATCCAGAGATCAGAATCCAGGGGTGATCTAGCGGTTTCAGGTTGTGCATTAAATATTATAAAAATAGAAATAGAAAATGTACTTTTTAAAAATACATTGTTTTGTATCCTTTGTGATAATGATGATGATGATGATGATGATTAATTAATATACAGTTTGGTGAGTAAAGAAATACCCAGTGAGACCTGTGCACTATAAAACCAACCATGAAGAGAGACAATAAATAGCTTTCTAAAATTATTTCCATCATTCCGCCCTGAAGCTCTGAATATCACGCTGTTGCTCTGAAGGACACTCTGACAGCTTCCTGCTCCTGCTGTCCAACTTCCTCCCACATGCTGCTGGTGTTGGTCTTCAGGGTTGTGTGTGCTCTTCGATCACACGTCACAATGTTTCTTGAACTTGGATTTAAAGCTTTAAACAACGGCGCAGTCTGTAAATTACAAAACCACAAAGGAGCATAATTAATAACTGATCATCATTACGCGAGTGTGTAGTGTTCACTTCAGAGCGTCAGGATGTAAAATATTTAATCTTTTTTTCCGGCTTTAGCTCACACACCTCACATAAAAACAGAAGTGTCTCTTTTACAAGCCTCAGGATGCTTCATCTTTTACACCTTTATCTCCCCAGCAAAACAGACACCCAGACTGATGATGTGTTCAAATCTTAAACACTGGATTTTATCATGATATTACAGTATACTGTATATGCAGATTCAAAATCAAGATTCAAGAACTTTAGCATCATGGAGCAATCATCACTACACAACATTGCTGCTGAGCTCTGAGTTTTGTCTGCTGATTGGTCAGAAGGTGTTGATGAATTCTCGATAACAGTGGCTCAGGTAGACAGTAGCACAGGTCTGCTGATGCGTTATGGATTTTATGGTGACCCTTCATTCACATGGATGAGTGCAGCGCACACTCCACTAATAATATAAAGTGTCTAATTGTTAATCTGTAAGAAGATGTTTATGATTCATCTTTTATGGAAAGAGTCAGTGTCAAATACTAACTTTGTTTCATTCATTACTGTTAATATTTATTAAGTAATATTAACATTACTTTGCTTTATAGCTTTGGGGGGTTATGTTTGTTTGTTTGTTTGTTTGTTTGTTTGTTTGTTTGTTTGCTCTATAGTTCTACTGTGTATGTATGGTGTTATTTATTTTTAGTTTATTCCTTTGTTTTTTTATTTTGTATTTTTTTTATTATAGATTTCTATTCATAATTATTCATTTGTTTGTTTTTTTGTTTTAATTTATTTTTAACCTTTTGTCAATTGTTTGTTTTAATTTATTTGTTTATTCTGTAATACTGCTTTGTGACAAGGCCCGTTGGTAAACCTTGTTATAAATCAGTTATAATGCTATAACTTTCTACTGATAATATGGTTACATTTATAGTTACTATAGATATTAAAGTGTTTATGGGACACTGCTGTGAGAAGAGTAAAACACTTGGGGTTGTGCTGTTAGAGGACAATAATCAGCTTCAGGAAGGCAGCCGTAACAAACCCGAGCTCCCTGATCTGCTCTTTATTCTGGGAATATTGCTCATCTCCTGCTTTAAAGTAGCGCCTGTTTGCTGTGTAGAAGCAGGTGGAGCATCAACGAGGTCATTCACTCACACACACACACACACACACACAAACACATACATACACACACACATACAGAGAGAGACATTATTTTTCTTTCTTTCTTTCTTTCTCTCTCTCTCTTTCTCTCGCCCTCAGCTCTTGGTATTTCCATGGAAATGCTGGTGGTGTCCTATGAGCATGGGATCAGCGCTGGAGCTCCTCGGAGAGCTGAGGAACGGACCGGGGCGAGGGCTAAAGTGCGTTTACACCGCCTCGGGATCTGAGGCAGAAAAAGACGATCTTCGAAACTGCGAAATCTCTCTAATTGACCCGGATACACAGCCTGAGCGCACAAACCGGCTGAGATCAATAACAAAGCTGTGTGTGAAGTGGAAAGAGGAAAAAAAAATAAATGAAAATAACGCACTAATAAAAGCAGAGATGTAACTGTGGGCTGAGGAGAACCACAAGCTCCTCTCTCACACACACACACACACACACACACAAACACAACACGGATAGCATGGTTCGCCGTGATGCCGTCTGCAGTGAAGAATAGATAAAGCTCTTCTGATATTTCTCAGAAGAGATAAAAAAGATAACACTTCTGATATTTCTCACATTCTTCATCCGTCTGATCTTTTATCTTTTCTGATTTCACATCTCGACCCTCTCTCTTATTACACTCTCTACATCTATAAAAATATTATTAATGCTTTCTTAGGACTTTAAATTTCCCTAGTTTCCGGTTCTCTCTCTCTTTCTCTCTCGCTCTTTGTTTATTTATTTATTATTTATTTTTAATGGTCTCTAAAAAGTGTGTTTTATGAGCAAATCGATTGAAATTTTGATGCACAAAAAGCAGGTGTTTAAAGAAACAGTGAGTTTAGATAAATGAAGATCTAAGTGAAAATAAGAGGCAAGGGTTATGACATCATCAAATATTACAGCCAATCAGATTCCAGTATGCAAATACAGGCCATACAGTAACCAGTTCATTTATCACATAAAGAACTATAAATGATTAGTGTTTGTAGCATTTGTAGAATGGGGAATTTGTCACTGTTGCAGTTGTTGTTGTTGCATTTAAATATCAGTCAAAAATGTCATATTACAATGTATTTGTTTATTTATGTGTTTTTGCTTGTTTTTTTTGCTCATTGTTTGTTCAAGACTCAGTAGCGATTTGCAATATGTGGATTTAAATTTTATTCAGTGCATTTGTGCTTGTGTGTGTGTGTGTGTGTGTGTATGTGTTTATTACACACTAGCTCAGCTTTCTTCACTGTTAAACTCGCTCCTCGGGTGGCCGCAGTGCTCCGGGTCCCGCCATGGTGCATTGTGGGTAGGATGCAGGTGGTGACAGCGAGCTCTCTGCTCTTTGACCTAAAGGAAGAGAAAACAACATCAATGCTAATTCCCCTTCAAACACATTAAGTGGGATGAAGCGAGTCCCGGAGCGGCGCGCTGAGTGGACGAGCATCGATCTCCTCCGCCACAAATCCATGAATAAATTTAGCACTAATTGATTTTTTTTTCCACGCCAAATAAATCTCTAATTCTGAGACTTCGGGACGAAGAGATGCTCTCCTCCGTGGGAAATTAAGACCCAATCCTATTCAGAAATGTTAAAAAGCCCCTGGAAAGTGTGTGTGTTTCTGTTTGTGTGTGTGTGTGTGTGTGTGTGTGTGTGTGTGTATTTTCACGGGCGTCAGAGTTTCATCATACAGAAACTTGACAACGATCGATGAGGAGTCCATCTTAAGCTCGGTGTCAAAGCAAACAAAGAAAATGCACTGTGTGTGTGTATGTGTGTGTGTGTATGTGTGTCTGTGTCTGTGTGTGTGTGTGTAGGTGTGTGTGTGTGTGTGCGTGTGTGTGTGTTTGTGTGTGTACGTGTGTGTGTATCGGCCCTAGAAATGAACCCATTAGATGCGAAGGATTTCAGATCCGTGTGAATTGCTTTCAGAGGGCACTGAGGAAACGGCTGCAGGGGAAAACACAGTGTATTGGCATCACACACAAATACACACAAACACACACACACACACACACACACACACACACACATAATCATACAAAAACACAAGGAAAGAGCATACATTTTGAGACACTACATCTAATAAAAGAATGATCTTAAATCTTTATATTTATATATAAACACAGTTAAAGCTAGAACCCTTACGGCTTGTAAAGAGAATTCTTAAAGGTGGTGTGTGTGTGTGTGTGTGTGTGTGTGTGCGTCTGTGTGTGTGCGTCTGTGTGTGTGTGCGTCTGTGTGTGTGTGTGTGTTTTGTAATTTTTTTATTTTTACAAAACTCCAAATGTAATAATTAATATTACTATTGATATTATTATGTAATCATTAATATACATTTTTTTATCTACACAGAGGTGATTTAGCTTTATTGTTGATATCTGTTTAAATGTCAACATTTCTAATATAAATATACTTATATACAGATTATTTACAGTTCTTTCAAATTAGAAGCGCAAACCAAAAATAGAAGAATGTATAATTTACGTCTGTGCATTATACAAAAAAATAATAAAAATAGACATTAGATAAAATGTATTTTATAAAATCAATAAACATACACTTTACTGCAGTAGACTGTAAATATAAAAGTGCATGATTTTTATAATAACCATATGTAATAGAATTTAAATGATTCTCTTTTTTATAAGTATGTGGAAAAAAATTATCTTCAGATAATAAAAATAATTTATTTCTGCTTAAATTAATTTGTGTACATCTGTGTCAAAATCTACAGTGTTATAAATATAAATTTAAATATCAATATGATGTGTAAATGATGTGTGTTTCTACAGTCACCTACTGCTGTACATATTTTTTTATATAGATTTAAAAATAATAACTCTTTCACACATGCAGGAAAAATGACAGAGACAGACAGAGAGAGAGAGAGAGAGAGAGAGAGAGAGAGAGAGAGAGAGATGAGATGAGATGAGATGTTGGTATCACACTGCCACCTATCGCCCGCAGACTCACACAGCAGGAGAGAAGTAGAGAAAAAAAACACCAAAATATTTACACTCTAATTCACAGCAAACACACAACACAAATGCTTTTTACACAATCACTTTATTTGTATGTTTGCTTTATATACAGTGTATTTGCACAAACACAAAAAAGTTTATTTAAATGTTTGCTTTATTTACACAAACAGTGTATTTAAACTGACACATTATGAATGAATTGTGTTACACGAAAGGATACTTTATTACCACAAACACTTTATTAACACAAACAATTTAGTTACACAAGCAATTTATTTACCCAGTTTATTTAAACAAAAATGTATTTACACAAACATTTTATTTACATAAAATTTTATTTACAAAACAATTTATTTATAAGAAAATGTGTTTAAATGAAAATGTAGTTACATATATAATTTATTTATATTAACAATCTATTTATACAAACACTTTATTGACAGAAACTTCATTTACAGTTTATTCACACAAACATTTCTTTAACCAAATGCTTTATTTACTTGAAAATGTATTTACAAAAATATGTATTAACGTGACAATTTATTTACACATTCAATTTATTTAAATGTACAATTTATTTATATGAACACTTTATTTACACAAACAATTTATTTACATGAAAATTGATTTACGCAAACACTTTATTTACATTAATCCATTGTTTACAGGAAACAATTTATTTACATAAACACATTATTTACACTAACACTTTTTACACTAATACTTTATTTAGACAAATAGTTTGTTGATAATGATAATGATTTTCAATAATGAAAATCATTAATAATGATTTTTAAGCATGATTGTTTTAGTAAAACATACATTTTAATGTCATTCATAAAGGAGCCAGTTATAAGAAATGGTTTGTTTTAAATAAGACTTTATTTACACAAGCATTCTATTTAAATGAACACTTTATTTATAAAAACATGTTTACTTCTGTAGATTGTTCCGTCCCATCATAGTGAAGCATTCTGGACATTCCTGTGACTCTGGGAGCAGCGCTGGACAGTTTTTCTGGAAGACATTTTATTCTGAATAACCGGCCATCCATGAGGTAGGTTTTGGCATCTGCAATCAGCCTACTTCCGGAGATGACTGATCAACCACTGGGAATCAACAAGCATCTCATGACTCATAAAGAACCAACTTGCCACCATCATCAATGCTTATGCTCCAATTTTGGTCACTGAAGGCAAAGTAAAGGTGGTCTCTATGCCCATCTTAACAGCAACCTTTAGCCCTCTTCCCAACCATGACAAAATCATTCTCTAAGGAAAAAAAAAAAAAAAAAAGTCTGAGATGTATTGCTGATACAGGTGATGACAAGTGCAAGACAGGTAGATGGTCATCTTATCTTTTCCACCATGAGAATGAAGATTCAATCAGAATATACAGAAGTTTCAACAAAAACCTCAAGAACAACTGTCCCAGCATATCCAGTCTTCTGTAGAACAACACTGGGATCAACTGAAGAACAGAATTATCACCTACTGCAAGGAAGGTATCAGAAGGATTGGTTGGATGATGATTATGACAAAAAACTACACCAATTCATTAACAAAAACAAAGTAGCTTACATCACCTTACAAAAAAGAAACACCAATATACAGTCCAGAAGATCACCCAAAACCTGAAAAAACAATCTTGGAAGGAGCACTCAAATCCATGAACACCCAAAACACTTCAGGCTTTTTTAATATATCTAAAATCATTTTATGGTCATTTTCATGCCCAAGCCTCAAAACTAATTAACTCTGGATAGAGGAAACACTTTAAAGATCTTCAAATGAGAAGTCAGTTTCTCATTTGATGAAAATGTTCTCAACAATGATCCAAAGTAACCTGTTGATCACTCCCTAAGCAAAATATCAACCCTAGAAGTCATAGAATACATCAAAACCTTTAAAAAAAATGACAACAGAACAAATTTGGTGGCAACCTGCTCCATTTACAACTGACATCATATAATTTTCCTGTTAGCAACAGTACCCACATCATGAACAACTGATTTAGGTTATTTGCTAAGAAGAACTTTCCAGAGACAATGATTATCACATGGAGCAACCAACATGACTTTCACAATGTCATGTTGTTGTGTCAACTACAAGAAAAAATTGTGAACAGCTTCAACCTTGGCATTCCCTGACCTCACCAAAACTTTTGACTCGACACCAAGGAACTCTTATAGGACATCCTGTCCAGCTACAAATGTCCTCCAAAAAAAGAAAAAAAAACTTAAAATTCTGAGACTCTTCCACAATCATGTGCAACATGTGCAACAGTCCTGCAGAGCTTCAATAACTGAGAGCTGTTTCACATCAGGTCAAGAGCAAAACCAGGATGTGTTCCACAGGTCAGCCTAAAAGTGTTGACCTGTGAAGTAAAGACCTCCTCCCAGGAATCCTGCCTGTTTCAAGACAACCACAAGACATCTTCTTCTAAAACTATGAGTTCTCTTATCAAGTTATGATGGTTTTGGAGATGCAATTCCCTCTATTTGAACTTGATAAGAGAACTCATAGTTTTAGAAGCATGAACTGCTATCCACACCTTGAAAATGACCTCTCTTTCAATCCGATCCATCATAGTGAACATTATGTTCACTGGAAGAACTTTTAGACAATCTTTCAACATAATGCTATCTGTGCAGATGCCAGTATGTTAGCGCACAAAGCAATAGTAATCAGAATTATCAGAAACCTGGACAATATCCCAATTCCACCTGTTCCATCAATGCTGTCGAAGAACCATATCAACTTTCAGTTGACATAGGAATCAACATCGGCATGCTGCAAGAAGCAAAAACAACAAGCCTTCAAGCGTTCTTCATCAAGAACCAATTAAGATGGAGTGATCATTTCGAAACAAATCTTTTAGAAGGCACATGTATATAAAAAGAGGCAAAAGAAAAGATTTCAAGATCTTTTAAATGCCAACATGAAGACATTGAGATGAGCAACCCGGGGACCAGTGTCAATGACAGGAAAAGCTGGCAAACCATCAGCCTAGAAGTAACAGCAACTAAAGGCATCAACAACCACAGCCCGAGTTGCCATCTGGAGCTAACTCTCCTGAATACTGAAGAACTTTCAAAGCCAGGTTTGGGCTCATGAGCTCCTGAGAGTCTGTAGATGGATCAGTGGAATGAAGACCATCATCCTTGACCTTGAGGGAGAGGAACGAGTAACACATACACTTTATTTACAGCAAGATTTTATTAATGTTGTTTATCACTTTTATTTTTCCCACACACACTTTAAACCACAAAAAGAGACATTTTCATAATTATTTCTTTGTTTGTTTCTTCCTTTCTCACTACTTTTTTCAACTATACATACATTTTTTCCTTTTAATTTATTACTTTTAATTCTCCTCCTTTTTTCTTTTGGTTTTTCCTAGCTACAGTTTTTTTTCTGTCTCTATTCTACCAACTTTTCATCCATCTTTCGTTTTCTCTCTTTCACATTGGTTTTGTTCCAGGTTCTACAATGTGCAACACCTCAAATGCATGCACACACACACACACACACACACACACACACACACACACGCACATATACGCACACACACACAGATATACACACACACACACACACACACACACACACACACACACATACTTGTTTGCCCAATAAAAATTCACAAAGGTGAAAAATAACTTATGCAAATCAGTCTGACATCATGAACTCAAATTTCTTAATTTTTTTCTTTCTTCCCATTTTTATTCATAAAATTTTCTGCATTGAGGCGTAATAATGTAATTTTTTTTTTTTTATATCCTGACATTATCTGAACATACTCTGTGTTCTTACACATAAAGCACTTTTCTCTGCAGCGTGACAGTAAACGTTCATTTCAGTTTCTTTTAGATTAAATGTGACAGTTGGAGATCTGTACATGAGACTCACTTGTGTGAGATTCAAACTGACTTTGTCAGATGTTGTGGGTTTTTTTCTTTTTTAAGAAAGAGAGCTGGGAGGAACTTTAACTTCGCTGAAGTTGTAACCAAAAAAGAAAAAAAAAGAAAATAATGACATCATCAGAAGCACGGGATGATGAAGAACAGACCACGATATACACAGTCAGTGTTACAGCTGGAGGGAAAGGGCACGGTCTGGTCCAGGTCACGACACTCACATGGAGCTTGTGTGTGTGTGTGTGTGTGCGTGTGTTGGTGTGTGTCTGTGTGTGTGATACACAATGTAATAACCACCGTACATGCATATCTTTAGATTCTAATTTAAATATTCATCAATGTTTTAGTAGCATTGATTAACAACTAATTTCTCTGTGGTTTAATAAAGCAACGTAACACATCATAGTAAGTGCTGATGAATGAGGAAACAAACTCCGCCCACCACCCCATTTGTTTGCATGTGTTATGCATATAACACACTATAATTTATACTCAAAGAGATCCAATTTACCTTAAACACGCCTCAATGTCAGTTGTAGTTTGTTCTTTTGTTAACTATCCATGGTTCTTGTTTTTAAGGTTTTGAGTGTTTTGCACTTTAGTTATTGTACTTTAGTTATAGTTCAATGTACTCTCATACACATTACATTTACATTAAGCTCAGCTAACATTTCATTTTCCTTTACCACATCCAGATAGATAGATAGATAGATAGATAGATAGATAGATAGATAGATAGATAGATAGATA
>JAQMYJ010000039.1:6092986-6108930 GCA_030014305.1 Clarias laeviceps | reverse complement strand
GACTAGCGTCTTGAGCTGAAATTACGCTAAGAGTGAGTTAAGGTTGGTCCAGACCAACCTTACGAACGTGTGACTTAACCTAAGATATACTTAGCGTACGAACGTTTCGGGAATCGCGACATAACAATAAGAGAGAGGTTAAGGTACAACTTAAGAACTACTTAGCGATAAGAAGCTTTCGAGAAACCGGCCCCTGGTTAACAATCAGACACTATGGGCAATGCCAGTTAGCCTAATCTGCATGTTTTGGACTGTGAGAGGACATCGGAGAACTCAGAGGAAACCCATCAAGCGCAGGGAGAACATGCAAACTCCATGCACACAGACTCAAACGGGAATCAAACCTAGGACCTGGAGGTGCAGGGCAACAATGCTAGCCACTAACCCACCATGCTGCTCAATAGTAAAATACAGAATCTTTAAAGTTTGATCCCAGCTTACAGAGCTTTTTTAATAAAATAATTTAATGATCTGAGTAAGGTTTCAGGAGAGAAAGTCTGCATATTTCCTGTTCTAAACCTTGCTGCATGATCCAAAGCAAACTTGCCACACTAATGAGGGACGTTCGGCTCATCTGGACAGCACGTCCTACCCACTGCCCCGAGCAGGACTGGATAAAGGAGGGATGACAGAACAAGGTACGGTAATTATTTGCAATGTTTATGACAACATTTTCAAGCAAAGGATCCCTAATAACCGCATCAAAGATATAAGCTCCAGGTCACAAAGTTCTCTTCAAATTGTCCTTGTCCAACCATGAGAAGATTAGCTCTGGTCTTATTTAGACCTAACAAGAGCCAGGACGAGCCCTGTCACTGCTCATCACATGCTTTCGTGTGACCTCATCAACCCAGGAGCGTCTGAGAAAGCAGACCGCATGCGACTAGATAAACACAACTTTACTGTGATTGGTTGCAAATGTGGACACGCAAGATGAAAGGATGGTGGACGCTTCTTCTCAGGTCCTGCTGTCACGTGTAATCGAATCAACAAGTCCACTTTCCACGCTTGACACAAGGTTTAGGTTTGAGCTTTAGATCAACTTCGGATCAGGAACAGAGTAGTGGGATTTTTTTTTTTCCAGCAGGCAGGATTACAGCCTCATTTGCTGCACAATATACAAACCAATTCATTCCAGTTCAGAAAAACTGAATTTGTGCACATTTCCATATAAGGAGAATGACTAATGCTTATGTCTGACTCTGCCATGTTGAAATCTTTCACTTTATATCAATGGCAAATGCATATAAGACAATGAATTTAACTACCCATTAAATCATTTTTAAATAATGGCACCCTATAAGAGGAGGCAGACGAGAGTGCACTGCACTGGTTGAACTGCATTATTGGAATATTTTGTACACTGTACCATGTTTAGAAACACTCTTTCGCAATTTAGTTACCATTTTCATTTCTCTTTTTTTATAAGGAGTTTTGTAAGCTGATTATCAACATTCACATGTGCTTCCGAAGAAAACCAGCTACATAAATAAGAAATCTTTTAGGATTTCTTTTTTTCTTGCATCGTCATACAATACACGGAATGATACAAAATGTCTTTAAGGATCGTCTAAGCGATTTATCCAAACCACTCAGTGCGGACGGAATTTTTTGAGCAAGTCTTTACACAGGCAGGCGGTAACCTCTGTGAACTTATGATTATGATTAAGCCATCAATATGAAAAAGTTTATCCAACTCATGAATACACACGCACATGCAGAGGGAAGCCTGTGTGTGTTTTGCATAAAGAGCAGTTTGTGTTATTGTTACGACTTGAAGCTGCACTGCAAAGTGAAAGCAGACGCGCCGTGTGTTTTCAGTTCGACAGTGTGGGAGCTGCGGTCTCAGTGGATTACATCTGAAACCTCAGTCAGAGTCCAAAACAACACGTCCTGCTCCTTCGTTCTGACGAGACTGACTCGTCACGTGTTCATGACACCGATACCCAGCTACACGCTACACGCTCTGCCTGTGTAGCACTTCTTACAGAATATGAACACTGTTTACAGGAGGTGTGTGTGTGTGTGTGTGTGTGTGTGTGAGATGCTTGTTATCAGGACCTGAGAAAAAAGGATGCAGGGAATTGATCTTGTGTCAGAGGTATGTTCTCTTGAGACTCTGTCTCTCTCTCTGTTTCTCTTTCTCTCTCTCTCAAGTCCTTTTTCTTTCTCTCTGTATGCTCCAAGCCACCATACACATACATCTTTTCATTTTTGTCCTTGTACTATACTCTTGTCCCTCCATTCACCTCTTCTTTACTCACAAATTATTTCCTCATTCCTCTGTGTTTAACCTCATGCCTATCTCTCTCTCTCTCTCTCTCTCTCTCTGTCTTTCTTTCTCTCATGCACATTGTGACATTTGTCCAGTCATCGGTAAAGACGCATTGATGCTGTGATCGCTCTCTCTCTCTCTCTCTCTCTCTCTCTCTCTCACTCACAACATATAAAGAAGGAAAGGAAGGAGAGAATGCTGTCTGTCCTGACACTCACTCACAGCTTCCAGCCATCGAACACACAAGAAATGTAACAGTGATGATAAGATCATCCTAAGCAAGGAAGGAAGGCAAATAACTATAGATAACAAAAAAAAAGAAATATTTCATAGTTCATGATATGATTATTTACAGTTTACCAACAATTTATTTATTTATTCATAATCTATCCCGCTTATCCACGGGGAGCCTGGATCCTATCCTAGGAGACTTTGGGCACACGGCTTAATTTGCCCTGGACAGGAGGACAATCTATCGCAGAGCACAGACAGACTACAGGCAGTTTGGGAGCGCAAATTTGCCTAATTTGCATGGCTTTAGACTGTGGGAAGAAACCAGAGTACCCAAAGGAAACCCACCAAACACAGGGAAAACATGCAAACTCCACTCACACGATGCAGGAATCAAACCCTTGACCCTGAAGGTACAAGGCCACAGTGCTAATCACTATGCCATCATGCAACCGACTTACCGAGAATGATATTTTTTCATTTATTACAGAAGTGATCTCAGACTTTTAAATCAGCTTGTCATGGTAGTAAGAAACCGCAAAGCAGCATAAACTCCTATGTCCTGAAGATGTCACAAAACTTAGAGTTTAAAGTCACAGATTTGCAATTACAAATAATTAATCAACACCTTCTGACCAACCAGGAGACAGAATTCCAGCAAATAAACTCTGTAACAACTATAACAAAACTGAGCAACAAAACTGAAGTTTATAACTAATTGAAGGGGTTTATCGCTCTCTCTCTCTCCCTCTCTCTCTGTCTCTATCTCTGTCTCTATCTCTGTGGTTATTACAACGTGCCACTGGAACGTGACCGGAGGCGAACAAGAAGAAGAAGATGAAGCAGAAGCAGCGGTGGTGGAGACGATCGTTTTCAGGCTGCTCCGATTCGCTGTGCTCAGTGGCCCAAAACCCTCGGCACCTTTCCAGGGGAGATAGAGAAGTGAGGATGAATCAAGTTTAATAACACAGGCGTCTAATTGTTCTCTTCGTTCTCGCCCTCCTCCCTGGCTCTCATCCTCTGCCCTGAACTCTAATTACTCTGAGATCTCTCTGCGCTGTCACCCGATATTAAGTTGTTGGAGCGTTGGCGAGGGCTAATCGATAGACGCTGGCTGGTGTGAAGAAGGTTGGGAGGGGGCAGGGGAGGCAGACACATGGGGAAAGAATCGGGACGGATCTGAGGCCGAGTTCTTGAAAAGTCTGCAGCTTGTAGAGCAACAACAACAACAAAAAATAAATAAATAAAAAATACCAGAGAAGAGTTCCCGTCTCAGGCTTCAGGGCCTCGTCCTAAACCCCGAGAGACCCGAGTGCGCTAGGGCATGTGAGACAGAAAGGTGAAGCCGGTCACCCTAATTACAGCGTCCTGCTCTCCTACACATCAGGCAGCAGTAAAGACAGGCCAATTAGGGTGCGAGGCAGATAAGGGGGGGTTTATTTGTATACTAATTAAACCCTTGATGAAACTGGGCTGAGCGGCGAAGCCCGCGGCGAGGTAATAGTGTGCCTGAGAAAAGGTCGCCTTAGGTGCGCTTATCGGAGAAACGCAGCCTTGAGATAGTCGCCCTTAATCTCCTCAGGGTCTCTTCTAATTTGATCGGGCTTTATGAAATTCCTGCTCCTGACAGCGAGGATCACCGTGCAGTGCCTATCATGTGTTCAGCTCTTAAAGCAAGTGTGATTTCTTTAAGTAGATCTTCAAAGCAAACAGAACAGGAAGTTTGTGAAGCCAAAACACATGATTTAACCCTAATATCAGCGGGAAATATGGGTTCACACGAACAGGCAACAAGTTGTAGTGTGACTCTTTTGGGTGTGACCTGTTTTCTATATCTAGTTGGGATGTGAAATCTTATTAGCTACATGCGGTATAAAGCTTCTTTTGGATGTCAGATCATTTAATCTGCAAGTTATTGGTACAGGTTTTAATCCAGATGCCCGTCCTAATGCAACTCACGCCTTCCAGGTTTGGCATTGGCTCACTGAAGATGCCAGCAATCTCCAGTGGCTGGGTATTGTATGAATTTAAGGACTTAAATGCCCAAGCACCCAACAGCAGCAACCTGTGCAGTGGTGGGTCTCGAAGCTCGGAAAAAGCAACCCAGAGCTTCAACTGCCTGATCGACCACTGTACAGATATAAAGCTAAATAGTTAAACACAAATGAAATAACACACTAACCAGTTTGAACATTAGATGTGTCATGTACCTGTTACAGCCTCACCTCTGTACTAGCTTCTATCTCAGCAAAGTAAGCTAAGGGCACTTCCACAGTAGGCACGATGGTTTGCTAGCCGCCATTAAACACATAGAGAAAAAGAGAACGAGGGAGTCAATTTTCGCGACATGCCATGTATTATAGATATTTCAGAAAAACGCTCAAGAACAATACTCTCGCGTGCCTTCCTACTTATCAGCTATGGCTGTATGGATGAGATTGGCACATGCTATGCGCTAACAAAGATTCCAGAGGAGACCGAAGGAACTGATGACATTGCTTCCACTTCTGTGTTCAGGTTTCTTATCTGATTCAATCCATGCTCGAATACACTGTATCATGTTCGAGACCACCTCTTCAAGCAGACTTGGGTGTTGTTCCCGAGCATGGAAGGATTGTGTTCTCACTGATTAAAATGAACCAGACTTTGGGATCAAGTGTTCTCAGAAACAATCCTGCGCCCTAATGTGAAAAAGTGTACTAGTTTCAAATATTACTAACAAAAAAGATATTAACACACATCGCTACTACTTTTTCAAGTTTTCTTTTTCTTTTTCATGTCATGCTAGTCAGTTATAACGCTGTTTGTTTTGGATTGCTGTTGTTACGTGCAAGACTGTCTCACCAAATTGTACTTAGCCACTAACTTGAAAAGGAATCGATAACTAGCTTTTGTATATCGATCCTTGAGTTTTGGAGGAAACTCAGCATTACAAAGTCACTGTCTCAGGTACTGGCTTCTGTCTCTGCTCAGAGCTCAGGAGGAGGAATCACAGCCCGTGTACCTTGTGATACCATACCATTACTCGACTCACTCTGTCTTATAAAGAGTTCTTTAAAAGATCAGCGCAGCACTCCAGCGCTGCTCATCCGTGATTAGAGATTAGTTACACACAGACCCCCTGCAAGGCGTCGTCACAGCGCTGAGGAATCAAAGCCGGTGCCCTACTGAGCGCCGCTAAAGCTCCACTTTATCTCAGAGCAGACGAGCTTCAAAAGGACGAGTAATCTGGTCAATTTGACAGCTCGCTGCAGGGCTCCTTGTCTCTCGGTCCCCTTGCTTCAGATCCACCGAAAATGTTAATGATGTAATCACTGCTGGGAGAAAAAGAGGTGCTGGTGCTTTTTTTTTTTTTTTTTTTTTAATCTGTCTGTGTAAAATGAAGATAAAAGTTTATCAGCGTTTTGCAAAGAAGTGATCTGAGCTAATGACTTGTGATATCTGACACATAGTCAGTGGCTGCTCTGGAGGTCAGCGTGAAAGTGTGATGTGATGCTTTAAAATGCCTAAAAATTGCCGTTTTACTCTAACACACTGATCATCTAGTCAACACATTCTACCTGTGCTGTAAAGATTTCAGCAAATACTAGAAACGTTCATCCAGGAATAGATGCACTCACTGATTTTGCAGCATGACAGGCAAAAGGTGTTAACATGGGGCAGAGCTTAAGTGAAATCTTATCAGCCAACTTGGTCATGTGACATTATCAATACACATAATCGAAGATTAATCTCCTGGTGGAGCTACTTTATTTTTGAAGTAGGGCTTTCTGTTTGGATCTCATTGTGGAGTTAGTGTTTCTGGTGGAGTTGCACTTTTAGATTTCTGGGTTGCTTTTATGGGGGTTCTGGGCTTTAAAATGATGCTGAGTTTTCTGGTAGAGCTGGGTTTTCAGGAGGTGCTGGGTGCTGGGGTCTCTATTGGAACTGGCTTTCTGGCACATGTGGTCTTTCCAGTTGAACTGGGCTTTCAGGTGGTGATGGGCTGGTGGAACTTGGCTATCAGGAAGTAATGGGCTTGTCTGGTGGAACTGGACTTTCAACTGGCCCTGGGCCCTTTGGTGGAACTGGGTTTTCTGGTTTGGAGCTAGAATTTCAAGCAGGTCTGCAGGTCTTACCTCTCATGGATTTACCTGGTCATGAAAGCATGGCTTTAGTATTGCACATAGCTCACTTATCTATTTAATAACCATCGTTGTGCCTTGATGCTTTTTGAGCTTTCTATAAACTTGAGTTTCACATCTTGCGTTTTATTATTAATCTGTATAAAATCTAGCTGTGCTGACATTTAAATCTGAGCCTCATTTGGACGTATTTCAATTCGACAGTGACTAGATATGTATTTCTAATCGATCTGCACATCACTAATCCTGCTAAATACTTAAACATCAGAGTTTAATTAAAGAAAGACTATAACACAGAATCCAAAATGAAACTCACTGACTGTCGAGAGATGAGAGTCGAGAGACGAGCGGCGTTAGCACAGATGTGGAATTATTCATCAGGATTTGAGACTATTACAAATATTGTCTTTGACATGTTTTTGATGTTACAGAACACGTATAATCAAGAGACAATTTCAGACCAGGGTTTCTCTGGTTTTTTTAATCCCAAGAGCTGCTGGACCTCTTGAGCATAACCCAACCAAGGGAGTGTGTGTTCATCATTAGTGTATGCTAAAAATGTTTTTTTAATCACATCTAATTTTCAAAATGACTAAATTGACTTTGTTGTGCAAAAAAAGCTGTTTTTTATTTGTTAAATATCCAAACACATATTACAGATTCAAATCTAGCTGGTGCATTTTTATTTTCTATGCTTCCTTTTTTACTCTCTCTCTCTCTCTCTCTCTCTCTCTCTCTGGCTAATATTACAGAGTGATGCAAGCGATTGCAAGCGAGATGGTCAGCAGGAGAGTTTTATGATCTTACAGAAATAAAAATCATCCAAACATCGACCGGCTATTCCATCGTGTGTGCTACAAAAACGCAGAACATGTCAGCGGTGTAATTTTACACAATAAGTGTCATGGATGCACAGAGCAGCTCATACTGCGAATGCGTCGACCGCAAAAGCGATCAAAGTCCGATGAAACGCTGGTGGTCGTCTTGCACATCTGACATCGAGCATATCAAAAACTACAAAAGGAGGAGGCAAGGAATGAGATGAGTTTGTCTTGGTTTGTTTAATTTTGCTCCTGCAGTTTGTGCGTCTGTGTGTGTGTGCATCTCCCACCGCTTGTAGGCCTCCTGTCAGTTGATGTAATTGATCTGATCATTACTAAAGTTGCTAAATGCTTAATCATGATGTAGCATTAATAAGGCGTTAATTAAAAACTGTAACGCAAATTCTAAGATTAGACATGGACGTGTTTAAAATGAAAGACGTCAGCATGTGGTTTTATAGTTGTGATGGAGCAGGGCCTTTGATGAAACTTCGCCTTCTGGTTCATCCTCATAGAGTTGGGCATCCTGATGGAGCTGGAATTTATAGAGGAATTGGGCTTTCTATTAAAGTAAAGCTGTCTTTTAGAGCAGGGTTATTGTTACTGTGGGATCTTTTGATGAAGAGGTAGGCCTCTTAATGAAACATTCTATAGGTGGAGCAGGGCATCCAGATGGACATGGGCATGCTCATGTAGCTCGGCCGTATGTCACCTTATGGAAGTGAGACATCCTGATGAAGCTGGGTCTCCAGGTATAGTTGGACTTTTTGTTGAAGCGAACCTCCTTATAGAGCTGGGCTTTTTGGTGGAGCCTTACATTAGATTTAGGCTTTCTTCTGGAGCTGGTCCTTCTGGTGGAGCTGAGTTTTCAGGAGCAGGGCTCCACATGAAAGTGGGCCTTCTGGTGTAGCAGGGCCTCCAGTTGGATTTTACCCTTCTTCTGCAGTTGGGACTGAGCTGAGCTGGCATTATTGTATTGTTAAGGAAAGATCTCACAGAGAAGCTAAAAACTGATTAAAAACATTCTCCTGGTGAACCTGAGTCTTCTGGTTATTCCAGGCTTCTTTATGCATCTTCTGGTGTAATTAGGTATCCTATTGGCCCTGAATATACAGTATATGTCTGTATGAAGATAAGGTATATTATGGAGTTGGACCTCTTATTGAAGTAAAAATCTTCTTGTGGAAGTCAGACATTCGGATGGAGATGGATTCACTGGTGGAAGTCTGTCACCTAGTGAAACAGAGTCTCCTAGTTTAGATGGGTCATCTTGTGAAACAGTGTCTCCTGGACAAGGTGGGCCACATAGTGAAACAGGGACACCTGATGAAGGTGGGTAACCTAGTGAAACAGGGTGTCCTACTGGAGGTGGGTAACTGAGTAAAACAGGGTCTCCAGGTGGAGATGGGCCACATAGTGAAACAGGGACACCTGATGAAGGTGGGCTACCTAGTGAAACAGGGTCTCCTGGAGAAGGTGGGACACCTGGTGAAACAGGGTCTCCTGGAAAAGGTGGGCTACCTAGTGAAACAGGGTCTCCTATTGGAGGTGGGTAACCTAGTAAAACAGGGTCTCCTGGAGAAGGTGGGCCACATAGTGAAACAGGGACACCTGATGAAGGTGGGTAACCTAGTGAAACAGGGTCTCCTATTGGAGGTGGGTAACCTAGTAAAACAGGTTCTTCAGGTGGAGATGGGCCACCTAGTGAAACAGGGTCTCCTGTAGAGGGTGGGCCACATAGTGAAACAGGGACACCTGATGAAGGTGGGCTACCTAGTGAAACAGGGTCTCCTGGAGAAGGTGGGACACCTGGTGAAACAGGATCTCCTGGAGAAGGTGGGCCACATAGTGAAACAGGGACACCTGATGAAGGTGGGCAACCTAGTGAAATAGGCTACCTAGTTTCTGGAGGTGGGTCACCTAGTGAAACAGGTTCTCCTGGTGGAGTTGGACCACCTAGTGAAACAGAGTCTCCTGATGGAGGTGATACCCATTTGATATGCACCGATGATTAATGTCACCACAGAGCTCTCTGTTTAATGCTAATATGGCATGGTTAGTTTCACACGGTATGACAGGAGGATAAAGAGGAAGCCGGAAACCTTTATGACCTCCAAAGTGACTCTTTAACTTATTATTAGTTAGAGGCCTCAGGGGAAGATAAAGAGAGAGAGAGAGAGAGAGAGAGAGAGAGAAAGAGAGGCTAGAGCTTCCCACACAAATGCTGTCAGGATCATAGAAAGTGCCAGAGCAGCACAATCAAGCCTAATTAGCACTGAGACCACCAAGAGTCCCTGTGTCATACACTCACACACACACACACACACACACACACATCCCACATGTTATCGTCTAGAATATGTATTAAAAGCCCAGAGGTCTGAATACATCACCTGTCAAAGTGAAGTGCAGTGAAGCAAAGTTATGTGTTGAATATTTTCCTCTAACATCACATCCCCAAGTGTTTTATTCCTCTTATACAGCAGCTATTCACCAACCATTACAGGTTGTTATTTATTAAAGAACACGTCATACCTTTTTCCAGTTACACTGTAGTTATACTTAAAGTTGCAGAATGTGTATGAAATCTGTGAGTTCCTGCTTAAGGAGGCGTGTCCTGTGTGTGGGTTTGGGGGTAAGTGTGTAAACTACATGGACATCTGTGTGAAATCACAGGTTGTTTTGAGTGACATATAGATCCATTAGTTCCTGTAACACTGACAAGGATGTTGCTGAACTATTCCTTTATGCTAGTGTAATGTTTCTTATAAAGTGTGGGGGTTGAGAGGAGTTTAGTTCCGTTTTGTGTGCCTTTGTGAGTGTGTGTGTTATGTTCTCACACTAAACCCCAGCGTCGTTCTTCCTAATGCCCAGAAACAAGCCTCTGTAATTTAGGATGCATTTCAGAGCAATTAAATTTTTACGGGCCACAATTACTTATTTTCCCGCCGGGTCCTGCCACGATCCTCCGCTTCCCCTCCACGAGGAGACGTTTTTACGGCCGCGATGCGCGCGTCCCACCACAAGGCCCAGCGTTATTAATTGTGGCCAAAGTTGATAAATAAAATCGCCCGCGCTCTTAACGCTAATTAGCACTTGAGACGGAATTTACGATTTCATAAGCGGCGTATTTCTCAGCGGCATTCGGACGCTGATGTGTTTGTCGGCGGCGTGATCTGTCTTTGGGGACGCGCCGCAGCGGAGCGAGGAAATGGTGCGAGTGCTTAGTGGCTACTGGGGGATCTGCTGTGTGGTTTCCAGGTGATTTACAGATGCACTTGCTTATACACACAAACACACACACACAAACACACTTTTACACACGTAAACTCTGGACAAAGAATGGAGCTTAAAGTCTTGAACATAGCTTAGTTTCTTACACTAGAATCGCTAATTCAAGTTACTAGTTACTTTTATTATTTAAAAACAGAATACGTTAATTATTTTTTAAAAACATATTACAGTAAAACATATTTTAGTTTTGATTGTCTTTTTGTTATTGCTAGTTTTTTACTAGTCTAGTTTAATAACAAATTGTTTTCAATATTTTTAAACAAAAAATGATGCAATGCAATTTTGCATTGTTTGCAGTGCTGTGCATAAGTATTTACCTCCACCCCCCCTCCCCCCCGAGCTTCCCCTGAAACTGAAAGAAAATTAATTTTGTATAATAAATCTACATAAATTAAGTCATAATACTTAAATTGGATTCATTTAAGTTAATCCAAACGATTTACAAATAAATAACCTAAAAGGTGGGTGGTTTTCTCCAGGTATTCCAATTTCCCCCCACAGTCCAAAGACATGCAGATTAGGTTCATTGGCGTTCCTAAATTGCCCGTAGTGTGTGAACAAGTGTGTGACTGTTGGTATGTCATGTGCCCTGCAATGGATTGGCACCCTGTCCAGGGTGTACCCTGCCTTGCGCCTCAAGTCTCCTGGAATACACGACCCTGTAAACAGGATAATGTGGAATAGACGACTATGAGTGTAACCTAAAAGGTGGTATTGCGTGAGTATTCCATCCCACTGATATGAAATCCAGAAGTCACAATGAAAATTCCATCAAAAGTAACAATGAAAATGTGTCAATGTGACAATCATGAGAGGTCACATTTTTGGAACTCGTTTTTTCACAGGTTTTGCTCCTGGAACTTTTTTATGCTAGTGGAAAGATGGACACCTCAACAAGTCAGTGGTAAAACTATTTGGGGCTTTTACATTAGGCACCATTGAGTTGTACCATGCCCAGGAATGATTGCTCCCACCACTCCACTCTGCCACTGTCCAACGTTAACATTATTTTTGTTCTCTGTTCTTGGGTATGCTTGAATTCTCCAAAAAAGCAGTTGGCAGTATGCACCACTTGGTTTGTGAGCTGCGTTAAACACAAGAGAAGAAGAGAACAAGGAAGTCAATCTTCGCGCTATGCCTAATATTATTGATATCTTCCTACTTTATCAGCTATGGCTGTGTAGGTCAGAGGATGAGATTAGCATGTGCACACATGATGCTGACAGCACTGATGACATCATGTCGAAATTGTGATCTACTTACGTTTTCAGGTACAATTGGCTTACAGATCTGATTCAATCTATGCGAGAGTACACTGTACTCTGCCTAAGACCACCTCTTCTAGCAGACTTGGGCACGGTTCCCAAGCGCGGAACGATTGTGTTCTCACTGATCAAAATAAAACAGACTTTGGGGTCAAGTGCAGTTGGAAACGATCCCAGGGACTTAATGTGAAAACGCTCTAAGAGTTTTAAACACAGGGAGGTGTTTAATATAGAATCGTTTAGCACCCTGTTCACATGAAGTGCTGTAACTGATGAACCGTACACTTGAGAAGCTCATCTTGGACTTTTATCTCTATCTACGGACAATCTACGGTTTCAAACGACATACACATAGATTACACATTTCATACTCATTTTCCTAATTTTCTTTGGATTCTGTAAAGCTGCTTTGCGACAATGACAGCTAGAAAATGTGCGATATAATTTATTGAATAGAATTGAATTGAATAAAATTGAATTATGTTAATGGCGTTAATGTGTTTAGTATCTAAACACAGCATTTTTTTCTTTTTTTTAAACCAGCATGATATGATGTCTGAGGATGGTACCAGGGCAGGATGCAGCTCTAGAAAAGTATACATCAGGGTATGGTTATTAAAAGACAAAAACAAAGTTAAGTTTCCTTGCATATTAGGCTATAAGGTTTGCTGGTTCTAGCTAAACGATTAGCAGGGTAAGCCTGGTTTCTGTCAGAGACCGTAGTTTTAGTTTGTAACAGCATGTACTGTACGTGTGAATTTTTCAAAATGTGATTTAAAAATATATCTCGCTAATATGCTAATGACAAAAAAGGCAAACTGTGTTTTTCAGATTTATAGTAAATGTAAAACAGTGTTATGTATCACAAACCTCCAGTTAGAATCATATTTCTTGGCATAGTTTTCTTCATATATTTTTTATTTTATTTGAGATTAAGATAACTCTCAGAGAGAAAAATAGGAGAAGTGTCTATTTTCTGAAAACTATAACTTTTTTAAAAGAGGAAAAAAAAGGAGAGTTGGCAGATTATTTCTTTTCTTTGTCCTTTAGCTTTCATGCTGAACAGAGCTCCTTACATACACACACACACACACAGAGGAAAATGATTGGCCACTGCAGCCACCGGCTCTGTCCATCACACTATTGATCCGTGTCTCCACATCAAGCAAGCCGCAGGGCGCAGCAGAGCATTGTGGGATTGCGTTAAAGAAGAGCCGAGACCGGAGCCGCGGGCCACGCTGAAAACACTTCAATGCTGACACCTAAACACACACTGCTTTAATACACACACACACACGCACACACACACACACTGCTCTAACACACACTGTTTCATGACTAACTCCAGCGGCATTGTTTTTTTCCTGTTGTCGTTCCTCTGTGTTCATACACCATGACGTAATCACAGAGGAGCTACACACACACACACACACACACACACACACACAGTGTTATTTATTTCCCAGAGGTGTATGTGCGTGTGTGTGTGTGTGTGTGTGTGTGTGTGTGTGTGTGTGTGTGTGTGTGTTTTTACTCATTTTTACAGCTTAAACACTTTTTATAAACCTGTCTGTGTTGTGAATTTAATACATTTCCTTTTTCATTTTCAAAATTACAGCTCATGCTCTGAAAAATCTGAAGCCTCAATACTAATCACACAACTATAGAATGGATGTAAATAAAATGTAACAAATAATAAATAAGATACAAAAACATTAGTGTAGCCTGACGTAACCTGCTCACACTGCAGTTCACTCACTATTAGATATTTTCTTAGGACTTAAACTTAATATATCTTTTTTTAATGACTTTTCATATTTAAATTTCCTTTACATGTGGATGTTACATTTTTAGCATTCAGAATTTTAGTAAATGTTTTCCTTTTTCCCTTTTCTGAGTAAATTTTTTTTCAAGCTAAAACATTTAAGATTTTATGTTGTTAAAGATATGGATATTTACTTTTTTGTTGTTGATGATTTAGTTGTGTTAAGATTAAATTGCTTTATGATAAGAATCAGTTTCATTTTTTTGTACACATAAATATTTTATTTTATTTTATTTATATCTATTTAAATTTTTTATACTTGAATTTCCTGAGATTTAATTCAACTGTAAGATCTGAACTTTTTTTAAAATTTTAAGATACACTTTCTATATTTCTTTTCTTTCTCTCTGTCTTGTCCCACCTATGCTCTCTTCTCTTCTTCATACTTTCTTTACATTTCCCCCTCTCTCTGTTCTCTTCATCATCTTCATCCTTCTTTTCCCTTTCGCTTCTCTCTTTTCCTATTTTTCCCTCTTGTCCACTTTACTTCTAATTATTCTGCTTCTCCTCCTTTATTGCATTCTTCTTCCTTCCTCAATGAGAAACTCTCTGTTTTTCTCTTGTCTATTCTTTCTTTCCTCCTCTCCTTTTTCTTTTCCTTTTCCTCAACATTATCCTCCTGTCCTTCACAAGACACCTTATCAGTGATGCCTCAATCTAGAACCCTTACAGCCTTGCAAATTCTTAATTTTGCCAAAATAAACAGTATGAACCCCTTTTTAGTCATGTTCATAATAAAATATTTAACATTAAGTTACAGAATTAGATAATATCCATATTGTTTGTGCTGCAGGTAAACACACACACACACACACATACACTTTCACACATCTTTCTCTGTGCCGCTGCTTTATTACAGTTCTATACCTAATAAAGCGGTAACTCCGCATGGAACAGCCGCCATTAAAACATAAACCTAAAGAAAATGAAGCGGAATGATTTGCTCCAGCGCCGACTTATTTGTGCAGGGAATAAATCTGCCGAGGCCCGGGCCTCGTTTATTACAAATTAAACCACGTAAACAAACTGTGCAGAAACTAAAGATCAAAATCATCAAAATAATAAATAATCCAACATTAATAATCCACAGCATTACTCCATATTATAATAACCTCCAGAACAAAAGCTCCTCATTTACATCATTAACCATCAATGATGTTAAACACACCATATAATGCAGCAGTACTAATTGTGTGCTCACTGAGACTGAAATGGACAGCCTGTGATGTAAATATTGGCACCCAGCCTCACTCAGTATTAATGATACTAAATATTACTTCATTAACAAATTCAGGTCTTCGTTATTTTTAATCAGTTTATTCTTTTAATTGAATTTATTTGTTAGTAAATACTATGAGTAGTGTTTTTTGTTGTCTAGGATCTCTCGAACATTTTTACAGTCAGGGATAATAACCGTCAAACAATCTCAGTCTGGAGAATAAGTTGAGAACAGATTAAAACACGACAGAAGATAAAAGCAGAAAAATACTTTTTATTAAAAATGGATTTTAAAATATTGCAGATGCCTAAATATATGCCTGAATGTCTTATATATATTTCAATATTTAGGAAACTATGTAAGCCATCTATTGCATGGCATCAAATAAAAATTTATATCTACTCATTAAACCTGTTACATTACATAGCCGATTTATTATTATTATTATTATTATTATTATTATTAATTTATTTATTAATTTGAATTGATAACATTTATGTCAATTTTTTTGCTTGTTTGTTTGTTTGTTTGTTTTATATTCTGTATAAGGAGATTCTTTTATGATTTGATTTTATTCTATTCATGCTTATATACAATATACATTATTTAGTTGATTATTCAGTATTTAAATTCACAAATTATAAAATTTGTACAAAAAAAAGTTTAAAGACTTGTGAACTGTTCTGTTAAAATAATAAGTAATAATTAATAATTTTTTAAAGGATTTAAACATGTGGCCTCGCACCTCCAAGGTCAAGGGTCTCCCCGTGCTTAGTGAGTCCAAAGACATGCAGATTAGGTTAACTGGGGTTTCCAAATTGCCCATAGTGTGTGAATGAGTGTGTGTGTGTGTGTGTGTGTGTGTGTGTGTGTGTGTGTGTGTGTGTGTG